>CM032631.1:1962156-2140213 GCA_019097785.1 Fraxinus excelsior
GCGTTAAAATCCATCTCAGTAGTAGTAGTAGCAGTTGCTTTACCGGCTGTCATGTTTGCGTGCACATCAAATGATTTTTTGCAACTTGGACACTTGACTAACAATGTTACTCGTTCGGTGTCTAATATGGTTCTGCTACTGATATTGGTTACATGATGATGAATCTCGTAGTTCGGATATTCATTATTGGGTCCTATATTTGCAATCGCCGCAAAGGGATCTTCAGAATTCGCCATAAAGCTCGCCTATACACACACACACACAAAAGTATATGAATTAGGTGAACACAATCGTAATATGCATAAATACGTTAGCTAATGAAGAAAAAATAGTCATACCTCTATATATTCTGATCAAAGCAAGGGAGATGTTGGCAGAGAATTGAGAGAACAATTGGTCATTGCAACGCTAGCTTGGTTGCGATGTCATTTATAATGCCTGTAAATTGGAATATGAACCCAGGTCAAACTTTCATACGGTATTTAGAAATGTCATATATTAATTCTAATTAATTATTTTGACTCCCTCGATTACTTGCAATTAGGGTTGACTTTCTATACATGACAAGATTATGTTCAAGATGAAACTTGAGAAATTGATGTGAAAACACATGATGATGAAGATTAATCCTATATATTTTACAAGTATATATATTCTCCTTTTAATACATAGTGGCCAGAGTAGTTGAGCTTGATTATACCTATGTGAATTATTGATTTTTCTGTAGATTAATTGGTTTATTGTGCTAACAATGCAAGTAAGTTATTAAGAAGCTTTCTGAGATTATAAGCATGTGGATCTCGTGAACTGTGTAATTAAAAAGTGAATAAAAATTATAAATTCGGGAAAATATATGGTTAAAAATGAAGTTTGATCATCTTCTAATCTAAAACAATTATCTAATAGAGGCAAAGTTTGGAGTAATCATAGTTGTCAGACTCGACCCGAACACTAATCCAGACAATGCAGCGGGTTAATGGGTTAGTGGTTCAACTGGCGGGTTATTTCATAAAAATCTATAAAAAAAAATTTAAG
The DNA here is from genome assembly GCA_019097785.1 of Fraxinus excelsior. Classification (NCBI taxonomy): domain Eukaryota; kingdom Viridiplantae; phylum Streptophyta; class Magnoliopsida; order Lamiales; family Oleaceae; genus Fraxinus; species Fraxinus excelsior. The sequence continues at coordinate 1,963,192 of CM032631.1, forward strand.
TATAAATTTTTTTAGGGGCAAAATTAAAAATTTTAATTTATTTTTCACTAATTATTTAGGTCTATAAAATAAAGTAAAATGTTGGACCAGAATTTTTTAAAAGAATATTTTTATAATGACTATAAATGATTCATTAGTTAGATATAAGTTATTGCACACAAGTAATACTAAAATACTTTGTGTTCAAGTAGTGAGGAACTCTTTATTTTTCTTAGAGGTTCAATGTTCAATTCTTTGAACCCAAAAAATTTGTAAAATGATTTCAAAATCCAACCAAACTGGTCAATCGGACCCCGACTGACCGGACCGAGCCAATTTTCATAACCATGGGAGTAATACCATGATTCTAATGTAAAATAGATATTCGATCTTGATCACTTGTAGAACTATTTTGTAAGTTCCTAAATTCAACACAAGACTAGGTAAGTATACCTTAATGCTTGTTTATCAAGATTTTCTTAAATTTTTTTCAACCGATATTTTATATGATCCACAACTTTACTCCATTTTTTAATAAACATTTTCTAAAAACTATTTTTCACTTGGAAAAATCTTTGCCAAACAAGCTTTATTTAAACTATGATTTGATCCGCAATTTTTGGAAAGGAACAATCTCAAAAGTTAAAATAACGAAGATATATAGATTAAATTTAAGCATTCCTATATATTCTTGAAGACTTTAAAATGATCGAAGGGTGAAACGTAATAAAACCTTTATTATCCAATGTGACATTATATTCTTGAAGAATTTAAACCATTCATAAAATGATCAAATGGTGAAAATAATAAAACCTTAAGTCAAATATATATTAGATTATCTGAAATGTGTTAAGAAATTAAACGAGCACTTGAGGAATTTAGATATTTCGCAAGGGTAGAATTTTTCTTTTGTGAGGTCATTTTACTAGTCAATTTTTCAGGATTTAGTTAATTATATGTTTCTATCTTGTACTTTTTTCTACTTTCTTTATTCATTAACTTCATATCGATCAAGTCGTATTGTATTTCAACGATTACATCTATTTAATTATTCATTATTCTTCCATATTTGTTGGGGGTGTTGGGGGGGGGGGGGGGCACGTATCTTAGATTTTTGTTTTTTAGTTTAATTTTAATACATATCAAAGCAAATACAAGTTTAAGTTTGAGTTTTACCTATCTCTATTCCTCTCTAAATAAATAAAACGTATAAGATGTATAAGAAATTATTTTTCATGATGCAGTTGAAATTTTCATAATTGATTTTTTGCTAAAATTTTCTTTTTAAAAACTCGTTGGGTAAAAGTATTAAATTTATCACTCTCACAATACGTCGTTGTAATCTAGATATAGTTGTTTTAAAAACATAATCAAACTCATACGCGTACTCATATGTTGACTTTATCTATTCATAAAAATGACTTTTAAGGTAACACCACCTTATGTAACAACTCATTTCTTTACTGAATAAAGGACCCAATAAGATGGTAGTCATTGGGTTGTTGGGCAAAGTACTTAACTATTGTACCCTTAAAATAATTTAATTAGCTAGGCTAAATACTTGAAATGAAAATTAGCTATACCAAACATTTAGGGCTTGTTTGAGCCCATTTTTGTCAAAAAAAAAAAAAAAAAAAAAAAAATCATTTTTTAATAGTGTATTAATGGAAAATGTGTGCTTAAAAAATAAGGGAAAAATTTTAGGTTTACGTATAATATTATTTTATTGAAAAATGTGTGGTTAAAATGATATCAAAACACTGTTCAAGAATAAATTTTTCTATAAAATTGGGTTTAAACAATGGCTAAAACGTGTCCAATGTAGACACAAATGAGAAGAATAAGTCAAAACACAAATATATCCAACGTACACAAACACGATGAGTAAGTCAAATATTAAAACATGTCCAATGGAAACACACTCACATGAGGAAATGGAGGGTGGGTGGTTGGGAATCTCGATGGGATAAGATGAACCTACAAATGTATGGGAAAATGATCGAAACAACTTGTTTTCAAAATAATATACTAAAAAATTAAAGAATTACTTGTACAGTTGGTGGTCTAATAAATAAAAAAGCTTTTATGGAGACATAACTCATAACGTGAAGAGACACAAACAACAATGAAAACACTATTTTAATAAAAAAGATTGTACAGTTGTTCACTATTTTTTTTTTTTTTTTTAAAATTCACTTACATAGCTATTATTAAAATAGTGTTCTTTTTCTATTTATTTTTGGGGTTGCATAAATTAATTAGGGCTGACTTCTTTTTTTTTTTTTCCCCATGTGATCTTAATTAATCTTTTTTTTTTTTCATAAATATTTGATTAACACATTAAATTTCATCTTTAAAGATTAACATTATTAAGATGAGTAATACAACTTTATATATTATAAGTTTATATTTTAATATTTATTCGATTTGATATTTATTTCTTAACTAGGTGTAAGCAACGTGCAATGCACGTTTGCTTAGTTTATATTTAATAGTTTTGTTTAAGAATTAAATTGTTATTAATAAATATGTAATTTTTTTGGTTAATTAAATAATTAATGATGTAATGTTTATATAATTGATAAATAATTAAATAAAGTGTTTCTTTCTGTCATTTCCAACCCAAAATCACAAACAGAAAACTTAAGGTATGTTAAGGAGTAAGAAGTTGAGTTTACTTAGGCTCCACTTGATTCTCATTAATGTAGAATGAGAATGAAAAATATAGCCGTTATTAGACCCCACACAAGAGATAGAAATTCAAAATTGATAGATTAATGTGATGGATAACGGTCATATTTTTCATTTTTATGGGTTTATAATGAGAAACAAATGGAGGCTTAAACTTTTTGCATGACTTAAGTCTTTACTCCTTTTTATTTTCTGTAAGGCTTCTGTGAAACAGTAGCCTGTAAGTCCAGTATTTCTCATGAATTGATTGCTGGATTTGAATGGATTAAATTGAATGTCTCCATATATTGCTTGTGCGAGATAAAAAGATGATTATTGCGCCCATGATTAATCCAACTAAGATGATGGGCAAGCACAGCCGCCCCAACCCCCGGCCACTACGGTTTCTTGGGGGCGTCGGCCATGAAAAGGGGGAAGAGTTTCTCCATTAAAGTTTTTCCAGTGTTTTGAAAACTGACCCGGTCATCAACCTGGAAAATGTGAAGGGTCAAGGGTCAAAAAGTTCAATCGGAGTTGAATCGGATGCAATAAATACATAAAAAATAATAAAATAATATAAAAATAATATATATTTTTTAAAATTTTCATATTAATAATTCAAAGTAAATATATTTTTACTAATTAGATTCATTATCCTACAATTAGTCTCAACACTAAAAATTAAAAATCAATATGTTAAAATAGTTTACTTTGTTAAATTAAAATAATTTAAACTTATAGAAAATGATAGCTAACATTAATATATTAATAATCAAGTGTAATTTAAGTTAAATTTGAAAATTAAATAAATGAAAGAATGAAGGTGAATATTACAATTTAATTAGTTATTATTAAAAATCAAATTAGTCAAACATACATTTGAAAATGATTTTGATGTATATTTTATCATTTTTTGGTTATATATCACTATCCCACATTGGAAGTTTATAAAACTCTTAGAGTTAAGAGCATGTATAAAAGACACAATCCCACATTGGAAGTTTATGAAACATTTGGAGAGAAATGCTTCTATAAAATGAGTATGAGATCTATTACTTCTCCATGGGCCTTAGAATTCTAAATAAATTTTGAAGCTCATTTATGAAGTTAAAAATTTTTAAACCAAAAAAAAAAATTGAAAATCGAGACCGGTTTGACGGGTTTTAACTGGTTTTGAAAATAATAAAAAATCGGACATGATTTGGCCTGATTTTGGGCCCCGTTCCCGATTTTTTCAGTCGAACCGGCCGGGCCGGGTTTGACAACATTAGATTTTTCAGTAATGGAAGATTAAAAGTTTTTTTTTCGATTTTTGGGAGTTGAGGAGGCGGGGAATTCTTGTGTAAATTTGATATATTAAGTTCCTTGGCTGCAATTTAAGGATTATGGTTAAATTTTAAGTTTTAGTCCCTAAGGTTTTAAATAAATTCAAGTTGGACCCTAAAGTTATAGGTTTTCCATTAAAACAAGAAATTCCGTTAGTTTTTCCGTTAAAACAAAAAATTCCATTAGTTTTTCCGTTAAACCAATAAATTCTGTTTCATACACACTTATTATATAGAAGAGATATGTTTGCATAAGATAGGGACTTTTTTGAGAACACAAATCATCTTATCCGTGTGCTCATTTAAATCCTTACAGATACCATGCTAAAGTGAAAGTGAATCTTATTAAGAGTAATAACCAAAAATCTTGTCCGAAATCCCACAACTTGCACAAAATGGAACCTCGACTAGGATCACGTGCCTTCCTTGATCACCGTTGCCTCACCCAAAGTGCCTATCATTGCTATGACACGTGTGCTAAAAAGCCTATATTTTTCCATATGTGGATTTTGTCAAAAATATATTTCCCTTTTACCTCTATAACATCATGTACTCCATGACTAAGTTCAAATGTTGGCTGTCTCACATGCACTCTCATTGTGCTGCCACCCACCCACCAGCTTTGCACCCTACCTATATGTTGGTCAAATTGTTTTCAAACGATCTTTCAGACTATGATGTGAAATTATTAATTATTCGATCGACATCCAGATGAATGAATTGAAATATCGACTCCTCAAATGGAACGATCTGAGCCTATAACTATTTTGGACCATTGAAAGTAGCCTAATTCAATTATAGTTGCTCATGGCCCGACCATTTACTCCTTAGACGACTTTTGGTGTTTGACCCACTTATTGGTTATCTATCGTCTCCTTTTTTGGGTCTAATCCCTTACTTAACCTAAAAGCCTAATTCACTACTATATATGGGCAACCACTTTGCCTTGAGAAATATACATTTTTGCCCTAGCCTTTTGTGAGAAAAAATCGGATGTCCTATGTCTGCTTTGTGTCCTTTGTGGGTAATACAAAAGCAACTAGAGTTAGGAGATTGAGTTGTTATTTGGTGGTGGTGTACCATTCTTATATTTGGTATCAGAGCGTTGGTACAAGCTTTAGATCCAAAATCGACCAAAAAACTCACCCAAATTTGATTTCTCAAATTGATCGGACCTGAAACCTTGATTTCTTGCTAAATTGTGAAGTTTTGGACAAACAGAAGCCGAAACTACATTGTGCAAATGGAGGCGCCATTGGGTGTGTGGGGCGAGAAAGAGACGGCTCCCGATGGCGACGACACCTGAACACTCTAGCGGTGGTGCACGATGGTGCGTCAGGCAGAATTTGGAGAAATTTTTTTTTTTACAAAAAATGCCTGAACGCTCAAGAATCTTACGAAACCTTAGCAATCTAGAACGGTGTATATTGCTTTTGGCCATATGTCTACTTTGTGTAGCTTAATTGTGATTCTGTACATTTCTGATTGATTCGTAAAAAAATGACAACTCACAATTTTGATTTGAAAATGTTTAACAGAAAATTTGATTTTTCAGTCTGGAAACAAAAAAGAGAGGTATTTTAATTCGACCAAAGGTTTCATAAGTCATCGATCACAACTTTTCTACTGATTTTTCAAAAATAAAAAAGAAGAAGTCGATGAATTTGCTTATACTTTAATCATTTTACACTTGTCTGACGTCATTCTGAGAAAAGTGGGTAAACTTAAAATCACTAAAGAACTTTAGAAAAATTTAGAAGACTTGTATTTGCTCAAATCCATTCCGAACAAGCTTTACTTACTTCATCAAGTACAAAATAGATACTGGTCTTGATCATTACGATTCTATCGAGTTGTAGAACTATTTTGTCGAGTGCCTTAAATTAAAATAATAGATAAGTACCTCAATATTTTTTCTCAAAACATTTTTATGAGACCCTCGACTTTTCTTCAGTTTTTCTCCATTTTTTAAAAACACATTCTTAAAAATCAATTTTCCCTGAAAAATGTGTGTCAAACAAGCTTTTATTCAATTATGAATTGATTTGCAATTTTTGGAAAGGAACAACCTCGAAAGTTTTTGGTTCAAATAGAGCACTTTTTATTATTTATTTACCATTTGAATTTAATATCATTTAATTTATGCATTATTATCCATTGTGTTATTAAATTCTTGACGATTTTAGACCATTCGGTAATGATCAAAGGGTGAAAATAATAAATTCTTTATTATCCCAACTGTATAACTAGAACAAAGAAAACATGCTGCAACTTAGTAACAGGATCAAGAAAAATCCTTGTGAATGTAAATTATTTGCTAAAGGTGTTTAGAAGCACCTTTTTGAGAATGATACATGTGGATCAATCTACTGACTACTAAGTACTAGTTATTGAATTTCAAATTGCGATTGACAACCTTGGATTTCTTTGAACTAGGGATCCTTAGAATCAGAGTTAGAGTCTTGCGCGTGGACGTTTTCCCGCACTTTTAGGTGGTGTGTAATTCCTATCAGCAACATCAGCAGTATTGTTCGATTTCAGTTTTCTATTTTCATGTACTGGGAAATTTGCACCTGGAGCGTTATATCCCATTTCAGCAGCAACAGCAGTAGTTTCGGTAACGGCTGTCAAGTTTACATTCAAAGGTTGTTTGCAACTTGGACACTTGGCTGCCAATGTTACTGGTTTGACGTCTAATATTGGACTGCTATTGGTTACATGATGAATTTTCGGCTGCCGATTTTCAGAATTGGGTCCTATATTTAAAATCGTCGCTAAGAGATCTTCAGATTTACCCATAAAACTCTCCTATATATGCATGAAAGTATATGAATTAGGTGAACAGAATCTTGATATGCATATACATGGTAATGTAGAAAATATAGTCAGAATTAGGTGAACAGAATCTTGATATGCATATATATGGTAATGTAGAAAATATAGTCATACCTGATCTCTATGTATTCTGATCAAAGCAGGGGAGCTGTACGCAGAGAATTGAGATAACAATTGATCATTGTAACGCGAGCTTGGTTGCAATGTCCTTTATAATACATGTACATGTGAATATGATGACAAGTCAAACTTCAAACACTATATTAAATTCTTATAAATTGTTGACTTTCTAAATTACTAGCAATTAACCTTTTCATTATATATATTTTGGGCCCTTTTCATCATATTTATCATTAAAATTTAATATAATTTAAGCATTATTATCCAATGTGATATTATATACTTGAAGACTTTAGACCATTCAGAAAATGATCAAATGGTGAAAAATAACAAAATCTTAAGTCAAATATATATTAGATTAATTTGAAATGTGTTAAGAAATTAAACGAGTAATTAGGGAACTTAGATATTTGGTGCAGGTAGAATTTCTCTTCTATGAGGTCATTTTAATATCAATTTTCGCGAGATTTAGTTAATTATATGTTTCTATCTAGAAGTACATTGAAATCCAATAACACAAGTAAGTTTTGAAAAATAGAATTTTATAATACGTACATATACAAGGAATAGTTTCATATGATGTCGTTGAAATTTTCGTAATTGATTTTGCTAAAATATTCATTTGTAATTCCTTGTTGCGTAAAAATATTAATTGTCACTCTCACAATACATCATAGTATTTTAGATAAAATCGTTTTGAAAACATATGCAAACTCATACGTTGACTTTATCTATACATTAAAAATGACTTTTAGAAGAACATCACCCCTCCCATATGTAACAACTCATTTGTTTACAAAATAAAGGACCCAATAAGATGCACTACATTGGGTTGTTGGGCAAACTACTTCACTATTTTAGCCTTACATTGATTTAATTAGGCTAAATATGTGAAATGAAGATTAGTTATGTCAAACATCTAAACGTGTTCAATGTAGAAACAAACGTAATGACTAAGTCAAACATTAAAACATGTCCATTGTAGACACAAACAGAATGACTAAGTCAAACATTAAAGCATGTGCAACGAAGACACGCACGAGGAAAGCGAGGATGGGTTGTTTGGAGTCTCGATGGGATGGGAAGATGACTAAAACAACTAGTTTACCAAATAGAGCGCTAAAAAATCAAAGAAAAACTTATATATTAGTTGGCTCACATGGAGTTCGAACTCAAAACACGTCAAGGCATTAACAACAATAAAAAACACTAATTTAATGTTTGTATTACCTATTGAGGCTACAACCTACGAGTCTGCAGCTAGAATTATGCCTTTTTCACCTATTGTAATTATTTCTTAACATAGTTTTGCAAGGTTGACCTTTTCGAGAATACAACTCATCTTATCCGTGTGCTCATTTAAATCCTAATTGATACCATACTAAAGGCTCAATCAAATGTGAATCTTATTAAGAGTAATAACCAAAAATCTTGTCTAAAATCCTACAACTCGAGCAAAATGGAACCTCGGCTAGGATCACGTGCCTTCCTTGATCACCGTTGCCTCACCCAAAGTGCCTATCATTGCTATGACCTGGGTGCTAAAAAAATCTATATTTTTCTATATGTGGATTTTGTCGAAAAATATATTTCCCTTTTACCTCTATAACATCATATACTCCGTGACCAAGTTCAAATGCTAATTGTCTCACATGCACTCCCATTGTGCTGCCACCCACCCACCAGCTCCGCAACCTATCTATCCGTTGGACAAATTGTTGTTAAACGATCTTCAGGTTATGATGTTAAATTATTAGTTATTCAGTCAGTATCGACCAAATGAATGAATTGAAATATCGACACCTCAAATGGAACGACCTGAGCCTATAACTATTTTGGGTCATTGGAAGTAGCATAATTCAATTAGAGCTGCTTATGACCCGACCATTTACTCCTTGGACGACTTTTGTTGTTTGACCCACTTATTGGTTATCTATTGTCTCCTCTTTTGGGCCTAATCCACTACTTAACCTAAAAGCCTAATTTACTACTATATATGGGCAGCCACTTTGCCTTGAGAAGTACTCGTTATTGCCCTAGCCTTTTTGTGAGAAAAAAACGATTGTTCTGTCTTTGCCCCTGTTTGACACCCATTAATTTCTCATTCTCATTCTTATTCTTCATTTCAAACACACATTCTCCAAAAAAAATAATATTACACACAAATCAAAAATTTTTCATCACTTTTACACCACACATTCTCACATCAATCACTATTCCAAACTTTCTATGTCTCCCAAAATGGGTTTCAAACAGGGTCTCTATTTGTGCGTCATACTACAGTGTTTTTTCTTCTTGTCTTCCTTAAACTTTATGGCTATTGTGTGGCTGCAATAACCTCCCACTTTTGTGTCCTTTGTGGGCAATACAAAAGCAACCGGAGTTAGGAGATTTAGTTGTTATTTGGTGGTGTCAATCTCGGTTGCTTTGATAAAACTGAGCTCGAAAAACCTTAGGTGTTCCATTCTTCCGCTTTACATTTGGTATTAGAGTGTTGGTACAAGTTTAGATCCAAAATCGACCAAAACCCTCACCCAAATTTGATTCTCAAATTGACCGAACCTGCAACCTTGATTTTTGACTAAACTGTTAAGCTTTTGGACAAATGGAAGTCGGAACTGCACTATGCAGGTTGAGGCGTCACTGGGTGTGTAGCGCGAGAAAGCGACGACAGTCAATGGCTATAGCGCTTAGGCGCTTCGACGATAGCGCAAGATGGCGCGTCGGGTCGAATTTGGAGAAGCTTCCTTCAGACAGTTTTCTTGTTTTATCATTCTGAACGTACTGATAACTTTAATTTTGTGTTTCAGGTTATACAGTAAATCTTGAACGATTTGGCCCTAGAAGTTTGGTTTGAAATCTTTGGTCAACTGAGTTGATACGTTTGCTAAAACTCTAGGGCGAATAATAGTGACCACAAAGCAACAAATTCACATCTTTCAATTTTACGTACTTTTAGACGTGATCCGCTTTGATAAATTGAAATATCGTTTAATTTCTAGCACTAGCGTGTAATCGTATGGGATGACATTAGGATTGAGATTATAGTGTAGGATAATCATTGACTGTGCTAGAAATTACGAACTACTTGCCTTTAATTGTTACATGATTGAACCGTTCATTTGATAAAATGAGCTTATTATCTATGTGATATACTGTGTGTGAAATTGTTTTGTTGACATATCTCGTTTGTTGTACTGTTGATTATACTTAGAACACCTGGATCTTGCCCGTTCGAACGTTCTCTTGATCTAAGATCGAAAATCTTACGAAACCTTGAAAATCTAGAACGGTATATATCATTTGCGATCCTAAATCTACTTTGTGTAGTTTAATTGTAATTCTGTGTATTTCTAATTGATTCATAAAAAATGACAACTCACAATTTTGCTTTGGGACTTTTTAATAGAAAATATGATTTTTCAGTCGGCAACAAAAAAGTAAGGTATTTTGGTTCAACAAAAGGTTTCATAAGCCATCGATGACAACTTTTCTTATGATATTAAAAAAAAAAAAAAAACATAAAGAAGAAATCGATGAGCTTACTTATACTTCAATCATTTTATACTTGTCTAACGTCATTCTGAGAAAAGTGGGTAAACTTAAAACCATTAAAAAACTTTAGAAACAATTGGAAGACTTCTATTTGCTCAAATCCACCCCCGAACACGTTTTACTTACTTCATCAAGTACAAACGAGTGGTCGACTAACTTGTTGAGCAATGAAAGTAATTTATTAAGTCCCTAATTGATATTTTTTTTTAAATTATAAGTTGGTGGATCTCATGAAATATGTGATTAAAAATTAATTAAAAAACTGAATCCAATAAAATATGTTGCTGAAAATAAAGTTTAACCAACTTATAATTTAAAAAAAAAAGGATCAAACGGGGAGCTAACTTTGGAGTATTACCATGATTCTACTGCAAAATAGATACTGGTCTTGATCATTACAATTCTATCGAGTTGTAGAACTATTTGGTCGAGTGCCTTAAATAAATAAATAATAGGTAAGTATACCTCGCTTGAGGCTGGTTTGTGAAAGATTTTTTTTTAAAATTATTTTTTTCTCAAAAACTTTTTTATGAGACCCACAACTTTTCTTCAGTTTTTCTCCACCTTTTAAAAACACTTTCTTAAAATCAAATTTCGTGGAAAAATTTGAGTCAAACAAGCTTTTATTCAATTATGAATTGATTTGCAATTTTTGGAAAGGAACAACCTCAAAAGTTTTGGTTCAAATAGTGAAGATTTATTTATCTTGAGCACTTTTTATTATTTATTTACCATTTGAATTTAATATCATTTAATTTATGCATTATTATCCAACTGCTGCAACTAATTAGCGACAGGATCAAGAAAATCCTTGTGAATGTGAATTATTTGCTAAAGGTGTTTAGAAGCACCTTTTTTGAGAAGGATACATGTGGATCAATCTACTGACTAGTAATTAAGTACTAGTTATTGAATTTCAAATGGCGATTGACAACCTTGGATTTCTTTGAACTAGGGGATTCCTTCGAATCAGAGTCAGAGTCATATCCGCGTGGACGTTTTCCCGCACTTTTAGGTGGTGTGTCATTACTATCAGCAACAACAGCAGAAGTAGCAACTTTTTGTTGTCCTTTATTGCAGGTCTTATTCTTCGATTTCAGTTTTCTATTTTTGAGTACTGGGAAATTTGCACCTGCAGCGTTAAATACCATTTCAGCAGTAGCAGCAGCAGTAGTTTCTGTAACGGCTGTCAAGTTTACATTTAAAGGTTTTTCGCAACTTGGACACTTCAATGTTACTGGTTTGACATCTAATATTGGACTGCTATTGGCTACAGGATGAATTTTCGGCTGCTGATGTTCAAAACTGGGTCCTATATTTACAATCGCCGTGAAGGGATCTTCAGGATTACCCATAAAACTCTCCTATATATGAATGAAATTATATGAATTAGTTGAACAGAATCTTGATATGCTTATATATGGTAATGTAGAAAATATAGTCATACCTGATCTCTATATATTCTGATCAAAGCAGGGGAGATGTACGCAGAGAATTGAGATGACAATTGATCATGGTAAAGCTAGCTTGGTTGCAATGTTCTTTATAATACATGTACATGTGAATCATACGCTATATTAAATTCTTATAAATTGTTGACTTTCTAAATTACTAGCAATTAACCTTTTCATTATATATTTATCACTAAAATTTAATACAATTTAAGGAATATCATCCAATGTGATATTATATTCTTGAAGACGTTAGACCATTCAGAAAATGATCAAATGGTGAAAAATAACAAAATCTTAGGTCAAATATATATTAGATTAATAGTTAAGGAACTTGGATATTTGGTGCAGGTAGAATTTCTCTTCTATGAGGTCATTTTAATATCAATTTTACGAGATTTAGTTAATTATATCTTTCTATCTAGAAGTACATTGAGAGCTAATAACGCAAATAAGTGTTAAAAAATAGGATTTTATAATACGTACATATACAAGGAATAGTTTTGTATGATGCAATTGAAATTTTCATAATTGACTTTGCTAAAATATTCTTTTGTTGCGTACAAATATTAATTATCACTCTCACAATGCATCATCGTATTTTAGATAAAGCTGTTTTGAAAACTTACGCAAACTCATACATTGACTTTATCTATTCATTAAAAATGACTTTTAGAAGAATATCGCCCCTCCCATGGGTAACAACTCGTTTATTTACAAAATAAAGGACCCAATAAGATGCACTACATTGCCTTGTTGGGCTTAGGCTAAACATGTGAAATGAAGATTAGTTATATCAAACATCAAAATGTATTCAATGTAGAAACAAACGTAACGACTAAGTCAAACATTAAAACATGTCCATTGTAGACACGAACAAGATGACGTGTTTGAGTCACATTATTTTGAAATAATATATTTATGGTGGTTGAAAAAAAAAAGTTATTAATGCGATAAAAAATATTATTTTATTTAAGAATGTGTGGTTGAAAATAAGTAGAAATTTGAGAATGAAAATTTTAATGTGGTTCAAACAGGAACTAAGTCAAATATTAAAGCACGTGCAACGAAGACATGCATGAGGAAAGCGAGGCTGTGTTGTTTGGAGTCGCGATGGTATGGGAAGATGACTAAAACAACTAGCTTACCAAATAGAACGGTAAAAAATTAAAGAAAAACTCATATATTAGTTGGCTCCCATGGAGTTGGAACTCCAAACACGTCAAGGCATTGACAACAATTAAAAACACTATTTTAATGTTTGCATCACCTATTGAGGCTACAACCTACGAGTCTGCAACTAGAATTATGCCTTTTCCATCTTACATTATTAATAATTTAAATTTTATTTTTATTATCTATTAAAAGTCAAATTTTGATTTCAATCACAAAATCGAAAGTGCTACTACATATTTTTACACATTTCATGATATTCAACACTATTCCTCATACAAAATTTTCTAAAAAGTTACTGATAATCAATCCCGAACAAAGGCTGGCATGTGATGGTGATCCACTTGTTAAGGGTCCACCATTTGATGATAATTCAGCTAATTGATTTCATTTTAATTTTTTATAATTCATGTATATAACTATTGTTTTATTTCCTTTTCTTTTTATTTTTTTTTGGCTTGCATGAATTTAGAGGTGTCAAGATAGACGGGCCGACTAGACTCGTGAAAATAGGCCTGAATCGACTCGGGACCGCGGACCAACTCGTGACCCGAGCGGGCGGTTCACGAGTCAAGGAGGTGTGATCCGCGGGTTTGTGGGTTGCACCTTTACGGACCGCGGTTAACCCGTGACCCGTGAAAAAAAAATTAAATATTATAGTTAAGTAGGTGCCAATCTAATTGAGATGTACTTAAACTATAAATTATAGTAAGTAGGTATCAACTTAGTTGAAATGTACTTATACTATAAATATTTGATAATAGTAATTAGAAATGCATTTAGTTGTTATTTGTTTAAGTTAAATTTAACTTTTCAAAGTTATAAATAATTCATGTAACATTAAATTTGAATTTTTTGTAAACATTTTTTGGTATAAATATGAATTTATCATTTTGTTCAATTCTTAGTTTACATTTTAAAAAAAAAAAAATTGCTATAAATATGAAATTTTTTATATTTTTATAATTTTATTTATACAATTATAGGGCGAAAATCGTAACCCGTGACCTGCACGGGCTCGACACGGATGGGTTAGCTGGCAGGCCTGCGTTATAGTCCAAAATTGTGGGCCGGCCCGTAACCCGTAGTGGATGGACTTTTTTTTCATGCGGGCCGTTACCGGGCTCATATGTTAGCGGGCCGATAGGCCCAGACCACCCGGATTGACACCTCTACATGAATTAATGTGATCTTGATTACACTTTTCGTAGACATTCTATTATGGTAATTATTTTTACGTGCAAGTAGATGGATAAAATTATAAGTTATTAAAAAGTCACAATGTGATATATAGAAATGAGGTGTTGATACAAAATGTATGGTTAAAATTAAAGTTTGACTTTTAAAATTAAATTATAAATGAATTTTTTTTAGGTTTACCAAACATAGGCAATATTTCAAATTAACATCAGTCAAATATTAAAACATGTCCATTGTAGACACAAACAAGATGACTAAGTCAAACATTAAAGCGTGTGCAACGAAGACACGCATAGGGAAAGCTAGGATGAGTTGTTTGGAGTCACGATGGGATGGGAAGATGACTAAAACAACTAGTTTACCAAATATAACACTATAAAATTAAAGAAAAACTTGTATATTACTTGGCTCACATGGAGTTGGAACTCAAAACATGTCAAGGCATTAACAACAATTAAAAACACTAGTTTAATGTTTGATCCACTTTTTAAGGATAAACCATGTGTTGAAAATTCAGCTGATTTAATTTTTTATGATTCATGTGTATAGCTATTGTTTTCTAGTTCCTTTTCCATTTATTTTTTAGCTTACATGAATTAATCTTGATTACACTTTTCGTAGACATTCTATTATGGTGATTATTTTTACCGTGCAAGTAGATGGATAAAATAATAAGTTATTAAAAACTCATATTTATGATAAATAGAAATGAGGTGTGGTTACAGAATGTATGGTTAAAATTAAAGTTTTGACTTTTAAATTTAAATTATAAACGAATTTTTGTCTTTTAAGGTTTACCAAACATAGGCAATATTTCATATTAACATCAGTCGATTTTTCTTCGCCAAATTTAACAAAATATCTATGGGAAATGTTAATGGCATAATGGTTGTACAACTAGAAAATGAAATTGTCAAGTAAAAACACGTTTAATTATTTAAATCAATGTTGACCCCGAACACATATGGGAAAATCCCCAGATCCAATGACCTTGAAATAATTTAATGCATGCGGACAAATTCTGGTTCGTTAGGACGAATTTCCATTTAAAAAATAGTTTCCACGTTGACAATTTATGATTTATTGATACGGGACAGAAACATGAATAATAATAAAAAGTGTCTTGTTTGTAACACAAAAACGGTTGTTTGCTCGAACATATGAAATAACTATTTGGAATTCACCAATAAATTTGAAAACTAAAATATTTTATTCATCAAGAATCGATTGTATTATTTTTATAATATTAACGCGTATTTATAGACAAAGTGAAATTTTAATTTCATAAACAAATCCAAATAAACTAGAAAAATTCTCCCATTGTGCTGCCACTCACCCAGCAGCTCCGCAGCCTACCTATCCACACTCCGACTCAGTCACACAAGATGAAGTCTATACCAATTCTCGGTTCATCATTAGTATGCATCATGAACACATTGCATCTAGCACCAGTACTATGTCTGATCCTCCCTCGAATATGTCAGTTTATATTTTTATATTACTTCGATGTAATATTAATTTTTAACATATTCATTCCGAAACAGTTAAAATGAAAAAATAAAAAGAAAAGAAAAGAAAAGAATGCAACCAAGAATTATGTATGTAATGAGTAGGTCATTGGCATAATATTGTAACACATGTGTCTATTCGTAACACAAGTTTTTATAAATATAAATATGACATAAGTGAGTAATATTATTTGTGAATCCTACAAAACGCATCGTTAAAATTAAAGTTTAACTTTGAAAAGTAAAATATAAGCTACTTAAATCAATTTTGACCTTGCACATATATATATGGGAAAACCCCATGACCTTGAAAAGGGTTAGAGAGTGGAACCTCATTGTCCGAATGCAGACAATTTCGAATTAGTTACAACTAATTTCCATTTCAAAATAGTTTGCATGTGGACAATTTATACGTAGTTAGACAGCCATAGTCTATGAATTTTGGGTAAGTAAACGAGGATTTATATATAGTCAACTAAAAATATTGTGTTGACATATTATTATAATATAATATGATTCTTAACAACCGCCAATCCTCAGACACTCCTCAGACACTTGTGTTATTATATATATGTTTAACAATCCCTTTTAACTTCATACAAAGAAAACTTATTCATTAGGCTAGAGGTACAGGAGAGCTTTTGAGGTAATCCAACTACAATATTATTCATTTATTTATTTTTCTTATGATCGGTAGTTAATTGAAAGTACAATTTTCTATTAAATGTTATCATAATATAGCATCAACCATTCTAGTATGTACCAACGTTGTTGTTTACATTCTAACTCGACCACTTTTTTAGTTAATAGCTAACTATGAGTTCTCAAACAAAAACAAAAAATTAATTCATAAAGATTTGTATTTTTGAGAGAGAGAAAATATGCATGTCTGACTATTGTGTGCAGATTGTATTCTTTAAAATCCCATCATTTTTATTTATCGACGAGAAAGAAATAAACTAAATCCCTGGAATTGCTTTACTTTTGCCTCTCATTACTTCAATTGGCATCGAGTGTACGATTCCAATATAGGTCATATTTTTTAAAAGTCATGCAGGAGTTTGTAAGAACTAGCTCCAACCATTAGCCTAGATTCTGAGAAGCAACATGTTACTCTTGAGAATCTTTTTCTTCAACGATGAAAGACATTTTAGCGTTCATTTAGTGGAGTTTTTGATTGACGTATTTTGTTCAATTGTTTGTCTTACCAGCTGAATGGGGCGTAGAAACAGAAAACAGAGGGCAGATGAGAGGAGAAGAAAAATGAAAATGAAAACTTATGATTCAGAACCAGAGCTCGGAAGCGATGATCAATTGTCACGTGAAGATTCATACCATCCCTCGAATACTCATATTTATCGTAGAAATACACTTATGGTTGAAGCACAAGTTCCGCAGCTGCAAAACATGCGTAGCCAGTTTGAAATTAAAGTTGAAAGTCCAATTTCCAATGCCAATGACAATGCACAACATCTTATTGTTCATCAAAGTAAGTTTTTGATTTTTGTTTCTCTTCATGACCTGAGCAAACTAATTATTGTGTATATTTGTATATTTTTTTTTAAGAAACAAATAGATTTCTTTCATTAGCTTTTCTTTCAAGTGGTAGTGCTACATTTCACATCTTATATTCTAGAAAATGGAGACTCCAATTCTTGATTGAGTATAGTAATCATGGCTTTTCCCTCTCAGTTCCAAGCATTATTATCATAAAATATGACATCTTTACTCATATAGACCAATTTATAAGAGTTTGGACTACTTCTTTTAACAAGGTTGACATTTTAAGATGGAACTCAAATCTTAACATGGTATTAGAACTCGTTAAGCTCCAACGAGCAATTCGATCAGATTAAGATTCAAAAAAAATTTGAGCACACGAATTTCAAGATTAACCTGCTCAAACGAGCCACCATCTTGCGAGGACATGTTAAGAGATAAAAATTTCACATCGATTAAAGGTGAAAACATAGATCAATTTATAAAAGTTTGGACTACTCCTCTTAATAATGTTGATATTTTAAGATGGAATCTCAAATCTTAACAATAATCGTTTCATCTATATTATATATATTTTTTTTTCCCAATACGTGTATATATGCTATTGAGTTTTTGCATTTCATCTTAAAAGGTTGAACTTTGCTTAGAGAGTAGCATAAGCCCATGTATGCTACATATTATTTTCAAATTTAGCAAATCTGGGATTTGATCCTTATTATGCCCATCAATCTTGGACCCCAAATTTCTTGTTTGAGCTTCATTGGCTCTCACATGTTGTTGAACTACTTGATCTCCCTTAGTGTATGGTCCATTAAGATGTGATGATTTTATACCTTTATGTACGCTACCTGGTATATCTCCCGTTATATTGGTTTTATTGTGTTACGTAGTATTTCTTGTGAAGTTGTGGAGCTTTATGCATAACGCATCTAACGATGGTCTCCCCAAACATCATCAGGAAAAGGAAAAGTAAACACTCTGAGCCTTGGACCCTATTTATATCTAGCTGCTCTAAGAGGTGATTGGAAGGCTGCTAAAACTGCTCTGAGTTTGGACAAAAATATAGCTCGTGCTGAGATAACAGAAAGAGGAGATAGGGCTCTTCACATAGCTGCTGCCGCCAAGCAAACAGCGTTTGTCAAAAATCTAGTTGAACACTTGAATACAAGTGACCTGGAACTGCAGAATTTGTTGGAGATATTACACCGATAAATGTGCACGTTATATTCAAATCAATACGTACCGTGTTATACTCGTGAAATCGAAATAAAATTCGACTTACCAAAATCTAATTTGAGAAGATAAAATAGTGATTTACCGACTTCAAATATAATAATATGGATTCTTCACTTCCCAATATGAGTGAACGCACGTTGTTCTTCAATTCAAACCTTAGCATGAAATCAAAAGAATATCAGTTACTTTCCGAAATCAAAATACTAAATTAGAATGAAATCGGAAAAAGAAAGAGGAGATGCAAGTGATGCGATCGGTCGAGGCAAGTGTTTGACACTTTGTCTTTAAGATGAATTTGCCCCGCATCGGTGCTAACGGTTTCTTGACAATCATCTCCCAAGATACAACGACCACGTCTAGCCATATGAGCACTCCAAATGACTTAGACCAACGAACTCGAACGGAATTCTCTCTCTACCATAACCATGATTTTGATGCAAGAAATAATCACTTCTACAAAGTGTTTTATGCAAAACTAAAGTAAAACATGAAATGGAATGATATGGAACTATCAATTGAATTTGTTCCACTTCTCATTATTCCATATCAAATTCAAACATGTGGGATCCCTTATATAGTAGTTGGAACATCCATACCAAGAGACACATCTCTTAGAATTTATATCTCGCCATAAAGAGATACAATTACATCTCTACATAAAGAGACAATTATTGAAAATTAATGCCAAAAGTCATGATCCATATGAAAAGACACATCTTTTCATCTACATATTTTCTAGAATATTTCACAATATTCCATATAATTTTTCAATAATTCAAAATTTGGCTTAATTTCTCATTCACCAAATAACACATTTCCAACAATCCCCACATGAATGAAAAAATTAATGCAAATGACTACAGACACTAGTAGAGAGAGGGCGGAAAAAACACTGCATCAGAGAAGGTAGCTTTTGGCCTTGAACCTCCCTTAGTGAAATACTATCGGACTTACTGGCTAATTGGTGAACGTGATGTCTTGAACCATTCAGCCATTGGTGTAAGCCAAGACGACAGTACTCACACAATGTCTTCCCTAAACCGTTCATGGTTCTCACTGTTGTGTTCATTTTGGCCCTGAACAACTCTTGGATTTCATAAGTGCTTTAGAGAATTCAAGCCTTTGAACATTCTCATAGAAGCGGCCCCACTTCACACTTATATAGGTGACCTCCTATCAAGAGTATTCTGCCATACTCTACTTGACTGAATCAAGCTATAGGAATCATTAAAAGTATATCTTAACCTTTCAAGCATTCTGCAAAAAGCACTTTAATATCATAGGAATGAGTAGGAATAATTTCCTAAGTGCTTCATGGAATCTTCATAACTTAGTTTTCCCTTTGAACCAAGATCTTGGGATCTCCACATAAATTAGTATGATCATCATCCTTGATTAGTAATGCTAGATTAATAATCTGGATTCGTACCTTTCAGAAGGTCGAATGATCATAAAAGATTTACACGGAGCTGACGTGTCCTCAGGAGTTTCCTCTTTTCCCCCCTGATCAAGAGATGTCCTCAAACTTTGGATCAAAATCGGTTATACTTAGTTAACTATATCTATGAATCCTTGAACTCTTTCAAGATTTACTCTACTCCCACTGACCTCTCCTAGAACAAACATTTTCTCTAGGGAGATGACACGTCTTGGGATGAACTCCTTCTTCTCAATGAGATTATAGAATTGATATTCAATTGTCTCTTGAATATCCTACAAAGATATATTTATCGAATTTAGTTTCAAACATATCCGATTCAGTGCGCTTCACATAAGCGTCACTGCCCCAATCTTTCATATGAGAAAAGTGGGGCATTCTGTCTTTCCATAACTCGTATGGAGTTTTGTTAACCGATTTAGATGGGACACGATTAGTGCGTGGCACTTGGCAATCAGTGCATGATCTCAAAACTATTTTGAATATTTGCATGGCTCTGTCCTTATTGCACTATATCTAATCGTGCATGATTCCTCATTGCAAATACATCATATGTTGCAAGAGCATGTGAGGAATCCACTGCGAGAGAATCACAATCTCTTTTAGATAATCTAAGATTTACATTTTAGATATTCTCCACATCGATCAAAACTTAGTGTGAGAATTATTCTCTATTTGTTTCTCAGATTCTAGTTTGAATCCTTGAACATTTCAAAAGTTTCATACTGAATTTCATCAAAGTATAAATGCCATTTCTGAAATAGACGTCTAGTAAATGTGATGAGATAAAAGGAAACTTTATCAGCATTGATGATATGTGTCCACATACACCACTATGTATTAGACTCAATAATTATACAGATCTTCTCTTTTTCAGGTAAAAGGAGATATGATCATTATGCCTAACAGACATATTTAGCATTTGTCAATGATTCAAAAATCATTTGACCAGATGTCAATCTCCATGTAATTTGGAATTACATTTTTCATTTATATGACCAAATCTGCAATTGCCAGATATAGGTGTTAATTCAGATATCATTTTTATGCCTTTCTTTATCTATACTCATTATAGACCTACTCAATTTTAGAATATAAATGTTTCATTTTGTAATTTACCATAACCATTAAAGATCTATCAAGAATAAAAGGAACAACCAAGTTGTCCTTTAACATTAAAATATTCATGTCCAAACATGAAATTTATTTAATACTCTTGGTAATGGAAAGAATAAGACAATATTTCTCTAATTCTAATATTGAGCCTAAGGCAAAGGCAAGAAATAGCTCCTACAGGCAATGCAGCAACCTTTGCTCATTTCAACGTACATGTCAACTTCTCCTTTTTGCAATGATCTACTTTTGTTTAGTTTTGCATAGTTTATACAAATTGATATCCATATCTAGTATCAAATACTCATGAAACTAATGAAGTAGATATAAGCCTTGCAATTTTCTTTCGAATGACCTATCATTCCAAATGATAATAATGGTCATTAGATTTGGTATTGTCCTCATTTGCTTTAACTATCTTAGTCATCTTAGATGTTTCTTTAAAAACATCATTTAGACTTCACTGGATGAATCTATGACTAAAATTTGCCCATTATAAAACATAGATATCGGTTTAACAGTCTTACGCCTGTTCAAAAACTCAATAAGTGTGCATTCGAATTTATCTATGTTAAATTCATAATGAGTTATGAATAACCTACTGGCAAATATTGTAGAACCAAGTCATACTTGGTTAATTGTTCATGATGGAACTCAATTGAGACAACTTCTCAAAGTAGTCAACGTCTTTAGCACAGCAGAATGTCTGGAGACTTCTTTTGCATATGAGCACTGGTTCTCGTGTAGGAAGATCTCTGATATCTTCCCAATGATTATTAATCATTCAACATTTGAGATGGAAAATTATGTGTTAGCATCTATACTCTTATGTTGCTTTTGTCACTCAGGTGAGATAGTCGCAAACATCACATATGTTGCAGTACTATCGCCATCACTGTGTTTATTATAGCAGCCACCTCTTTCTTTATCGAGTCATCAACGAGTGTCTCTAGAAAGGGCTACTCAAGGACATAATTACAATTCATCATGCATGTGAGAACAATTTTCAGATTGCGGTGCCAATCAGGAAAATTTGGTTGGTTATTTTGCAATAGTATGCCCGCTCTAAAATACATATGGTTACTCAAGATTCACTAAATGTAAACGAGGAAAAGTAAAAAGAAGAATATATAAAATGCACATTAAATGTTAATATGGTCATTTATTAAATTAATTCGCCCACTTTAACTCAAATTTATGACCCTCTCACATAAATTATGGAATCCATACTTGATTCCCCCCCAGTGGGCTGGATACCATTATTATATTAAAACGATATCGTTGAGAGAAAAAAAAAAATCTTAATAAAAAATTTGGGTAGATACTATTAGCAATTGTATCTCCATACAACTCCCAGATCATTAAGCTGACAACTCTTTGTCTTCAAGACATCTTATGTGTTGGCTAAACATGCCTCTATAAAATTCATCTCCTTGAGGTGTACTCAACAAAAAGATAAGTTTAGTTAAGTCAAAACCCATCATTCAGAAATATCTAATATTTCATAGTGGCAAACATATCCCTAATAGGACAGCCTTGAGTGTACTCCCCCAACAAGCTGAGATCGATTCCGGACTCTCGTTTTTCACTATAATGATGGAAAGCAAATATAATATGATAATATTTTAATATTGCTCTAAAATTCATCTCCTTGAGTGTACTCACCAAATGAGCATAAATTTAGTTAGTCAAACCCATCATTCAGAAATACTAATATTCATAGTTGCCAAACATAGCCATAATCAGCCAGCCTGAGTGTACTCAACAAGCTGAGATCGATTTAGGATTCTAGTTTTTCAATATAATGATGGAAGGCTGAATTAGAAAATGACTTATATTTCAACGAGGGGTTTTGCATGCAAAGTTCTCATCGTAATAATTATATATTTTTTATTATACATTTAGCATGCAAAAAAACATACATATAAAGTGTGGACGATTATGGACTTATACTATCTAGTCTTCCCGAGCCATAAGGAAGAATAGTTGGTCAGTTCCTAGGGGGTATAACATTGATTCATACAATGCTTCATCTCTATGGTCTCCTTCTCTTCTTGTATCTTCAATTAGTCCACCTGCAACTTGTATCCTATATTAGTTGACACGTAAGCCTGAATAACATTGGACACACATACCCATAATAATAACAATAAAAAAAAAAAAAAAAAAAAAAAAAAAAAAAAAAAAAAAAAACAACAAGAATAAAACTAACCATTCAACACATCCACATGGTCGATTCCATAATCCCACTAGTAGAAACATCCCATCATATAAATGACCATCTATATAATATCAATATTATATGCAAAACATGTTTCAAGTTTCAAACTTCTAGCAATAAAGTCGTCTAAACTAATTTAGGCAAATGGATCGGAACAATTAAATAATAATTATTAATCAAATTAATTAAATTTAATTAGCGGTATATTTAATTAAAATCAAATTTTAATTATATACCAAATAGAACTCATCTATTCCACTATCACATGGCGGAACTATTTTAATTAAAATCAAATTTAATAAAATATTTAAAAAAAAAAAAAAAAAAAAAAATTTAAAAGTAAAAAAAAAAATTAAAAGATAATTTAATTAAAATCGAATCTAATTAAATATCAAATAAGAGTCAACCTAATTTCAAAACTTAAGGCGATTAAATTTCATTTAAAATCAAATGTTAAAAATACAAAATTAGAGTCAAAATCCCAATTCCAATATATTAGGGCGAACTTATTAATTAAAATCAAATTTTAATTAAAATACCAAATTAGAAGTCCACTTAATTCTAAAGAAAGTTTTAGGGCAAGTACAATTTAATTAAAATCAAATTTCAATTCTAGGGAATGTTCAAATTAAAGCCCAACTCTAATTTCAAGAAAGTATTAGGTGGGTGATTAATAAAAATCAAATTTTTAATTAAAACACTAAATTAGAGTCCAACTCTAATTCAAATTGAATTAACATTTTAATTAGGATAAAACTCTAAACTAAATTAAAAACTCAATTTAGCGTCAAACAACTTAAATACTTAAGTTCAAAATCCAATTTTAACGAAAATATAAAGTCGTCAATTTTAGATAAAATTTAAACGGTCAAATAGACATTTTTAATGAATAAATAAAAAAAAAATTCAAAATAAAATTAAAAACCATTTTTTTTTTTTTTTTTTTTTTTAACTTATTTTGAAATTTGCAAAATTGACCCCTGGTTTAAAATTACAAACAGAGCCTCCGAATTTCACCAATTACGGAACAGGCCCTAAGTAAATAAATTGCTAATTAACCCCTTTTTCATAATTGCGGATGGGTCCCATAATTTCAGAAATTGCATGGGAGGCCCCGTCCCCAAATCTCACCCGCTGAAACCCTATTTGTTTTTTTCAAATTAGCGGCGGCTTAAAATCAACCAAATAATATTCTCTAAACCATAAAACTGTTGGGAACCTACTTAGTCATGCGCAGCGGAAGTAAAAAGCAATTTCGATTCCCAAACAAGGATCTGCTTTATGTTTAGATAGAAACTGTGATAGAAATAATACCTTGATGAATTCTGCAAACTCTTTTGCTGATTCACGAACTCCAATGATCACGATCTACAATCCAAGCTGTCCAATTGTCCAGCCTCCAATGGTGATCCACACAGAGAATAAGAATGACGGCTAGGGTTTTCTTTTCTCGTGCTAGCAAGAATAATGAATAATTCTCTGATGGTTTTCAAACCCTAACAGCTTATTAATATAAGTCCAAACGGGCTGGCCCATCTCTTAACTTAACCCGGTCCAATAGTTAATTAATCAAATTAATTAAATCACGGTCCATGAATTATTAATCCAATTAATTAATTCGGGCCTATTAATAAGCAACCCAATTAATTAATTATCCAACACTTGTCAATTAATTAATTGGTAAATCTCATTCTTCTGATTCTCTTTTGTGGGTGACCCATTAGGTTCCCGATCACGATACCTAACTACGTGAATTATTATTTTGATCAAATCAAAATTGATAAATTAAAATACCCTTTTTAATTTATCATCAATTCACATTCGTCGTCCCAGATTGACATCTAGCAATGTGTCAGGGCAATACATGTGACGGGAAATGTCACGTGACATGACAAAACCAAACTTGTTCGTTTACCGTGAAACTATAATCCCTTCGTCAATATGATCCGATCAATTACGAGATATGGACGTGAGTCAATCTCAATTATCGATCATATCTTTTATCCTACTGTTAAGTCAATGTAAGTCGAAAACTCTTTTTCGACTTATGAGTTCACCTTGGCCAAGGATTTCATTATCAACTTAACTGGATGAAATGTAGATCATAATCTCTTACTATTTAAGAGTAACGAATCCTCTATTGATCATTCACAACCTTCATATGATTCTTGACATACCCGAACGATGTCGTATTAACGACCCTTGACAGAGCAACATCCGACATCACCAAAGCATGACTGTCCTCACATAAGGCACTATGATGACATCAAGTCAAATGACCAATTCCACTACCGAACGTTAGAGATTAACCACTGACACTCAGATAGTTTTCCATGTGGAATCTCTCAGTGGGTCTCCAATGTCTTGTTCTATAACAAAACATTCACGTGTTCATTCAAGTGTCCCCACACTTTAGTTTGTAAGATCAACTACTTACTTCATAAGTAAGAAAAGCCACACGTGATGGTCTATCCGTAATAACGATATCCGTATCCCGTTATTACATACGACCACGGACGATTTAAGATTCAGTCATATGTAATTTGTATCTCACAATCACAACTCCTTGTGATTAACAAATCATCAAGACTTGAATCTACGGATTCTATTATTTAATTAATTAGAATATTAATTGAAATAAATAATAGATATTGCCATAAATATGCATCGGTTATATATACATTAAAAGTGCTTATATCCAAAGTTGATTGGACCTAGGGCATAACACTTACACATTTCACATCTTATATTCTAGAAAATGGAGACTCCAATTCTTGATTGAGTATAGTAATCATGGCTTTTCCCTCTCAGTTCCAAGCATTATTATCATAAAATATGACATCTTTACTCATATAGACCAATTTATAAGAGTTTGGACTACTCCTTTTAACAAGGTTGACATTTTAAGATGGAACTCAAATCTTAACATGGTATTAGAACCCGTTAAACTCCAACGAGCAATTCGATCAGATTAAGATTCAAAAAAAATTGAGCACACGAATTTCAAGATTAGCCTGCTCAAACGAGCCACCATCTTGCGGGGACATGTTAAGAGATAAAAATTTCACATCGATTAAAGGTGAAAACATAGATCAATTTATAAAAGTTTGGACTACTCTTAATAATGTTGATATTTTAAGATGGAATCTCAAATCTTAACAATAATCGTTTCATCTATATTATAAATATTTTTTTTTCCCAATAAGTGTATATATGCTATTGAGTTTTTGCATTTCATCTTAAAAGGTTGAACTTTGCTTAGAGAGTAGCATAAGCCCATGTATGCTACATATTATTTTCAAATTTAGCAAATCTGGGATTTGATCCTTATTATGCCTATCAATCTTGGACCCCAAATTTCTCGTTTGAGCTTCATTGGCTCTCACATGTTGTTGAACTACTTGATCTCCCTTAGTGTATGGTCCATTAAGATGTGATGATTTTATACCTTTATGTACGCTACCTGGTATATCTCCCGTTATATTGGTTTTATTGTGTTACGTAGTATTTCTTGTGAAGTTGTGGAGCTTTATGCATAACGCATCTAACGATGGTCTCCCCAAACATCATCAGGAAAAGGAAAAGTAAACACTCTGAGCCTTGGACCCTATTTATATCTAGCTGCTCTAAGAGGTGATTGGAAGGCTGCTAAAACTGCTCTGAGTTTGGACAAAAATATAGCTCGTGCTGAGATAACAGAAAGAGGAGATAGGGCTCTTCACATAGCTGCTGCCGCCAAGCAAACAGCGTTTGTCAAAAATCTAGTTGAACACTTGAATAAAAGTGACCTGGAACTGCAGAATACACATGGAAATACAGCTTTCTGTTTTGCAGCTATATCAGGGGTCGTAGAAATTGCCAAGGTCATGTACGAACAAAATAAGAATTTGCCAACAATTCGAAGTAGCATAGGAAAGACCCCACTTGAAATGGCAATTTTGCTCGGAAAAAGAAAAATGGTTGAGTATCTTTACCCAATTACACCTCTTGAAAATCTCAATGCCGAGGAATATATCGAGATTCTTGTAGCAACTATCCACACTGAAATGTTTGGTATGAAATCTTTTTGATTTAAGTGACAAATTAGGTCTAAATACCCACAAAAAGATATGCTAATGAGGAAATAGTTCTTGCTTTTCTTTGAGCAGATATTGCTTTGAAGATATTAAATGCGGCGGATGCAAGATTAGTTACTTCTCCAACAGCAAACAAAGGAAGGGCTTTAAAAATTTTAGCTCGAAAACGTTTGTCACACAATCGCAGAATTCAAGAACGGATATGGGAAAGACTTGTTAGCATCATTTTTACTGTTCCTCATATTCCATGTAAGTATCAGGAATCTCTCTCGTTTTTCCACAAGTTAGTCAACCACTCGTCTATACTTGATGAAGTACTGTAATTCAACTCTTGCGTTCAAAAGATTTCTAGATAAAATTGATCCTCAGATTATAGCCTCATGGTCATGGATATCTTACGTTAAGTTGATGATGGGAAGAAAAAAAAAAACTATATAAACAGTTAAAATACTAATTGCCCAGTATATGCATTAACCATTCCAACAATGAATTTTTTGAAGTAGTAAAAACTGAATCAATGATAAAAATAGTTATGAACTGAATTTATCATTGAGTATGTGTTGACGCTTTTTCAATTGTACCCTTAATCTTTACATTTTTTTTTTTTCTCTATATTGATAATTTTCTAATATCCCACATTATATTAATGTCTGTTCGATCTAAACTAGGATGAACTTCACAACTGTCTAGCAAATGCCAGTTTACTCCTATTTTTTCGAATTTTTTGGTTTTTAGTCCACATGTTAATTTTGCAAAGATGTTTAGATTTCGAAAGGATACATAGTTCACTTCAAATGCGGAGACAAGCCAGCGAGTTGGTAAAGAGGCTATGGGAACAGATTATGAAATTACCGGACTCCAATGTCTTAAAACTAATTCAAGAGACTCAGGTATTTCATGATGCTGCAAAAATAGGGAATGTTGAGTTTCTAACTCTGCTTACTCACTCATATCCCGATCTTATATGGAACAACTTAAATAAATACTCCATATTTCATGTTGCTGTTATAAACCGACAAGAGAAAGTGTTCAGTCTCATCTACCAGATAGGAGCTGTTAAAGATTTAATTACACTCTATAAAGATAAAAAAGGAAACAACATTTTACACTTGGCCGGGAAATTAGCACCTCCAAGCAGACTCAATATTGTATCTGGAGCAGCTCTTCAAATGCAGAGAGAGCTACTATGGTTTAAGGTGAGAAATATACGTGGTAGTGAAATTGAACAATTTTTTTATTTTATCTTTGAATATATATATATATATGTGTGTGTGTGTGTGTTACTTGAAATCTCTAATAGATTATTCTTAAGTAATACTTATTCACCATGTGAGAGTTGGATTTTGGAATATGCAATAATTTGAGTAAGTTTTTCAGGAGGTGGAGAAGATTGTATCACATTCATTATTTGATATGAAAAACGATGACGACAAAACACCAAGAGAGTTATTTTCAGAGGAGCACAAGGATTTAAGGGAAGATGGTGAGGAGTGGATGAAGGAGACAGCAAGTTCTTGCATGGTTGTGGCAACTTTAATTGCTACGGTGGCGTTTGCTGCAGCCTTTACCGTACCTGGTGGCAATAATGAAACAGGCACTCCTGTATTCTTGAAGAACATGTGGTTCACAATTTTTGTTATATCTGATGCAGTGGCAATGTTCAGCTCGACAACTTCCATAATGATGTTCTTGTCTATCTTAACTTCACGCTATACAGAAGATGATTTTCTATTTTCTTTACCAGCGAAATTGATGGTTGGACTAGTTTCACTCTTTGCTTCAATTGTTGGCGTGGTCTTAACATTTAGTGCAACATTCTTTTTGGTGTACAACGAGGAAAAGCAGGGGCCGTTGCCAAGACTCGTTGCTGCTCTTGCTTGGCTTCCAATCACTATATATGCAGTGCTAAATTATAGGTTATGGATTGCCCTAATCCACTCAACTTGCTGGCCGGCTATGGTCATGTTTCAACCAGGAAAGCATAGGCTTTACTAATAAAAGTAGCTACGATACTAGTTTTCTTCTTCTTTTTAAGAAAAAAGTATGTAGTGCTTTCTAGTTCAAATTCTCATTCTTATTTCCATGGACAGATTCTGCTGGAAATGTGTAACAATTATTTGAATAATGATAAGTAAGTTATTAACAAGTGCTTTGTATGTCTTTAGCTTGATATAAATAATGACACTCTAACAGGATTCCTCCCACATATATCCCTTCTTCCTGAAAACAGTTCATATATTTTACTCTGTTATTCCTCTAAGTATTGTCTACTCAAAGGCAAGGCGGGGGCGGGGCGGGCTGGTTCTTTGCCCCATTTATCGCCCATTTATTTATTTATTTATTTTATTTTTTTATATCTTTAGTTAATATATTTTATTACTTTTGTTCCAATTTAATAAAAACAACTTATATTTTCTTTAAAAATGATGATAAATCTTTTATTTTTGTTTGATAAAAATGTTAAATTCAAAATTAACTTTAAATAGGATGGGTAATTCTAGGATTTAGGCTGCTGAGTTGGTTTTTGCAGTGGATAATGAAGGGTTAGTTGGGAGTTTGTCGGTGGTGGTCTACGATCTAGACTACTGATTTTTTATCCGGTCGGTTTTTTTTTTTACGTCAGTGTTTGACCACGAGTGTAGATGAATTGTTGAATTTGATTGAGAAAGATAAATGTTTGTTTTTTTCTATTTTTTTTATAATTAATATCTATTTAATTGTTTTAAGTGTGATTTATATGTACTTTTAAAAAGTTATGGGAATCCATTTGCATTTTTTTTTCTTATTTTTTGTTGTTTTACTATTTTTTTTTTATATTTATTTATTTCAAGAGAAGAGCAAGTCCATCATTTAGCTCCTGTTTGGTAGGAATGATAATAAAATTTTTAATATATTTTGATAAAAAGTTTTGAAATGTGGTTAAAAAGTTGTGAAACTCATAAAATATATGGTTAATATTGATTGTTTAACTTTAACTTATATTAAAATTTGATTTAAATCAATACCAAACAGTGGCTTAGTGACCAAAGTGGAGGAAAATACGAGTTTTGTTACATAATTGAAAGATTGTGAATAGATTATGCTAGAAAAAAGGATGAGGTAAATTTTTTACATGCCACCAAAATTTGGAACGAAAGTGCAATTTCCATAGAACTTTTGTTAAAGTACAATAATTGGGAATTAAATCCCAACCACCAAATTGAATATATATGAATATATTGACAAGCATCTAAAGATTGCACGATAGGTTGTTCAATAAATAAATGTGCTAGCCCTTACCTTATAAAATTTTAATCTTTTGTTGAAAAGACAATTTATACATTTACTTTTACTTAAAATAGAAATAAAATAAATGGATATGTAGCACCCTTGGTCTTCAACCTATGGAGATTATTAAAACTTGATCCTCCGACTTTTTTATTCTTGACAGTACCATCCTCAACTTTTTAGATTTGCAGCATTGTTGATCCCCCCAATAGATCGAACCAAGTAGAAACAAGGTCCATCAGTGGGAGGCCAAGTTACCTACAGAAATAGGTTGAGGACAAAATTTCCAAAGAGACATAAGCTTGGGTACCAAGTTTCAAGAGCAGTATAATCATCTTTTTAATACAAATTTTTTTAACAGTCAAATAATGAAAGTCATTCAACAGAACAAAGCTGAAAGATGAGGCTATGCAATCAGAAATAGACCAAAAAAAAAATAAAATTGGGAATTGTTAGCCTTCCTCGTCAATAAGATTTTTGCCAATTCAATCAACTCTTATCTTGTGCCCTCAAAAAAAAATATTATATTTCTTTTTTTTTTTTTTTAATTATTTTTCTCGTTAGAACATTAAATGAGTACCGAGACTTCCAAATATTTTAATTGGTGGAACAAGTCATGTTAGAAAAAATAACTAGCAATGAGAAAAGCAATTCAAAAGGTGAAAACTGAAGCCTAGAGTGGTATGTTACTAATGAAATGCTAAATAAAATATGAAATTTTCAATTAACAAGGACCCACCGGCCGGGTTAACGGGCTGGAGTCAGAAGCTTTTTATGAAAATTCGATGGGTTTTTTACCTACTAGAGCGGTTCAGATAGAATCTGTTGTAGTTTGATCCAAATTACATATGATTTGGTATTTGAATGATTGGAGGAAGCCTAAGACACTTGGGTGTGAAAAATCCTAACTTGTGAAGATCAAATTTCATTGGTATTCAGGAGTTTGGCTTGAAAAAGGATTCTTAAATGGAAAAACCTTGATTTGGTTAATTTGCCTGAGACCTAGCACTTAGGTGCCATATCGATGCGCCCAGGCGCCCGGAAAAATAAAGGAGCAGATTTTAGACAGAAGACCAGCGCTCAAGCGCTGGCCATGGCGCCTAGGCACTGTTGAGTGGCGCCTAGGCGCCCTGAGAAGGAACCCTTTGAGTTTTTTCTTCATTTTTCGTGCTCTATCCAATTTTTGGAACTTCTTCTCCATGTAGGACTCCAATAAGGGGTTTTATATATATAACCACATTGTATTAACATCTAACATGATGATATAACATTCATAGATTATTCTCTTGAGATTCAACAACATATTTAGAGAGAGTGAGATTGCTTAGGTTTCAATTGAGTTTATTGAAATCTTGAATTGTAAACACAAAACTATTGGTTATAGTGGATTGTTCTCTTCTGCCCGTAATTTTCACCCAAATTGGGTTTCTACGTAAATTCTTGTGTTTTTGTTTTCTTCTTTATTGCTTCATTATTTGTCATATCTTGCGATCAGTTTCATAACAAGTGGTATCAGAGCGCGAGGTTGATTGTTCCGCATGACATCAATGAAGTTTGACATTCCGTTGTTGGATAGAAACACGAGATTTACTTTATGGCAAGTGAAGATGCCGGCGGTGTTGTCACAGATGGATTTGGAGGAAGCCTTGCTTGGTTTTGATAAGATGCCAACTGCTTGGACGCAGGATGAGAAGCGGCGTAGGGATCGAAAAGCCCAAACTCAAATTCATCTACATCTCTTGAATCAGATTCTTCAGGATGTTCTTAAGGAGAATAGTACTGCTACGTTGCGGTTGAAGTTGGAGCAACTTTTCATGATAAAGAGATTGACTAGCAAGCTACACCTGAAACAACGCTTATATTCTCGAGCTGTGTTAGAAGTATTGTCCGAGAACAAGCAGTTTATTAATTTTAAAAAGTGCAGTTGGATGACAAGTCGATTGTTATTCCTGGGGTATGTAGTCAGTTCGGAGGGTATATTAGTTGTTGAAGAAAAAGTTAGAGCTATTCGTGATTGGCCTACACCAAAGATAGTAGGAGAGGTAAGGAGTTTCCATGGGTTGGCGACATTTTACCGTCGATTTATTAGAGATTTCAGTAGTATTGTAGCTCCCATTACAGAGTGTCTCAATAGGGAAAATTTCAATGGGGGAAAGCAGCCGACACAGCTTTTGCAGTCATCAAAGAAACATTGTGTTCTACTCATGTTCTTGCCTTACCCAGTTTTGAGAAATTATTCAAGGTAGAATGTGATGCTAATAGAATTGGGATTGGAGCAGTTTTGTCACAATAGAAGAAACCAGTGCCATTTTTCAGTGAAAAGCTCAGTGATGCACGATGAAAGTGGAGTACCTATGACCAAGAATTTTATGCTATGGTTCATGCTCTAAAACATTGGGAACACTATCTAATTCAGCGAGAATTCATCTTTTACACTGATCACCAAGCTTTGAAGTATCTAAACAGCCACAGAAGTTTAAGTCATATGCATGCTCGGTGGTCAACCTATTTGTAGAAGTTTCCTTTTGTTCTAAAACACAAATCGGGTGTTCTGAATAAGGTGGCGGATTCTTTGAGTCGACGTGCAAGTTTTCTGGTGACTATGCAACAGGAGGTTATTGGGTTCGAGTTTCTGAAGGAATTGTATTCTGGTGATGAAGATTTCTCCGAGGTGTGGGAAAAATGTGTTCTGAAACAAACGGAAATGTTGTTATATTCTTGAAGACTTTAGACCATTCAGAAATGATCGGAGGGTGAAACATAATAAAACCTTTATTATCCAATGTGATATTATGTTCTTGAAGACTTTAAACAATTTATAAAATGATCAAAGGGTGAAAATAATAAAACCTTAAGTCAAATAAATATTAGATTACCTGAAATGTGTTAAGAAATTAAACGAGAACTTAAGGAATTTAGATATTTCACAAGGGTGGGATTTTTCTTTTGTGAGGTCAATCTTGCAGGATTCAGTTAATTATATGTTTCTATCTAGAACCTTTTTCTACTTTCTTTATTCATTCACTTCTTATAAATCAAGTTGTATTGTGTTTCAACGATTACAGCTGTTTGAATATTATTCAATATTCTTCCGTATTTGTTGGTGAAGAGGGGGTGGAACACATTTTTCAGTTTAATTTTAATACATATCAAAACAAATACACGCCTAAATTCGAGTCTTATCTATCTCTACTCCTCTCTAAATAAATGAAATGTATAAGATATATAAGAAATGATTTTTCATGATGCAGTTGAGATTTTCATAATCGGTTTTTTGCTAAAATCTTCTTTTTAAAAAACTCGTTGCGTAAAAGTATCAAATTTATTACTCTCATAATACATTGCTGTATTCTACATACAGCTATTTTAAAAACATAATCAAACGCATATGCAAACTCATATCTTGACTTAATCTATTCATTAAAAATGACTTTTAAAATAACATCACCTCCAATATGTAACAACTCATTTCTTTACAGAATAAATGACCCAATAAGATGCTAGTCATTGGGTTGTTGGGAAAACTACTTAACTATTTTGCCCTTAAAATAATTTAACTAGGCGAAACACGTGAAATGAAAATTAGCTATATCAAACATTAAAACATGTCCAATGTGGACACAAACGAGATGACTAAATCAAACACAAATATATCCAATGTAGACAAACATGATGAGTTAGTCAAATATTAAAACATGTCCAATGTAAACACACTCACATAAGGAAATGGAAGATGGGTGGTTGGGTGTCTCGATGGGATAAGATGAACTTACCAATGTATGGGAAATTCACTTAAACAACTTTTTTTTTAAAATAATATGCGAGAAAAATTAAAGAAATACAAAAAAAACTTTTATGGAGACATAACTCATGACACGATAAGACACAACCAACAATTGAAAACACTATTTTAATAATTGCATCGCCTATTGAGGCTACAACCTACAAGTCTATAATTAGAATTATGGATGTGCACGTATAATATTATTAGTAACTTCATTTTTATTTCTATTATCTAATCAAAATTTAATTTAAATCACGCATTTAAAACTATTACTTATTATTTACCACACATCTCATAATCCCCCTACGATATATTCTTTCTACAAAATTCTTGAAAGAGTTACTACCAATCAATCCCGAATAGAGGCGCCTTTTCCCCTCCACATTTTATGGGACTGTTATTTGATGATGATCCAGCTAATCGAGTCTACTTTTTTTAAAAAAAATTCACGTACATAGCTATTTATTTAGTTCTTTTTCTATTTATTTTTTAGCTTGCATAAATTAATTAGGGTTGACTTCTGAGATTCCCCATGTGATCTTAATTAAACTTAATTTTTTTTTCCATGACTAGTCCATTAAGACATCAAATTTCATATTTAAAGACCAACATTATTAAGATGAGTACCACAACTTTATATATTATAAGTTTATATTTTAGTATTTATTCGATTTGATTTTTATTTCTTTAACATGTTTTCGTAAGATAGTGACTTTTTTTAGAACACAAATCGTCTTATCCATGTGCTCATTTAAATACTAGTTGATACCATACTAAAGTCTCAAACAAATGTGAATCTTATTAAGAGTAATAACCAAAAATCTTGTCTAAAATCCTACAACTTGCACAAAATGGAACCTCGGCTAGGATCAGTCCATCCTCGGGTGGAAGTTTGCTTAATCAAACATTGGATATACAATATTGGATTGACTTTTCACGACCGGTGGAACCATGTACTCTCCCATCAACCTAGCGTTTTTGTTAGCTGCAACTTCATGTAGTTGCTTTACTCTCAGATTAGCCCTGATGGCTATTTGATTCGAATTTTCTTCTGTCATAGTTTCCTCTCTTTGTTTTTGGAGTGTTTTCAATTATTGTCTTCTTCGAAAGATGAATGTTACTTCGATCTTCGGGTTAAATTGAGCAAGATCTCCAATTTTCGAACTTCGCATACAAATCCCTGAAAAAGAAAGCAAAAATCACTATAAATTTTTTCTAATTTAACGAACTAAATACGAAGAAAAAATAATAATAATAAGATTAAAGGTAAAATTAGTTAAAACTTATCAAAAAATATAGTTCCCAACAACGGCACAAAAAACTTGCTCGTTTGATTTCCCGTAAGTGAATGGGATCGTGAACATGTAATATAATGATGTGTAGAGTGTCGAATCCACGAGAACTATGTATTGATCTAGTTAAAGCTACTAATACCCTTAATCGAATAGCAAGACTTAATTTTAACTAATTAATATCTAATTTAACAACTAATTAAATGTTCATATTTAAATTAAATGTTTCCCTCAATTGCAATTAAATATATTCCCCTCACACGACCTTCCTATCTCTTGATAGAAAATACGAACATGATAAATTTATTAACGAACTAGACCATCTTGATCAATCGTGCAAAGCATAGAGGTATATCTATGTTCTCTATTGAACCTCACAATGTTTATTCCTTTGTGCATAAATCATATTATTTCTCTCGATAACAATAAAATTCACAAGCAATCAACTATTGACCAGATAATTGAAAAGACGGTAAAAACGATAATAAACATCCAGACACTTAATCAAATTAATATCATTCTATTTATTCAGATAAAAAAGTCATAACAAGGTTCATCACATTCTAGCAATGTTTAGTTTAGCTACCATGTTTAAATTATAAAAAAATCATGTTTAAGTGAAAAGACATAATCCAAATTCTTGATAAACTGAGAGATGAAGATGATCTTGAAATTTTGAACTCTTCAATGGTTTATTGACGAATCTCCAGTTGCAATTTCTCTTCTTCGCCAAAAATCAAGTTGGATCTTCGCTTGAATGAATTCTTACAATCCCTCTTGTAATTTTTCACAAAACTATTGATTTCCTCTCTTTTTTATGATGAATATTGGCGTATTATATAACTATCAGAGGCTCATCATATGTATTCTACTGTTATATTTTTGTAGGAATTGAAAATTGGTTGAAAATTACGTCCAAATTGACTTCCAAAAAAGTTTCAATCGAATAAGGAAAGTTGTCCTCGCGCGCGAATTTTTTGTCTCTACACAACAGTTAGTATTTTGACAATAACTTGATCTTCTAATATCCGATTAAAGCGATTCAAAATGTGTTAGAAAGATAATTCAAGGGATAGAATTTTGATAGAAGTAGAATATTTTCAATTCAGATGTTTACTATACCGAAAATGGATCTCAATCTTCGACTAAAAATCTGAAATATAACTTGTGCTATTGGAAATTAATTTTGATAATATTTTAATCATATTCTATTCTTTTTTGAATTCTAATTCCACCCAATTGTTTGCTAACAATATTTAAGGTATCATATAGTGGTCTGGATCAACTCTTGAATTTGCTATTTGGTTCTCAAACTTTGGATTTTGCCCATTTCCACCAATTTTAGCTTCTTTCTTTCAAATTTTCGTTCAACCATTGAATTTTACCTATATAATATAAAATACAACATTATAGAATACATTTTGTCGGAAGAACTATCAAATGTCGCTATTTTAGATCCCCCGAATAAGTGTATAAAATACACTTATCAAACAAACGAAAGTGGCCTATAATTTGAATCAAATAAAAAAAGAAGAAAACCTATTTTTATGCAATATAGGAAATATATGGAAAAACCACATAGGCTAGAGAGTGGACACATCACGGTTTGCATACGGACAATTTCGGTTTTCAAAATAGTTTGCATGTGGACATTTATGATTAGTACAGCCATAATTTATATTTAGTCAAATTAAAAGATTACGTGACAAATTAAATATAATATAATATGGTATGTTGTTATGTATTGAGTTACGCTTCCTGTTCGTGCAGATTATATATATATATATATATATATATATATATATATACACACACACATGTTTGTTGAGCCATCTCTGTATTGTATTTCAACTCTCAGCATACAAAGAAAAATTCTTTGTTAAGCTCCTGTACTTCATAATCAGCATTTAATCCCTTCCTTCAGTGAAATACACACGGTGAAGCTGTTGAGGTAATTCAATAACAATATTATTTATTTATCTTATGAGTAGTTAAATGAAGCGCAATGATACTAGTACAATTAGTCTTGAAATGCTATCGTAATTATTCTTTATATCATCAACCATTCTAGTTGTACCAATGTTCTTGGTTACATTCTAACTCGACCACTTTTTAATTAATAGCTAGCTATCAGTTCTCAGACAGCTGCAAAACATGGATAACCAGATTGAAATTCCAGTTGAAAGTCCAAATACCAATGCCAACACACAACATCGGACTGTTCATCAAAGTAAGTTTTTGAATTTTGTTTTTCACTTCATGAATTGTGCAAACTAGATACATTTTTCTAAGTACTAGTTTTTTCGAAATATTTGAGTTTGTAGTCCACATGTTAATTTTGCTTAGATGTTTAGATTTCAAAAGGATACATAGCTCACTTCAAACGCGGAGACAAGCCAATGAGTTGGTAATGCGGATGACATTACTGGACTCCAGCATCTTAATTCAAGAGACGCAGATAGTTCATGATGCTGCAAAAATAGGGAATGTTGAGTTTCTGACTCTAATTACTCAATCATTTCCTGAACTTACATGGAATCTCGACTCAAAAAAGTACACCATATTTCACGTTGCTGTTATTAACCGACAAGAGAAAGTGTTTAGTCTCATCTATCAAACAGGAGCCGCTAAGGATTTTAATACATATTACAGTGATGATGATAAAAACAACATTTTGCACTTGGCCGGGAAAATAGCACCTCCAGGCAGACTCAATATTGTATCTGGACCAGCTCTTCAAATGCAGATGGAGCTACTATGGTTTAAGGTGAGAAATTAACAAGGTTGCAAGTTCCCTTCCCTTTTCTTCTCGAAGAGAAGAGTAACACCTTATAGCATCACGTTAAATTGTATCATGAATATATGTGTACATATCCTAGTTCTTGGAAGTCCTATAGACTATTCTATGTAATACAAAAATTGAAATTTGGATGATTTTGCATCATACATTAATTTGAATAAGCTTTACAGGAGGTGGAGAAGATTGTACGGCCTTTTTATGTTCAGGCAAAAAACAAAGAAGGCAAAACACCAAGGGAGTTGTTTACGATGGAGCATGAGAATTTACGGAAAGATGGTGAGAAGTGGATGAAGGACACAGCAACTTCTTGCATGGTTGTGGCAGCTTTAATTGCCACAGTTGCATTTGCTGCCGCCTTTACCATACCAGGAGGCAATAAGGGAGAAACAGGATCTCCAATTTTCTTAACTGATGGGTGGTTCAAAGTTTTTGTTATATCTGATGCTGTGGCAATGTTTAGCTCAACAGCTTCCATAATGATGTTCTTGTCTATCTTAACTTCACGTTATGGAGAAGATGAGTTTGAATTTTCATTACCGGCAAAGCTGATGGTTGGACTAAGTACACTCTTTGCTTCAATCGTTTGCATGGTCTTAACATTTAGTGCAACCTTCTTTTTGGTCTACAAGGAAGAAAAGCAAGGGACATTGCCGAAACTTGTTGCTGCTCTTGCCGTGCTTCCAATCACTTTATATGCAGTGCTAAATTGTAGGTTATGGATTGCCTTATTCCAATCAACATGCTGGGCATCAAGGTTTATGTTTCGACCTGGTAAGCACAGGCTTTTCTAATAAAAGGACCCACAACCGAAATTTGAAGCTCGCCAACTTTTTGTAGAAAAATCTGGACATTTTGGAGATGTAGCCACCGCTATACTAGAACCATCCATCACCAACTTCTTACATCTATATAATGCATGTGTGTATGTTGTATGTATCGTGTGTGAGCAGAGAGAAAGTGATAGGAGATAGTGCCGTGAGAGAGGCAGTGTGTGTAGTGACTTGGTGAGAGTGCTCCATATAAAATAAGTTTGAAGTGTTAGCGCCTCAATTGTCATATGGTATAAATCTTGATAAAATAATATTTCTGTGAATTTAAATTCCTGCTACGAAAAAAGTTGGCTTTTCAAGTGCAAGAAATGTTGAGAAGCTTTCTATTTCTTAGTAATTTGTCTTTGTTGCACAATTATTCCCCATGTATAGAAATTATTTCACATAATACTCAAATGAGTGGGCCCCGCCATGTATTAAAAAAATTACGCGTGGGGCCCACTCACGTGAGTATTCTGTGAGTTTTATGTGAAAATTGTCTATGTACATGAAGCGAGATTGTTATAATTATATACCAATACCATAACTACCAAAGCCACATAAATTAAATCTCAAGTGGAGTAGTCCATAAGAAAAATCAAAATTCACATGCCTCAAATCGTGTAAATTAAAAAATGAAAAATAAATAAAAGAAACCAATAGAGACAAGAAAACGCAAAAGCAATACATCAAGGTTAATATGATCCTGCAATGAACGTTTGCATAACTGTTGTGGACTTTATTCATATATGGATCCACTACTATTCGATTCGAAAAAGTGAAAAGATGTCTCTGCTCACTTGTTGAATTGCAATTGTAGAAAAACACTATAGGATTTCTTTGCAATACTATAGTCTCAGCACGATCCCTATTGCCGCTTCCTTTTCCAGGTCCCATTTTTTTTTCTTTTGATGCCCCTGCCACTGCCTAGAAGATTGCAGGAAGGGTGAACATTGGCTTCTGCATTCATTCCAATGTCAGTAGTAGTTCTGTTGAGACTCGAACCCCTGATCAATGATGTGCTCCCAGAAATTGACTTAAAATCGTGTTTATTGCTGATACGTTTTTATTAGTGGAAACGGTTTTTATGGGATGATGATACGTGTTCAAATTCTGGCCCTTGGATTCTTGCCTTATTGCTGTGAGATATATATACGTGCACTGTGCTGGATTTTTTTTTCTCATTCTTCCGCCTTTTGAGATTCTTCTGAGAGATGCCTTATTCTTGTAAATTAGGAAAGTAGGGTTTGATCTTTGTGTTCTTCATCTCTATTGATGAACTTGTAAACTAAGATTGCTATATTTTTAGTCACTGTAATCTGTATTTCTAAGTAATTGATGTGAGAATAAGGGTTTTCTTCCAATCGCGATTTTCAGTCGGCTATTGTAGGGTTACTTGAGTGATTCTTTATAAATCTACAGTTTGGTGTGAAAGAGATAAATGTTCTGTACTTTTCTCTTGTATTGGAAGAACGTTCTGTAACTTGTTACCATTTTTGGGCTAAATAGTGCATTCGAGAAGATATCTATTATTTAGATGCTCAACGGGAGATATAGGCGTTAGATGTGGTTGCCGAACCTCTGGGGCTTAGGTTGAAATAATTCTTATGTTCAATCTTTAATTTCATGCAAGTTTATTTTGTGATCAATTGATGTTTGGTGGAATCTTGTTTTAATATCATGTGTTGTAGTCCTTTACCGTGGTATAAGAGCCTGAACTAAGAACAAGATATATGGATCTTTGCAGAAAGAGTTTGATTTGTTGCAAATCAAACATCTTTGGAAGCTGCTAAGCAAATTATAAAGATATCGAGCTTTTATAAACTCGTTGGGTGAGATCTTTTTATTTTTGTAAAGTTTTCTTTTCAAAAATTAGGCTTTCTCGATTTTTTCCTCTAACATACACTAAAAATCCCCTAGAGACTAATATTTGTCCAAAGACTCATAGAGGTCTTAAGAATCTCAGATAAATCCAG
This sequence comes from Fraxinus excelsior, assembly GCA_019097785.1. Taxonomy (NCBI): domain Eukaryota; kingdom Viridiplantae; phylum Streptophyta; class Magnoliopsida; order Lamiales; family Oleaceae; genus Fraxinus; species Fraxinus excelsior. Next base: position 2,004,520 of record CM032631.1, read on the forward strand.
TATGAGTGTATATCTGGAGGATCTTGCTGGAGAAGTCTATGAAACATAGACTTTCGATCTTTGTCGTTGTGTTCTTTATCTGTGTTTTCTCTGCATGTTCTTTTGATTGTGATTGAAACTTGAAAATCTTGTATTGTTAAGTGTACTACTGTGATTTTTTTTTTAAAACTGCAGTGTTTGTCAGTCCATGTCTATGCCTTACTAATAACTTTAACTCCTATTTGTGTATCATCTTTTAATACAAATATGGCTTTTGCTAAATTTGAAGTTCCACAATTTGATGGTATGAAGTCAAAAAAATGAAGGCAATTTTAATGCAAATGAGAGTTGTTATGGCTCTTGATGACAGTTAGGTTGTGGATTTGTTTCCTACTAAAAAAACTCAACTTGGGGAGGTTGTCTGGAGTACTATTTTGGTGAAACTAAAACTGCTTCTGAACTGTGGGCTAAATTGCATTTACATTTCTAATTCAATAGGAGACAAGGAGCACACAATTTAATATATTCGATTTATTATTATTATTATTATTATTATTATTATTATTATTATTATTATTATTATTATTATTATTATTATTATTATTATTATGCTTTTGTTGAATATTCTTCTCCTTCACTGTCATGACTTTTAAGTCTAATAAATATATGGATTTCTAGTTTGAAACTTGGACTATAGGGGAAAAGGCACAAGGGAATAAATTGAAATGAAAAAAAAATTGATGAATAAATATTCAAATAGGTGGACTCAAAAAGGTCTCTTACAAATTAATAGAAACACGAGGATAGAAAAAAAAAATTCATATGATTTAGTTATAATAGACAATATTTTAACTTTCTTTCTACATTTTTTTATAGAAATAAAATATTTGTGTATATTTAATGTAGTACATAACCCTAACAAAGAGCATTTATCGAATCAAGTTATATTTAAGTAATAATGAAAATAAGAAAATTAAGACCATGTTTGGTTTGGATTAAAATCCAATTAAAATTTCAAATCAAAGTTAACAATTAATTTTAACCACACATTTTATGGGATCCACAACTTTTCAACCACACATTTCATCAACTTTCATCAAAATCTACTAAAAGTTTAATTTTAATCTTTACCAAACATGGCTAAATAGTAAATGCAGCAATTTTAACACTATCATATAAAATATGGACTTTAGAGGGATAATGATTGATATGAACCGGGGTGCGCCACAATTTATAAAGATTTTGATGATTGTTGGAGAGAGAGTAGAGTTAAGTTCGAGACTTCAAAGAATTGATAAAACTGGTCATTTATATGTTCGAGCAACGGAGTCCATAATATTGAATACAACAAACCAATGGTCAAGTAACATGTTGGGGACGGAAGTCGGAACGGGTTGAAAAGCACTCAATTTTCAGTCTCAGTTTGAAACCCATTTTTGGCATAGAATACATTCGAATTTGAATATTTTTATTAAGAAAAGATTTGTAGCCCTTGAATTAATATTTCCAACGCATTTTAAATCACCTCAATCGGATATCGAGAGAGAAAGATGTGATCGAAATACTGAAAGCTGTCCGGATTCGAAAAAACTGTTTTGACGCGAATTTCCTTATTTTTGCTGGAATTCTAGTTTAGGTAAGATTCTTGTAGTCTTCATCAATTATTCACGTTTTTCCTATATTTCCTAGGTTTAGTATAAATAGGAATTTTATTATTTCATTGGAGATTAAGTTTGACATGAATTAAATTAAAGAGAATTTCTCTCGAAACTTTGCTTCAAAAATTGTGTTCTTCCTAGACATACTGAATTTATCAAGATTCAATCTTATGGCGTTCAAACATCGGATCGTGGGTTCTTCATTTTGTAATCAAGGGGTTCAACGCATTGTCGTTATCGTTGGGTTTTTTAGTTCACCTTGTTAGGTTCAAATCCAAAATCAAGTTTAATTGGCATTCTTGAGTTCCGCATCAATCTAGTTGTGGGTTTCGTAGTCACCGTTGCTACGGTTTGCATCAATTGGTATCAGAGTTTTGGCTCCAATTTAATCAGGTTATATCCTCGTTTATTTCTTTGAATCTTTGTTTTCCTTTGTTATTCGTTCTTCGTGTTCTTGTGTCCAGTAATATTTTAAGTTTTTGATCAAAAAATATCAAAAGTTGTTTTTATGCTCAATTTGAGTCCAAATCAACTTCTGTCTATTTCGTTGTTATTGTAGTTGATTCTTGAGTCTAAAAAGAAAAAAATTATTGTTCATCTGTACAGTCCGAAATTTTTTTTTTCTTAGAAATTATTCAATATCATAATATCAAATCCAATTCCAAAAATTTGTTTTTTTTCATTCTAATCCAAATTCAAGAACCACTTTCTTAAATTTATAAAAGCCTAATCAAAGTTGTCCATTTCAAATTTCTTTTGAGCATTTGAATCTCAATTCTCACACATCTCAATTAAAGTTTAAGTCAATATGAATGAAGGGGTGATTCGGCGATGGGAGAGATTGTTGGTGGATATGGAGGATATGGGAAATAGAATGGATAGACTAGAAAGACGAAGTAGAAATTTTATTGGGGATGGTGTTGTTAGGAGTTTGAGATATATGAGGTTGACAATTCCACAATTTAAGGGAAAGAACAATCCTGAGGCATACTTGGTATGGGAAGAAAAGGTAGAAGTAGTGTTTAAACGCCATGATTACCCTGGGGGAATAAAATTGAAGTTGTTTGTGAACATATTTGTGGATTATGCAATTGTTTGGTGGGATCAATTAATAAAATCTAGGCGGAGGAATGGTGAGAGGTGTATTAAAACTTGGGCTAAGTTAAAGAATATTATGAGGAAGCGATATGCGCCTAATTTTTTATAGGAGGGATCGGCATGAACGAGAGCTCAGGGAGAAGCCTAGGAGATGTGATGGGGATGTATATCCAGTGGAAAGTCGAACATCAATTGGGAAGCATGTTGGGGGTAAATTGGATTATAAGTGTGAGTTATCAAAAATTCATGATCTGATAAATCTCAAATTAATCACGTGGAGGAACAAAAGAGCAAGAGAGAAAATAATGAGGTTGTTGATTTTGAGGAAAATGGGGAAATGCCACAAGAGAGTGAAAAAGAAATTGAACATGAAATTTTAAAAGGGGAACTAGAGTTGTAAAAGGAAATTGAAGAAGAGTCTTTGAAGGTGACAGGTGAGTTGGAAGTAAGCCAAAAGGAGGAGCATGACTGTGAAGAAGAGGGGGTTTTGGTGAAAACTAACAAGTCCCTCTGATGAAGCCAAAATAATAACTTCATGGAACTTCGGTTTGTCCATTTTTGGTGAATTGATAGTCCAATTTGATTGGATAACGTCAATTAAGCGTTTTTGCCGTTTATGGTAATATTTGATTTAGCAAGATCTTATTCAATAAGATTCGGATTGTGATTCCGTTTGTTGGGGGACGACTCTGGTGATTAGGAGAATCAAGATCTGTCATAATCTCAATTTTTTCCATTTATAAAAAAAAATATTTTTCCATTATTATTTAATATTTCCGAATTTTCTTAGGTTTTCCGCTATTTAAATGTTGTAAGCCATTTGAGGCAGATTCAGTTTTGAATGAAATAAAATTTTATTAAATTTCATTTAATTAAAATTCTTTTTGTGAGATTTTTTGTCTTTCCTATAATCTTCCGCTACATTACCCTCCCTAGTTTTGCTATTTCTGTTTTGCAGGTTATCGAATATTTTATTCTAGCAAACTACCCCATTGGAGTACCACTCGACCCATGGATTAAGCTTCAGTTCAATTTCTCTTATTTGCCGAAAATTGACTTTATAATTCCCGAGGAGATGACGGAGTATCAAAGGTACTGGAGAAATTTCATATGAAGAGAGTTGAGTGAAGAAGATGATCGAAAGGACAACATTGGTATATTCAAAGTGATATTGTTACAAGTGCATGGATCAAGTAAAACAAGGAGAATGCATGGATATTCATCAAATGGAGTGGCTACGAGAGCATCCCAAACTTGCAAGATCAAGCAGTCGAGGTGAGCACACTTTGATCCAGGTAAAGGTGATTGGGTTTACAATCGAAGACGGCAGGTTCGAGCTCAAAGGAGATCCAAATTGCATCCTAGAGGTGATGGACTGTTTCATATTCTTGCATTGATTGACGGCAAGGGTTATAATCTGGGCATTGAAGATACGGATTCGAGGACGAATCCTCTTGAAGAGGGAGAGTATGATATGATCCGGGGTGCGCCACAATTTATCAAGATTTTGATGATTGTTGTAGAGAGAGTAGAGCCAAGTTCGAGACTTTAAAGAGTTGATAAAGCTGGTCATTTACATGTTCGAGCAACAGAGTCCATAATATTGAAGACAACAAGTCAATGGTCAAGTAACATGTTGGGGACGGAAGTCGGAACGGGTTGGAAAGCACTCAAATTTTCAGTCTCAGTTTGAGACCCATTTTTGGCATATAATACGTTCGAGTTTGAAGATTTTTACCATAGAAGATTTGTAGCCCTTGAATTAATCTTTCCAACGCATTTTGAATCACCTCAATTGGATATCGGGAGAGAAAGATATGATCGAAATACTGAAAGTTGTCCGGATTCGGAAAAACTGTTTTGACGCGAATTTTCTTATTTTTGCTAGAATTCTAGTTTTTGTAAGATTCTTGTAATCTTCATCAATTATTCACGTTTTTCCTATATTTCCTAGGTTTAGTATAAATAGGAATTTTATTATTTCATTGGAGACTAAGTTTGACACGAATTAAATTAAAGATAATTTTCTCTCGAAACTTTGCTTCAAAAATTATGTTTTTCCATGGACATACCGAACTTATCAAGAATTTAAGGGAAGATGGTGAGGAGTGGATGAAGGAGACAGCAACTTCTTGCATGATTGTGGCAACTTTAATTGCTACAGTCGCATTTGCTGCAGCCTTTATGTACCAGGTGGAAATAATGGAACGTGCACTCTAGTATTCTTGAAACGGGTGGTTCACAATTTTTGTTATATAGCTGACACAATGGCAATGTTCAGCTTGACAACTTATATAATGATGTTCTTGTCTATCTTAACTTCACGCTATAGAAGATGATTTTCTATTTTCTTTACAAGCAAAGTTGATGGTTGGACTAGTTTCACTCTTTGCTTCAATTGTTTGTGTGGCCTTAACATTTAGTGCAACCTTCTTTTTAGTGTACAACGAAGAAAAGCAGGGGTTGTTGCCAAGACTTGTTGCTGCTCTTGCTTGGCTTCCAATCACTATATATGCAGTGCTAAATTATAGGTTATGGATTGCCCTAATCCACTCAACTTGCTGGCCGGCTATGGTCATGTTTCAACCAAGAAAGCATAGGCTTTACTACTAAAAGGAGCTACGATACCAGTTTTCTTCTTCTTTTTTAAAGAAAAAAGTATGTTGTGCTTTCAAGTTCAAAACAAGGGAAAAAATTCTCTTTCTTATTTCCATGGACAGAATCTGCCAGAAATGTGTAACAATTATTCGAATAATGATAAGTATGTTAGCATACATCTTTAGCTTGATATAAATAATGCCATTCCAACAGGATTTCACCCACATTTATCCCTTCTTGAAGACAATCCAGATATCTTACTTTGTTAATGTTCCTCTAAGTATTTTCTACTCGAACATGATTTGGACATATTTCATATGCTATGTTGGGTTTATATACCTAATAAGAATGGCAACAAGCAAGTATGGGACGGGAAGGGCAGTCAGTTATTTTCACCACCGTCCCGTCGGATATTTTTATCATCTTACCTCAATCCCATACCTGATTAAAGCAGGACGGGGCGGGTTCCTCGCCCCATTTTTCGCCCATTATTTTTTTCTTTTTTTTATATTTATTTTATTTTATTTTTTGATGTCCTTAGTTAATAAATATTGTTACTTTTGCTCCAATTTATTAAGAACTTATATTCTCTTTAAAAATGATGATAAATCTATTATTTTTGTTTGATAAAACTTAGATTCAAAATTAATTTATAATATTTACACTTATCATATGGCACGGGCGTTCATGACTTTTGGCAAGATGACAATGAAAATTATGTTTGCAATAGTTGCAAAATTGCTTTTCCCATGTGCAAATATCATATTAAAAATATTGAAAGCAAATAGGAGTACAGTCACTTCTCAAAAGGTAAGGAAAGGAAGAGCTCCACGGGCGTTAGCTTGAAAACCTTTATCACAATATGGTTGTGGGAAAAACTTGAAATAATCGTCCCTTATGTTCCATGTAAGAGCATTCTATTTCATATTTGTGCATAAGTTATACATTTAACAATTTCGTTAATGTTGGAATATATTGATGCATAAGTTATATTTTGCTAATAAAATATACGTGCATCCAAATATGAATAAAGTAACAAGTTACCAAAATCAAGATGCAAGCATAAATTTCGACTTATTGAAACCTAGAAATTAGGAGAAGAATTGAAGCGATGTATACGAATGCAAATCTCCTTAAAACGAATTTCATCCCCTACACAGGTGTTACACGATCAAATAGAAGTCTGTCTCCTAAGATACAATGTTTCTTTCAAAATTAATGGAGCACAATATTAATTTTGGCGGATGAACCAGTGCTTGACTGTACTTTTCAAGAGTGGAAGATATCAAATACTAATATCGAACAAGAAACTCAAAAATAATTTAGATATTATTTAGATAATATGGAGAATGAGGAATTATAAACCAATTATATGAAATTGATTTGGAGTAAATAAAATGAAATTAAGAGTCTAATTTATAGATTTTCATATACGTCTCTTTCTAATGGTCGCATCTTTTGACAAAATTCATTTCAATCATTAGATCGCACCATTTTACATTTAACGGTGTAGATTACATCATATCAAAAGGTTATGACTTTTCATCGTATACATTTTTTAATAGTCACACATATTAGGAAACAACATCTCTTTGATTCACACAATTTGCAATGGAAGAGTCACAACTAGTCATTGCACTAATTGGAGACTTTTCCAATTCACACATTTAATCTTTTTATATACCTTTAAATTCCAATAGTTAATCGGTTAACGATTAGAATTTAAGAAAGTGGTATACAATAAGAAACCCAAACTTATGTTATAATAATATTTCTTGCAATATATTTACATAATATATACATGGAAAGATGATTAAATGGATGATTGCCATTGCCCTTGATTGTTGGACAATGCTAGTAATTTATTAAGTCCCTATTTGACACATTTTTTGAAATTATAAGTTGGCAGATCTCATGAATATGTGATTAAAAATTGATAAAAATTCTGGATCCAATGAAATATGTGATTGAAAATAAAATTTAACCAATTTATAATTAAAAAAAAAAAAAGATAAAAAAATTCATACAGGAGTTAACTTTGGAGTATTACCATGATTCTACTACAAAATAAATACCAGTCTTGATCATTACAATTCTATCTAGTTGTAGAACTATTTTGTCGAGTTCCTTAAATAAATAAATAATAGGTAAGTATACCTCACTTGAGGCTTCTTTGTGAAAGATCTTATTATTTTTCCTCCATAATATTTTTATGAGACCCTCAACTTTTCTCCAGTGTTTCCCCACTTTTTAAAAACACATTCTTAAAAATCAATTTTCCCTGAAAAATTTGTGTCAAACAAGCTTTTATTCAATTATTAATGGGTAGTGCTAGACGTACTCACCCATTTACTACACCATTTACTTAATGCTGACCTGGCTGCCTTTGACAATTCAACACATTAAAAAAAAGGATGAAAAGCCCAATTAAAAGGCGCCAAAAACTCCCGTCACTTATACGAGGAACCAGTGCATTGAAGAAGCTCCGGCGACAAATGGAGCAATCTGAAAAGTTCGGCGACTTGGACGACGGCGACCACACGTCGGCAAACCCTTTAATTTTCTCCCCACACACTGACGCCGAAACATTCTGTGACGGAAATGAAGGAGAAGCCGGCAATTCCCACTCCGACAAATGCGACACCGACGACAACATGGGTAAGTTGTTTTCAATTTAATCTTCATTATATGGCCATGAGTGGGAAGCTTAACTTGTGGATTGGGCTGATTGTTGAATGTGTTGTGAAGTTGGAGGTTTAACTGGTGGTAAAGTGGGAGGCTTAACCGGTTAATGAAGTGCTCTTTAACTGGAGGGGCTTGGGTGTAGCGTAGGGTGGAGGAGGTGATGGCTGTTGCGGTATGGTGGGGTGCAGAGGCTGAGGCTGGTGAACGATTTATGGGCTGGGGCTGGCTATTACGATTAAATCCACAAGTTAAGCTTCCCACTAATTGCTTTGAACTGATTGTAATGTTACAATTGGCTGGCTATTACGATTAAATTCACAAGTTAAGCTTCCCACTAATTGCTTTGAACTGATTGTAATTTTACAATTGGCTTTGAACAATATTTTACAGTAGCCACTGTAAATTTTGCATACTTTAGACAGTAGCCATTGTAAGGGCTTTAACATATTGGCTTTACACAGTAGTCATTGTAAGGGCTTTAACATATTGGCTTACAAATTGTTCCATTGTCGTGAGTGCAGCTTATGTGGAAATGAATTCATCCGAAGACGACAATCCAATTAATATGAGCTTAGGAGAAGAAACTGATATTCATGTACCTAGTGTTGGAATGAAGTTCAAAGATGAGAATGAGGTGTTCGAATTTTACAAGAAGTACGTGTACCATATCGGTTTTCCGGTGAGGAAAAGATCTTCGAGGAAGGGTGATGATGGGGTTGTACGCTACGTAACTTTTACTTGTAGTCGGGAGGGCCGTCGAATAAGTGGAACTAATGCAATTCTAAAGCCTCAACCAACAATGCAAACGGGCTGTAAAGCGAGATTGACTGCATTGAAAGATCTTAATGACATATGGCATATTAACACTCTTATTTTGGAGCATAATCACAGAACAAGTCCGTCCAAATCAAGGTTATATCGATGCAATCGAGAAATAAGTGCACACGCAAGAAGACAACTTGAAATAAATGACATAGTTGGAATACCATTACATAAGAGTTTTCACTCAGCCGTAGTGGAAGCTGGTGGTTATGAGAAGATTACGTATGTTGAGAAACATTGTAGGAACTACATTGACAAAGTTCAAATATTACGACTTGGTGAATGAGACGTTGTTGCAATACAAGCATATTTTTCAAAGATGCAAGCAAGTAGTCCTGGTTTCTTCTTCAATATAGACTTGGATGATGACGCCCGATTGAGGAATGTATTTTGGGCAGATAATAGGTGCAGGCAAGCGTGTAAGGAATTTCGAGACGTAGTCACATCGATGTTCAAGACTATGACTAGGTGCTCCCAAAGTATTGATGAAGTCGGACAATCAGGTGGTGAAAAACTGTTGGACCCAAAATACACAAAAACAAAGGGAGCTCCTAAAAAACTTAAACGCAAGGGGCATCTAGAAAAATCAAGAGCATGTCATAAGGTATGATTTCGAGACAAGTGATTTTAGTATATGTATCTATTTGTTTAGATTCGACATGTTGAAATTGATATTTTTTTTTTCATGACATGTAGGTGCCAGCGATCTCTAGTACGAAAAGGCGGAAAGACAATGTTCCAACAAACTTCGATGTTCAGGTATTTGTCAAACATTATGCTTGGTTCGCGTTAGTACAAAAGCGAAATAATTTTTTCTTAATGACGCTTTTTTTCTGTAGGAGATTCGCAGTACAACCACCTGCCCTTCCCAACTAGGTGGCACACAGGAAAGCGTGGGTGATTTTGTTTTGGGGGTCTAAAGAATCCACGACGTTCGATTGTATATGTTTTGTCAATACATGTGGGTGATTATTTTTGTCAATACACGTAGGTGATTGTTTTGTCAATATTCATGGATCAATAGTGAAATTACATGTTCCCCGTGGGTGTATATTTTTGTAAGCACTTAACAAAGAAGTACTCACTGCAGCTTATTCAGTTGTATATTTTTTTGTGAAACTAATGAAGTTGATCTTGATTTAATGTATTTCTATGTTGAAATTGATATTTTTGCTAGTTGATTTAAAGAGGTGACGCTAATTGAAATAGGGAATACCAAAACATGTCCATACAAAAGGGGTCAACATACATCGTTTGACGTTCTTGTTCATAAAATCGAATTAGTACAATAAGTCGAGGTCATACAAACAAAATACTAAACACAATTCCTATTCAATCTCTCGGAACTGTTTTCCCCTTACGCATGGTTATGTTGAGCGAAATCTCCACGTCTCTCTCCTCGGTTATTGTTGCACACGTTTTCAACATACGGGACAGATCGCCAATAAGTTCATTACTTTTGGTAGTACTACTTGATTCACCTTGCAATGGATACACCTTGTCGGGGGAATCTTCAGAGAAGTCGAAAAACCTACAATCGCGGGTACAACTGTGGAACTTCTTCCCTTTATTGTTGGAGTTTTTTTCTACCTCTAACCACCTAATGAAGCCCTCGCCACAATATGGACATCTCCGCTTTTTGGGACATTCCGACAACACGTGTCCTACCACCCTACAAGAGTGACATATTTCCCTGTTCTTCCCGGCCATTCTGAGACAAAAAAGGGATAATCAAGTGACAAAGAGCAAGAAAATAAATTACATAAGAATGAAACCATATTTGACTTCATATTCAGCAAATGAATTACATAAGTGACAAAGAGCAAGAAAATAATCAGTTGATAACACACATCATTATTTGACTCCATATTCAGCAAATGAAACCATAAGAATACACCAATTTACATGCTGCTGCTGGTAGGTAGGATTCATAAGACAAATTCCAAATGACCAAAATAAGGCAAATTATGCGACCAAACAACTGAATTATCATTAGAAAAGTTGACACCCTCAGCATTGAACACAAGTAGTGCCAAAAAAACTGACCTAAAATATTGCACATGTAGTAATCAGCTTCCATGACATTTAGTGAAACTGTCGTGAATGCATCAGTTAATTACAGCAGAATTTGCGACGGGGCAGGGGAAGTCAATCTCGATTTCATAGAAAGGTATATTGCGAAGTGGAAGTAAATCTCGATTTCACATAAAGGGAAGGGGCAGGGGAATGACATAGCGAATTCACAGAAGGCAACGGGGTAGGGGAAGAAATTAGCTCCCTCGGCGTCTCCTTTTACGAAACGGGAAGTGAACGGGTACTAACCTGGGGAGTGAGTTTAATTTCACACAAATGGTGTTCGCGATTTCACAGTTCAGGCGACCTGCAATAATTTCACAAAAAATGGATAATTTCACAAAAAGGGATAATGCAGGGGAAGGGCAATGGGGCATAGGAAAAAATTACCTCCATCGGCGTCTCCTTTTACGAAACAGAAACTAACCTGGGGAGTGAGTTTACCTTCTCAGCAATGGTGTTCGTGAGTTCACCGTTCAGTCACCGTGCAATAATTTCCAACCCTGGTTTTCACTTCGACCCGTTCAGTCACCGTTGACTGGTTTTCACTTCGACCCACGATTTCCCTGGTTTGATCTTTGCCGGCGATGAAATGTCCATGAGAGAGGATTGCAAGTGGAGGGGTTGAAATTTAGGATTTTGGGAGAATGCGAGATCTACACTGAAGGGGGTTTATTCAAAAACAGGTTTATTAAAAAATGTTTCACATTATTTCACTTACACCAGTGCAGCCGTTATGTTTGACCATCTAAGTGCCATGTCACCTCCATGTCAGCATTAAGTAAAGAATTCGGGATAATGTTGTAGTACAAGTAGCTTTTTCCATTATTAATTGATCCGCTAATTTTGGATTTCTTTGAACTAGGGGAATCATCCTTAGAATCAGAGTAAGAGTCATATGCGCGTCGACGTTTTCCCACACTTTTAGGCGGTGTGTAGTTTTCCTATCAGCAACGGCAGCAACAGTAGTAACTTTTAGTTGTCCTTTATTGCGGCTCTTATCGTTGGATTTCAGTTCTCTATTTTCATATTCTGGGAAATTTGCACCTGCAGCGTTAATTCCCACTTCAACAGTAGCAACAGCAGTTTCTGTAACGGCTGTCAAGTTTGCACACACATTAAAAGGTTTTTCGCAACCTGGAACACTTGAAATCCAATGTTACTGGTTTGACGTCTAATATTGGACTACTATTGGTAACAAGATGAATTTTCGGCTGCCAATATTCAGAACTGGGTCCTATATTTACGGGAAATTATTGAAAATAGCCAAAATTTGAGGATAGCCTTTTCAAAATACCCTTTGACTATTCAAAGGTAGCAAATTATCAAAAATACCCCCAAATATAGAATTTACAACTAAAGTCATCATAGTATAAAGAAAATAACAATTATGTCCTAAAAGATTTATTTTATTTTCTCAAACTAACTTAACTATAACTAATAATAATTATAAAATGAAAAGACCTAGAACTAAAAGAGGTCCATATAAAATTAAAACAATTGCAAAAAATAAAAAATAAATTGAATTTGAAAATAAAATTGATGAAACAGGATATCAAGAACAATTATATGCTGCTCAAGAAATATTAAAATGTTTTAAAGAAAATTTAATAGATTTTTTTGTCAGAGAAATTGTTAGATCTATAATCATAAAAGATATACAAGACATAATAGATAAATTAGAAAAAAGGAAAAAGGATATCTCAAAATATAATATACCTTTTGAATCAAATATTGATATAATAACATATCTTGATATTATAAACTCCCAAACATTAATAGATTTTGAAGAATTACTTAAAAATTTATAAATGAGAAGACTTTAAAATTAAAACTGACTTTAAGATTTTACATATTACATATCTATAACTCATAATAGATTAGATCTTGACAAATTAAAAGAATACATAGAATATACGACTATTTAAAGATTAATTAGATTTTTAAGAATTATTTGATTTTTGTTCACTCCAAGTAGCCCCCCCCCCCCCGCCTCACTATTGGTATCAGAGCTATAGAGATCATGGACATTACGATTACAAAAACAGATTGGTATTACAAAATAGAAGAAGATAAAGGAAGTTATATATTTTTAGAACATATTCCTAAGAAACTAAAAATAATAACATTAATGATAATTAAAGAATTATCTCAAGAAGTAAAAGAACAAATTATAGATAATCTTATATTAGGATCATTAAAAGATGAATATGTATATAAAAAAATTATTATAAAACTTGAAAAAGAAGAAATTATGTTATATTGCAAAGACTATAAATTACAGAATTATAAAAATAGATAATTATTATAAATTAGAAACAGAAAGAGGAAATTATATATTTTTAGAACCTATACCCAATAAGTTAAAAATAATAACATTAAGAGTAATTATAAAATTACCTAGAGAAATTAAAATACAAATATTATATAAACTAATAATAGAATCAATAAAAGAAAAATATGAAAATCAAATATATGAATCACCATGAACGGTTTATAAAACAAAATAAAACAATTTTTAGATAATTAATGGAATTAATGGAAATAAAAAAAAATTTCGATAAAAAATTAGCAAGAGTAAGAGAAATAAATCTACAAATACATAATCAACTTTTAAAACCTAGAGAAATAACAAAATCACAACAAAAACAAATATTAAAATTAAAACAAGAAAGGTATAAAAAAAGAGCAAACTATTATGAAAAATCAAAAGAATTAATAAATAATAAATATATAAAACGAAAATGTGATAAGGTAATAAAAGATTGTAAAGATACTGAATGTAGAACATATTATTTAAGCCAATCAAAGAAAAGATAATAAATCATTAAAAATGTCAATAGATGAGTATATAGAAGAATTAAAAACACTAATAAAAATATTAATAGATGATGTTCAAAATATAAATAATGAAATTAAAAAAGTAAGAAACGATATTAATATTCTAAAACTTGAAATAAGAAAATTAAAAGAAAATAATAAAGGAAAAGATAAGATAATAGACAAAAGACTTATAGAAAAAGAAATATTTAGAATAGGGAAAAAAATGGCGAATAAGAAAATATAATAATAGAAACATGTAGTATGGATGATGAATTTAGGGAAAAAATTTTACCAAAAATAATAAAAGAATAAGAAGAAAAAATGGAAAAATCTAAAGAAAAAATACTAGGAAAATTAGAGATTAAATAAAATCAGGATAATATAGAAAACAAAGATGAATGAAGAATTAAATTTACTTATAGAAAATTTTGATCAATTAAGTTTAGAAAATTTAGATGAATATCAAGTCCTAATGAATACTGGATGAAGACCAAATAGAGAAGAATCATTTAACAAACAAGAAATACTAGACCCAGAAGAAAGTTATGCACATATATACTACCATATAAACAATATTATGACAAGATAAGAAATAGACAATCACCAAGAGGAAACAAATATAGTAATAAGTTTGAACCAAATGATAATTATGATAAACCCGTAAACCATGGAAGAGCAAAATTAGATTTAGATTGTAAAATAGATATTAAGAAAGCCTTAGTAACTTGGGCAGATTCAATGATATTATTCTTTTTATATAATAAAGATGGTACATGGGAAAATACTGAAACAATGATAGACTTTTTAGTAACATCCTTTGAAAGAAATGTTAGGAACTGGTGGGATGAAATAAATAATGATACAAAAATATTAATAAAAAGAAATGTACCAACAGAAATAATAAAATCAGATAGAGAATGTATAGAAAGATTAGTAAACTATATTTCAGATGAATTTTTAGGATAATGGATAAAAAAATTTGATGGAGAAACAGTAAAAGAAAAAGAAAATGCTAGAATAAAATTAATAAACCTAACAATATGTGATATGTGTAAAATTAAATAATATACATGTGAGTTTAAAGAATATTAATATACCCAATTTTATAGTAATGAAAATCAAGATGTATATAAAGATGTGTACTATAATAAGTTACCAAGATCATGTGGAATATATTTTAGAATAGAATTTGATAAATATATTAAAGAAAATCGTGAAGTACCTAGATCTTTAAGATCAAGAATAAAAATTTTATTTGAAAGACTTATATATATATATATATATATATATATGTGTATATATATATATATATATATGTCAACAAAGTCAATTGATGTTGTGAAGATATGGAAAAGCCTACACAATAGGGATGTAATTCTGAAAGGAAAAATATTAAGAGAAAATTTAAAAATAAAAAATTTAGAAATTTTAAGAGAAAATACATAAAACCTAGAAGAAGATATTATAAAATAAGATATAATCCAAACAGACAACATAAAAACAAACCTTATAAAAAAAAAGATAAAAGCCAATGCAAATGTTGGAATTGTGGAGAAATATGACATATAAGCCATGATTGTAACAAAAAAAAAGTTAAAATATTACAAAAAGAATAGCAAGTGAATTAAGTGAAATATCAGATATTGAACAATATTATGATCAAGAAATATATATATATATATAAGTGAAACAGATTCAGAAGAAAATAATGGATCAGAATAAAAATAAAGAAATTGAAGAAATAGAAATAGATAATATAAATAAACAAGAATATGAAGGAATAGAAGGATATTGATTAAATGTAACATTTGATAATAACAAATTCAAGAAAATGCAAAAGTTATCTTTAGATTTAAAAATAGGAAAATGGGAAGCCTTAGATAGGATATGGAAAAGAGAGAGGATAGCAATAAATGAATATCATAAAATTGAAAAGGTTATAAATGTTAAAACAATTCAAGGAACACATAAATTAAATCTTTTAACAAAAAATACAGTAGATGAATTGTTAACAAAGATTAATAAAAAACAAGAAGAAAAAACCTAATATTTTTATTTAGTAGGAATACAAATAATGTTCAAATCCTTATTTATGGAAGGAATAGATTCGCCTTTAACAGTAAGTTTACATGATGAAAGAATAATAAATTTAAAAGATAATCATTTAGGAACTATAGAAGGAACTTTAGCATACCAAAAATTAATATTTACTTGTTACTCAAAATATTGTGTCTCGATAAAAGACAAAAACTAAATGAAATCTTAAGACTACATTTTGAGCTACGTAAGGATGATATAATGGAACTAGGAGATAGAATTATGGCTATAGAATATAGAGCTTTGTACACATTTACTAAATCTAATTATGAAAATATATACTCTAAAAATCATATATAGAAGTTTATAAGGAATGTAAGGATATTAGCAAAATGATAGAACCAAACAAACAAATAAATTTAATTCTTAAAGAATATAAATTTAGTATAATCAAGGATAAACCTGAAATAACAGAAGATAAAAAAGATGATTATTCTGATAAAATAATGTTAGAAATGGAAGATTAATTAAAAGATCAACAAGCATTAGATTACCTAGAAAACGGTTAGAAGGAACTAGTAATATAAAAGAAATTAACCTTCATATAAATGCTGGAAATATGAAGATAGAAGGAGAATACTATAATATAAGAGAACATATTAAAGGACAAAATATACTAATAGATACAGGAGCAAACATACTATAGAATTAGAAGCCAAGGTACCAATAAAAATAGGAGGAATTAATATGGTAGTATCATATTATATAGATAATAGTATGAATACAGATCCTCATATATTAGGATAAGTTTTCTAAATGGGTTAGAAGATTATAGTATAAAAAGAGAAGGATTATATATAACACATAATGGTCAAACTATATTATGCGAAAAAAAGATAAATAAATAACCAAATAAGTTTTCCATTAACTGTATATATACAAGTTACTAAAGTAGAAACAAATATAACATGTGCCTTACTAGATACATGATGTGATATAACAATATTTAAAAACTTCTTAATAAAATCATGCAATGAGAATAGTAAAATAAAGATAACAAGAGTAACATGAGAAAGTATACAAATAATTAATAGTGTTGATAAAGTCAGTGTAATACTTGAAAGTAAACAAGTCATAATAAACAAAATATATAGTTATAATAAATTAGAAGGTGATATATTACTAGGAAATGACTTTATACAACAATTTTAATATTACAAACAAAATAATTATATGATAATGTTACAAACACCATGTGCACACTTATTAAAAATTTCGAGTGAATTTAGACCTTATAAAATTCAGTCAGCTCAGCGTGGTGATAAATGGGAGAAAAAATCAATTATAAATAGAGATATAAATGTAAAAACCTTATACAAAAAAGTCTTGAAAGCAGAAATAGAAATAAGCATAGAAAAAATTATAGAACAATTAGAAAAGACATGTGGAGAAAATTCATTATTATTTTGGAAACCATACCATCCTAAAACTAAAATAGAACTAACAAAGAATGTTATAATTAGAGTTATATCAATTATGTATATTGTACAAAATACACAAGAATTCAAAATCCAAATAAAAGAACTACTAGAACAAAAACTTATTAGATATAGTAATGGACCCCATAGTAGTCCAACTTTTATGGTTATGAAACATTCTGATCAAGTTAGAGAAAAAGTCAGAATGGTAATCAATTATAAATAATTAAATAAATATACTAAATTTGATGAATACTTTTTACCAAATAAAGAAGTTCTAATAAACCTTACAAAAGGAAAACAATTTATTCTAAATTTGATTGTAAATCAGGTTTTTGGCAAGTTAAGATGGAAGAAGATAGTATACAATATACTGCATTTAGTACACCTCAAGGTAAATATGAATGGTTAGTAATGTCGTTTGGACTAAAAAATGCACCACAAATATATCAAAAAAATAGATAATATATTTAAAAAGAATAATGAATTCTTGATAGTTTATGTTGATGATATAATAATATGTTGTAATACTAAGGAAGAACATATGAATCATTTAATACAATTTATTAATGAATGTAAGAAATAAGGGATTGTCTTTTCAAAAAAGAAAACTATGATAGAAAGACAAGAAATTGATTTTCTTGGATTATCAATAGATAAAAGAGGAATAAAATTGCAAACTCATATATCCAAAAAAGATAGAAAGTTTTCCAAATAAATTAGAATCAAAAGAACAAATACAAAAGTTTTTAGGTTATTTAAATTATGCAGAAGGATTTATTGAAAATCTTTCAAAAAAGAGACATAAAATACAAGTTTTACTTAAAAAAATAAATACTAAATGATGGAGTAAAGAACATACAGAAATAGTTAAATCATTAAAAGAATAATGTAAAAATTGACCAAAATTAAGATTGCCAGATGAAAATGATAATTTGGTTGTTAATATTGATACTTCTGATAAGTATTGAGAAGTCATATAAAAAATAGATTTAAATGAAATTTGCAGGTATTCAAGTTGAACTAGCAGTAATAAATTATACTACTTATGAAAAAAAAATTGTTAGCAATTATTATAGGAATAAAAAAGTTTTCATTATTCCTATTATCTAAAAAGTTTATTATTGAAACTGACAATTCTAATGTTACAAGATTAATTAAAAATAAGTTACAAATGGAGTCTCAATATAGGAGATTGCACAGAGGGCAAGCATATTTATCATTTTATAATTTTGATATTCTTCATGTTAAAAATATAAACAATTATCTTGCTGATTTTCTAAGCAGGAATATCGAGTTTGGAGATAGATAATATCAAA
This sequence comes from Fraxinus excelsior, assembly GCA_019097785.1. Classification (NCBI taxonomy): domain Eukaryota; kingdom Viridiplantae; phylum Streptophyta; class Magnoliopsida; order Lamiales; family Oleaceae; genus Fraxinus; species Fraxinus excelsior. The sequence continues at coordinate 2,023,090 of CM032631.1, forward strand.
CATGTGATATCAGAAATAAAACCTGAGTTGCATTTGCCAAAGATGAAGCCGATGATATAAAAATTGGAATAGAGACGTTAGCTGAAACCTTGAGTTATAATGTCAAATTATTACTTGAGATCGGTGAATCTCATACCAAAGTTACCATTGAAATAAAAGATTGAATTGATACTTTGAAGCACAATTAGATTCTACAAATACCAACAAAAATACAAAGATTGATGCTTTAGCACAATCTCATGATACCAAACAGGGAATACAAACAGGTACACCAAGCGGAAGCAGCAGTGAACCAAGTCAAATAAAAAGAGATGCTATCATGGAAAGTCCCCGAAAAGTGACAATAAAAAATGATGATAAACATACAAGGGTAATCAAAATCAGAGCAGATGAAGATGATGAGACCCCTTTAACGCCAAAAGAAGAAGAATATAAAGTTTTTGCAAAGATTGTTTATAACTTACAAGATGATGAATCTTATTTCATCTCCCCAGGAAAACATGTCTACTCAAGAATGATCATTACAAATAATGGAAACCTTAATATGGTAAAGATGGCAGCAAACTATGGATTCTTGGACCTAATTTATCCAGGAAAAGATTTAAAAGAAATTGAGAAATTTGATGATATCTTCCGAGGAGAAATTTCAAAATTTGCCAAGGGAATATCAATATATCTTAAATTTTATTCAATTAGTCCAGAAATTGATGGAATGATATATTATCCTACAGAGCATATTATTACAGTTGATATGTAGGCCGAATTTTCCAGATTGAAGTAGGCCAAAGTAGAAAGCCATTACCAAATATTAACAAATCATGGATGAAATTCCGAAGAGTCCTAGGAATGAAAGTTCTCTATAATATAGGAAAAAACTTATATGATAAAAAATTCCAATGCATATGCCAATATAAAGGGTGGACACTCATGACAAATAATGGAAAAGAAAAATCTTCAATTTTAAAAGAGTATATCCAAAAATTTGATACCCATCAGATTCATGAAAGTCCATTAACTATACAGGAATCATGTCAATTAAGGGAATGCCCCACATGCTACCCAAATGAAAAGAAGACAAAGATATAAAAAGATAAGATGTCTCGCCACTATGCTAAGCATTATTGAAGAATCTTGTCAATTCCATATGAAAACAATGGAGGAAAAGAAGATGTGAAAGAAATGTGGACAGTTGGAAGCAATAATAGAACTACAATTATGTAGTGGATATGCTGTTGTAATAATAGAACTTCATTAGTGGAGTATGAGATAATAAATGATGTAAGAGGCAAATAATCGAGCCTCATGTAATTGTATAAATAAAAGTGTTTGGGTTAAGATAGAGGCAGAATAAGTTGAGAAAAAAACACTTGAGCTCTCAGACTGTCAAAAAACCAAAACATTTCTATCTTTTGATAGAATCCTTGTACTAATTTCAGAATATCAATAATATTCTATTTCTTTCATAGAAGAATGAGTTTCTAAATTTGTATTCCCATATATTCTTGATAAATCTAAGAAGAAACTACTTTTTTATTTTAACAACCAATACAGTTTTTCTTTAATCCAAGTCTAGGGATTTGTCCTTGAAAACGATACAACAAAGGCAAGAAGCTGAAATAGCAAGGATCACATTAAGGCAAGAGGCCGTTGAATGGAACAGTTTGCATATTCAGAGCCTCAAGGTCACTCGATTTTAAGAATAAAGATCCAGATCAAAATTAAGGTAGAACTACTATTTCTCGTTAAATTTTGAAAGAATTTTCTTAAAATCTTAGAGAATCGCAACGATCATAAATGTTTATGATGTTTGAATTATTGTTTATCATAATATTTATATCATTATTCTATAATTCTATAACAATTTTCATGATAATAGTATTCAATTATGTCAGGATATACAGTTAAAGGATTAGACAATTTGTTAAAAAAAATATTAGAAAAAATAGGAAGTATTAGATCCCAACTAGAAAATATAGATAAAATGTCTTAAGAATATGATAAAGTTATAAAAGAATATGAACAAAAAATAACAGATTATGTTAATACATTAGATTGAAGAATGGATTTATATATTAAAATTCAGGATATAAGAAATACAGAACAAATCCAAAACTTGTTTTAAAATAAAAGGACACGTCTTGCAATAAAGAAATATATTTCATTAAGGGTAAAATAGATTTTTCTACAAAAAATTCAAATAGACTAAATCAACAGGCTAGTTTGAAAAATCTCCCTATATTTACTAACCCCGCAAAGGGATCTTCAGGATTACAGATTACCCATAAAACTCTCCTATATATATGTGTGTAAAAAAAGTATATGAATTAGGTGAACAGAATCTTGATACGCATATATATGATAATGTAGAAAATATAGTCATACCTGCTATATATTCTGATCAAAGCAGCACTAGCTTGGTTGCAATGTCCTTTATAATAAATGTACATGTGAATATGATGACAAGTCAAACTTCATACACTATATTAAATTCTTAGAAATTGTTGATGACACGTCGAAAATGTATTCCACTTTGATTACCGTAAGTGTACGGATCGTTCAAGTAGTAAAATATGTTTTCAAGTCCAAGTATCGTTCCCACAGAGATTGAGTTAGTTTGAATTTTACATATCTCGACCTTAACCGAAACTAAGTGAATTCAATGAAGTGATTAAATGTAAAATTATCTAAATTATACTACGAATGCAAATTTAAATGAAAGTGAACGACTAAATGCAAATTACGAGTTGAATGCAAATGTTTGAAGAGATATATGTATGAAAAGCGTACTAGGATCACGAATCGCCAAGTAAATTTACCTTTAACCTTTATTTCACAATTTGATAGCACAATGAATCGGTTGAAAAATCAATGTTCCTAAAATACTCAACAATCTCTCTCGAGTAGAGTTAAACATATTTTCGTACACCATTTGACTATATTTATATGACGAATGCTAATATACAAGAATGCATAACGTTTTATGAACACTTAAAGACTCACGTAAAGTATAGCGGTATATTTATATCCCCTATCGAACCTTACGATGATTAATACTTTGTAGAATATATTCCCCTTCTTTCGAATGCATGAAATAGACCACCCAAACTCACATAATCATTGCGCATATAATTATGGAGACGATAAAGTGAATATAAATCATTCAACATCCAGCATTCGTGTTTAAAATCAAATTGCAAAACAAATAATTAAAAGTTCACATTACGAGATTCATCGTTCACCTAGTACAATTAAAAACCTAGTCTAGCATAGATAAATTAAAACAATAAAGAAAATATTTAGTAAAAGACATCACCTAATTCTTGAATGTAAAGCTTGAGATTTTGGATCTTGGAGTGAAAATCTTCGTCATTGCCTTTGTTCTTGCTCTAAGAGGTCGTTTTTCTCTCTAGGAAGGTGTAACCCTAGTTTCTGGACGTATTTTAGCTTTTATAGTTGCCCTAGAATCATTACCATACAAGTTGGAGTCGGATAAGGAAACAGAAAATTCGCGCTGATTTTCTTCCTTGCAGCCGCAAGGACAAATTCCTTGCTTCCGCAAGGAACAACTTTTTTTCACTTTTTTTCCCTGCATCCTTGCTTGCGGCCACATGGAAGATTATACCTCGCAGCCGCAAGGTATAAGTAACTATCACATTTCTTCATTTTGGTCCTCCAACTTCATTTTTCTCTTATCTTGACCTCTTTTGTTCATTATTTTCCTTCAATCATCCCATGCATTCCCCAATGTATGATTAAGCTCATGTCCGCTCTTGAGTTGGCCTCGGGTCATCTTTTGATTATTTACATTTTGGTCCCTGAACTTTTGTTTTCCTCCTTTTTAGCCAATTTTCTCTATTTTTCCTATAGTTTCCACCAAAATCTTCATTGTTATCCTACAAACACAATTTATACAAATTAAGCTCTATTCCAAATGTTTATCAACAATTATTCATGTTTGTGAACTAAAACAAACGTATAAAAATGTTCTTATCAGTTAACTTTCTAAACGACCAGCTATTAGGGTTAAACAAGGATGATGTACTAAGTATCAGTGTTTATCTTATGGTAAACAGCTATAACGTATTATATAAATTCATTGGTGGGCGATGCTTAACATAAATGAGCATCGTTGCTCATTAAATCATTTTCCGTAGGATTAACATTCTATAATAATAAAATTATGTTCACTATGAAACTCGAGAAATTGATGTGAATAACGCATCTAAATGAAGATCAATCTTATTTCTTCAAGTATATATGGTCTTTATAATACATCGTAGCCTAGTAGTTGAGCTTGATTTTGCTAATTATGTACGTGATTTTGGTTCTATCAGTATTCAAGATTACGTATTTATGGTCTCCTGAGGCATTTTATGTTGGAAAGTTCTAACATAATTGGGGCAACACGTAACGTATTAAAATGTGTGGTACTATTATTTAAAGTTTATTAGTCAATTAAAGTGATCTACCAAAGATAAATTTTGACTATTGGGTATTAGGTTTCATAGAATTAAAGTGTAGAGACCGGATGTTTGTTTCAAATTGATGAGGGGCTGATTTGATGTAAATGAAAGATAATGACCATTCATTATCTTATTCCTTTTAGAGGGGTTATGGTCCCCAATTGTTGGTGTTCTTCAAGCTTCTCTACATCCCCATCAATGGAGAGCAATTTTGATAAGGAGATCATAACCAATTCCGGCGAAGAATCAAACATCTATGGATCTATGGTTCAAGGTACGCTTTCGTTTTCATTTTGATATTCTCAATAATTTCAACATGGATGATTACAAGGTTGGTTATTGATTGTTTTAGATCAATAATCCTTAATATATTTTCTATCAAGTGGTATCAGAGCCGATCCATTGTTGAATCATTGAGAAATTGAGTTTTTTTTTTAAATTCTGAATTTTATGGATTATATGATTTTCTTGTTATTCTATGCAATTTGGATTTATTAGTATATGAGTCTAGCATGGAATTATGTGGATCTTGATAATATTAAGATTTTCTTTTTTATCAAGAAAATTCGGATTTGAAATAAAAATTGGATTTTGGATCTGTTGGATTTTTGGATCTGTTGAAATTAAGGTTTCGAGTTTAAAAAAAAAATTAAAGTGTGGCGGCACCGGCGGCGGCACACTGCCCAGCGTGCGCTGCTGGCTGGCGAAGGGGGCTGCCGTTCGACAACCCCGGCTACTACGGGCCTGACGGCGCCGCTAAAGGAGAAGGGTTTCTTCAATTTTTCAGTTTGGGAAGATTTGGAGGCGGGGGCTTCTTGTGTAAATTTGAGGTATTGAGGTCCCTTCTTGCAATTTAAGGATTAAGGTTAAAATTTATGTTTTAGCCCCTAAGGTTTTAAGTTAATTCAAGTTGGGCCATAAGGTTATGGGTCTTAATAACTCAGTCCCTAAAGTTCAAAGTTCATCAAATTGGGCCTTATCAAGTTCTGGGTTTAATAATTCTGCCCCCTGAAGTTTTGAAATTAATTAATTTGGGTCATTTAAGTTCTGAATTTTATAATTAAGCCCCTGAATGTTCATAATTGGTTTAAATTGGTCCCTAAAGTTTCTAATAATTGATTTTTAACTTCTAAACTTTCCAATAATTTATTAATTGACCCATAAAGTTTTGAACTATTAAGTTTTGGGTCCCTAAAGTTTTCAATAATTAATTATTGGTCCCTAAAGTTTTGAATTAATTAATTTTGACCCCTAAAGTATTGAATTATTAACCATTAGGCCCTTAAAGTTTCAAGATAAATACAATTAAGTATTCCGCTTTTCAAATATTGGTATAAATGACTCATTTGAGTATATAATATTCAAAAGTGAATTGATTGAAGCAATATGTTGCCAAAGCAACCTCTCTTGTGGAAATTAATTAATTTAGAATATTAGAAGGAATTTGTGTGTATATTTGTTCATGCGAATATTAGCCGACACAAAGGAAGGTTAATATTTGGCCGAATTGTATGCACACTTGTGGTGGTAAATGTGTGACAATTATAAGGTTTCCATGTGTATAATAAATCAATCCAAAGATGAGTTTATTATTTGACAAGATTTATTGTCAATGTTTGATCACTACATCAAGAGTACCACTTACAGTTAATATTACTGTCCAAAGACTTGATATTAATGATGTGTTAGGTATCTTGAGATGAGACGTACCATTATTTGAATAACTTAATTGTTTATACGGATTCCAATGTGAACATGTTAATTGGGAACAAGTTCTCTATTCAGTTCCATTCCAGTGCTAAACAGAACAAATTTCAAGTATTGGAAAGAGAACATATTAATTGTTCTTGGTTGCAAAGATCTAGATCATGCACTCCAGATTGAGCAACCCGCTTCTCTTACGGAAGAAAGTTCATCTGATGGAAAAGGGAACTTTGAGAAGTGGGATCGCTCAAATCGCATGAGTCTAATGATCATTAAGCGCGGCATTCCGGAAGCCTTTGGAGGCACAGTATCTGAAGAAGTAACAAATGCCAGTGATTTCTTGCCGAAATGAGAAACGTTTTGCGAAAAACGATAAAGCTGAAACAAGCACGCTTTTGCAAAGTTTGACTTCAATAAAGTATAAAGGCAAAGGAAACATAAGGGAGTACACCATGAAGATGTCTCACATTGCTTCTAAGCTTAAGACACTAAAGCTCGAGCTGTCTGATGACTTACTCTTACATTTGATATTGATTTCGCTTCTTGCATAATTCTGTTGATTAAGGGCAGTTACAACTGTCAAAAAGGGGAAAGTGAACTCTTAATGAGCTCATTTCCATATTATGTGCAAGAAGAAGAAATGCTAAAACAAAATAAAATTGGCATTACTCACTTGGCATGTACTTCTAAGGATAATAAAGAATAACAAAGGTGCATTCAGTTTGGTTTAAAATAAACAGCAAAAGCCTGAAAATGATAAATTTAGCTGTAACTTTTGTGAAAATTTGGAATATATAAAGAGAGACTGTACTAAATATCACGCTTAGCGTGTAAAGAACAGTACACTTCTCATTTTGATTTGTTTTGAGGTAAATTTAATGTCAATACCTAGACACACTTGGTGAATATATTTCGGTACTACTATTCAAATAAGTGTTTATATGCGGGGTTGTTTGATCTGTCAAAACAATTGATGTTGAAAGATTCATCTATGTGGAGTGATGGCAAATCAGTTAAGGTTGAGGCTATATGGACTTTAGATTATCATTAAAGACTGGTTATTACTTGAATTTGAAATAGACATTTACGGTACCGTCTTTTAGACGAAATTTGGTTTCTATTTCTACATTGGACAACTTTGGTTACCCTTGTTCAATTTGAAATAGTCAGGATGATCTATTTCTTACCTCAAATATTGTGGGCACCAGTTCTTTATCCGGTAATGATAACCTATATCAGTTTAATACAATTGTCTCTTATAAAGAATATGTGAATCCGCATGGTATTGAACATAAATTAACCAATGAAAATTTTGATTTGTTTTAGCACAAGCAATAAGGTCACTTCTCTCAAAAGAAAATGAAAAATCTTGTGTTAGAAGGAATTCTCGATTCCCTTAATTTTTCAGACTTAAGTGTCTGTATCAATTGCATTAAGGAAAAATAAACAAACATAAGGAGATTCAGTGCCATATGACTTCGGACGTCTTAGAACTATGGACTATTTCCTTCGATTTCTTGGAATGGTCAACAGTCATTTATTAAGTTCATAGACGAATTTTCTCACTGTGGCTACCTATATCTCATTTATGAGGAATCCCAAATATTGGACATGTTCAAGGCATACAAGACTGAGATTGAAAATCATCTCAGTAAAAAGAATTCAGTAAGTTAGATCTTACCATAGTTGTGAATACTATGATAGATATGACGAATCAGGAGAACAACGTCCAATGTCTTTTTCTAATATTCCTAGAGGAATGTGGAATCATTCCACGATACATCAGGATCTTTCTAGTAAAGACTGCAGCTTAAATTCTAAACACAGTTCCAAATAAAGCAATTTTTAAGGGGTTATAATATTTTTAAAGATCCCACTATCAAGTCAATTTTCAAGCGGGAAATGTTCAGTTCCTTGAGGATGTAGAGTTTGCGGAGGGAGATAATGTTATAAGGTTTGTCTTGAATGAAGAATATGTATATAATTCTTCTGTTGTAATTGACAATGATCAAGTTCAAGGACAAATTCTTGCTCCAGATCTTGTTCAAGAAGCAATTTCGGATCAAGACTTCATTAAATAATCCCCTATATACAATCAAGAGATTGTTCCAGGAATTCAAACTCAACAACCTCAAGTACAAAGTTATTAAGTACAAAGTTATTAATTCACTATAAAAGGGAGAAAGACAATTCTGGATATTTTTATAGTCTCTCTCCAATAAAATAAGGATGACATGTATTGGTGAAAGAAAATCTGATCAATCAACTTTCATCAAATAATGCAAAGTAATAACTCTCAAAAGTGGATTGATGCCATGAATAAGGAGTATAAGTCTACACAAGACAATAAAGTTTGGGATCCTGTCCCATTACCAGAAGGTGCGAAACATATTGGTTGCAAATGAATATTTAAAACCAAAAGGGATTCGAATGGTAATGTGAAAAGATATAAGACTCGTCTTGTGGCTAGAGACTTTATTCAAAAGGAAGGCATTGACTACAAAGAGGCTTTCTCTCTAGTTTCAATGAAAGACTCTTTCAGGACAATTATGGCACTTGTTGCACATTTTGATCTTGAGCTACAACAGATGGATGTTAAGACGACGTTTTTCAATGGTGACATTGATGAAACGATCTATATGGTACAACCAGAAAACTTTGTGTCAGGAGACCCAAAGAATATGGTTTGAAAATTAAAGAAATCCATCTATGGGCTTAAGTGAGTTTCCCGTCAATGGTACCACAAGTTTCATCAAGTAATTATCTCATTTGGTTTCGAGATGAATGTTGTTGGTGATTGTGTGTATCACAAGTTCAGTGGGAGTAAACATATATTCCTGATTTTATATGTTGATGACATACTGCTTGCCACTAATGATATAGACATGTTGCACGAAACTAAGAGATTTTCATTAAGGAATTTTGAGATGAAAAATCTTGGTGACGTCTCTTTTGTATTAAGGATTTGGATACATCGAGATTACTTTCGAGGTATTCTTGGATTGTAACAAAAGAGCTATATCGATAGAGTATTTAGAATGTTTGGCATGTAGGACTGTAAATCGGGTGACACCCCTATTGATAAGGGAGACAAGTTTAGTCTCAATTAAAGTTTCAATGATAAATTTAAAGAAAAAGAAATACATAAAATTCTATATACTTCAGCAATTGAGAATTTAATATATACTCAAGTTTATACACATCCGAATATAGCATTCATTGAAATGCTAGACAGATATTTAACTAAATTTTGGGATGGAAATTTGGAAAGCAGCCATAAGGTTATTCAGTGTTTATAGAGAACTAAGGATTACATGATTACATTCAGGAAAATCAGACCAATTGGAGATCGTTGGATAATCTGATTATGATCATGGAATTGACTGTAAAATATTGTCACTGGGCTGTATATTTTGAATGGAATTGAAAGACCATTTAAGTTAAGTTATTATGTGACAATAGCAGTCTTTTATTCCAACGGAAACATGACGATGTCAAAGTCTAAAGACATTAAGTTCCTAGTTGTTAAAGAAAGAAATTAGAGTGGTTAGATTTCTATAAAGTATATAGAAACAAACTCCATAATCATGAATCCATTTACTAAATGGATACCACCCAAGGTCATTCATGAGTATATTGCTCACATGGGTGATTCATCTTTTGATGATATGTCAGTTCAGTGGGAGTTTGTATTTGGATGTTATCTGTTTTAGACACATATTTTATCCATGGATATTCGGTTAATTTCAGAAATAAAGTATTCAGTTTAGTTCCACTCTGATTAAAGTTTATGGTTGATCTCACTTAAGAAATAAGGTTGGACCAATTGAAAATAGACACGGTGGATCACATAACATGTAATTTTCATGCTACACTTCCATGATTGATCTATGTCATTTGGTTATATGGGTGTACGTGACCATTGATGGATTTAGTCACGTTAAATGTGACGAAAATCACTTTGATCCTATATCAATATGACTGATGGATGAGATTGTTTGCAATACCCATAATAATAATAATAATAGCAAAAATTTTGAGCTCATAAGATTGTGCACAGTTGAAAGGTTACATGTTTGGCCCAGTGGGAGATTGTTGGAAAGTTCTAACATAATTGGGGCAACACGTAACTTATTAAAATGTGTGGTGCTATTATTTAAAGTTTATTAGTCAATTAAAGTGATCTACCAAAGATAAATTTTGACTATTGTGTTTCATGGAATTAAAGTGTAGAGACTAGATGTTTGTTTCAAATTGATGAGGGGCTGATTTGAAGTAAATGAAAGATAATGACCATTCATTATCTTATTCCTTTTAGAGGGGTTATGGTCCCCAATTGTTGGTGTTCTTCAAGCTTCTCTACATTCCCATCAATGAAGAGCAAATTTGATAAGGAGATCATAACCAATTCCGACGAAGAATCAAACATCTATGGATTTATGGTTCAAGGTACGCTTTCGTTTTCATTTTGATATTCTCAATAATTTCAACATGGATGATTACAAGGTTGGTTATTGATTGTTTTAGATCAATAATCCTTAATATATTTTCTAACATTTTAACTATATGAATTCTTGATTTATATATACATTAATCGGAATATTGTGCAAATTAACAATGCAAGTAATTTATTAAGTTCATGTTTGACAAAGCTTTTTGAGATTATACACTAGTGCATCCCATGAATTGCATGATTAGAAAGGAAAAAAAATAAAGTTTGACCAACTTATAATATTAAAAACGAAAAAAGAAAAAAAAATGTCAAAAATGGGCAAAATTTTGAGTAATACCATGATTCTACTATAAAATACATATCCAGTGTTGGTCATTTATAGAACTATTTCTCGAGTTCCCTAAATCAACGAAAGAATAGGTAAGTGTACCTTACTTCAGGCTTGTATGTCCAAGATTTTTACAAATTATTTTTTCCCAAAATCATTTTCAATTATACAATCTTTAGGACTCATAATTTTTTTCCACTTTCTAATTACATATTCTCTAAAAACAAAATTAAATTTTTCTTGAAAAAATCTGTGACAAACAAACTTTTATTCAATTATGAATAATCCTTTATATATATATATATATATATATATATATATATATATCGAGCCCTTTTCAGTATATATTTATCATTAAAATTTAATATAACTTAAGCATTATTATCCAATGTGATATTATATTCTTGAAGACTTTAGACCATTCAGAAAATGATCAAATGGTGAAAAATAACAAAACCTTGAGTCAAATATATATTAGATTAATTTGAAATGTGTTAAGAAATTAAACGAGTAATTAAGGAACTTAGGCTCCGTTTGATTGACGATATTTTCCCTGGAAGTAGGAAAATATTTTCCTACTTCCACTTTTTGACTGTTTGATATGCTAAATTTTCCACGGAAAATATTTTCCTCCTTTTTTCTAGGTACAACCCTTTAATGCACGAATGGTGAAAAATGTTTTCCAACCTTTTAGGTGGGAAAATATTTTCCAACTTTTTTTTAGCAATGGCAACCAATTCTATCAACCATTGTAAAAAAAATTTCATTTTTGTTGACAATTTCTATGCAAAACAAAGTCAAACGAATATGGTAATTTTTTCTAATTTTTTTAAATTTTTTTTTTTTACTTTTTGGTAATTGGAACAAATTCTTAACCCAATAGTAGAAAATATTATCACTTTAATGGACAATTTTCATAAAAAAGGAAGTCAAACGAATTTCAAACTTTCAACATTTTCCATGGAAAATTATACCAATCAAACACATTTAATTACAATTCCCCGTAAAACAAGTTCTGGGCAAATATTTTCCCTGAAATTCGTTTTCTTTCCACCCTATTTTTCATGGTGCAATCAAACGGACCCTTAGATATTTGGTGCAGGTAGAAGTTTTCTTCTATGAGGTTATTTTAATATCAATTTTGCGAGATTTAGTTAATTATATGTTTCTATCTAGAAGTACATTGAAATCTAATAACTTGAGTTTTGCAAAATAGGATTTTATAATACGTACATATGGACTGCATCTTCTTAATATTTTCTACTTTCATTATTTCATTCACTTCTTATTTATAGATCATTACTCTTCTGCATTTGTTGGTGGAGAGGGGGTGGAACACACATTGAAATTATTAAATTGTTTAGACCCACGTGCAAAATTACACAATTAAAAACATGTCACTTTTTAATTGTTTCTAGATGATTAGATCAAATAAGTCAATTTATACTAAGTTTGAATACCGCAATCAATAATTAAAGTAGTAAAATACACTAAAGATGATCACGGAGAAACTCCAAGTGAGTAAAAACTCCGGACATTTTATCAGTCAACAATCCACTATAAATCAAAATAAATTTATAGTATTGTTGAGACTCGTCTACCCCCACATAACTTCTAACCTCAATTCTTGCCATCTCCCTTGATCCTACTGGAGGTATGCTCATTCAAAACAAATCCCGACTCTTGATTTATACCTTAGCCCTTCTGGACTACGTGCTCCCGACGCCTAATCCCAAATATTGGTATCTCACCTTAATCATCCTGAATTTGTGCTTCTGCAAAAGCTCCTGATCCCTAGTATCAATTTATCTTCGATAAATTAAATGGTTTGGTGTTTGATAAAAAGATCTTGTGTTTTGATCTGTAATTTAATATGAAACAATATGGCAAAATCAAAAAATCAAAGTTTGGATGAAATTATAACTCAAATAATATGATAGTTGAATCTTTGAATCGATGAATGTGTGGAAAATATGATTCAACACACTTACGTTCATAGGGTAGAATATATATAGAGAAAAGTGTTTGGGATGAAAATGATTGAAAAATCAAGTGTTTGAAGCAAAACAGAATTATGAACGTCGACGTGTCGCTCAAGCGCCAAACCAGGGACGAGCGAGCACAGTATTTTTATCACAACTTTCTCTCCTAATATCTGATTGAAGTGATTCAAAATGAATTAGAAAACAAATTCAAAAGGCTAAAATTATTTTAGAAATAGTCTTATCCAAATTGCAAGTAGCGACTGAAAATTTGGAGCATAACTTGTACGGTTCTTCGACATTCTTTGGACTTCTAAATGCATTCCAATGATCATATGTGATCTTCTTGAACTCCTTCAAGAACTATACTACCAACGGTCGCGCTACGTGTACATAATCATTTACCGAATTTTTTACCGAATTGACAAGTGGCGGCCCCCCATTGGGGGGGCGTCCGGGCCCACGGACGCCCCCCCAATAGGGGGCCGCCACTTGTCAATTCGGTAAAAAATTCGGTAAAGGATTATGTACGTATAGATTAATTCATACTACCAACCCAACTCTTTTGACTTTTATTAGGATTCCATAACTCCTATTTTGATTTTGATTACAACTCGATAAACTCATAATACAATTAATTAGCACTTGATTTTGACTAAAAAAATTGTCAATTCCAAATTTAGAAATTGTCAATTATAATTTGGACTTAACACACATATCATAGATTACTATTTTCTGTTTAATTTTAATATGATATCAAAACTAATACATGTCTAAATTCGAGTCTTGTCTATCTCTAAATCAATGAAATATATAAGATGTAAAAGGAATAGTTTTGTATGATGCAGTTGAAATTTCCATAATCGATTTTGCTAAAATATTCATTTTTAACTCCTCGTTGCGTAAAAATATTAATTATCACTCTCTTAATACATCGTAATATTTTAGATAAAGCTGTTTTGAAAACATACGCAAACTCATACATTGACTTTATCTATTCATTAAAAATGAAAGAACATCACCCCTCCAATATGTAACAACTCATTTCTTTACAAAATAAAGGACCTTATAAGATGCACTACATTGGGTTGTTGGGCAAACTACTTCACTATTTTACCCTTAAATTGATTTAATTAGGCTAAACATGTGAAATGAAGATTGGTTATATCAAACATTAATTAAAACATGTTCAATGTAGAAACAAACGAAATGACTAAGTCAAACATTAAAACATTTCCATTGAAGACACAAACAAGATGACTAAGTCAAACATTAAAACATGTGCAATAAAGTCACACACGAATGATGCCTTTCTCATCTTAAATTATTGATAACTTAAATTTTATTTTTATTATCTATTAGAAGTCAAACTTTGATTTCAATCACAAAATCGAAAGTACTACCACTTATTTTCACACATATCATGATCTTCAACACTATTCCTCAAATAAAGAATTCCTAAAACGTTGCTGATTATCAATCCCGAACAAAGAGGCTGCCATGTCATAGTGATCCACTTTTGTTGAGGAGCCGCCATGTGATGATAATTCAGCTAATTGATTTCATTTTTATTTTTTATAATATAGCTATTGTTTTCTTGTTCTTTTCTATTTATTTGTTGGCTTGCATGAATAAATTTGGTTTGAAATTACACTTTTCGTTGATATTCTATTATGGTGATTATTTTACCGTGCAAGTAGTTGGATAAAAGTATAAGTTATTAAAAAGTTATAATGTGATATATAAAAATGAGGCGTGGATACAAAATGTGTGGTTAAAATTAAAATTTGACTTTTAAAGATAAATTATAAATGATTTTTTCTAGATTTACCAAACATTGGCAATATTTCAAATTAACATCACTTGATTTTTCTTCGGGAAATTTAACAAAATGATTAATAATAGAAAATCCCCTAAAAACTTTTCCATTTGTGATATGCCTCCTCCATCTATTGAAAATCATAGAAAATCCCATGTTTGAAATATTTTGTGCGAAATACAACCCTTTTGTGCTAAAAACCCCATGTTGTCCAATTCCGTTAGTTAGACCATTAAAAACACAATTTCGTTGCCAAAATTAAATAGGAATAATTGCGGTTGTGATCCCAAACTAAATGCCTTGGTTAAGCTCCAAACGTTTATTTGAGAGAATTTGATTTTTTATGAAGGATAATTAGCCTAATTGGGTCTTGGAGGTCGAAGCAATCAAAGAATTGAAGAATCTTTGTTTATTGATGTGTTGACTTGCAATTGGTAAAATTCACCTAAACTAGATAAGGTGGGGATCATAATGAAAAAAATCAACATTAGATTACACACTGGGAAAAGAGTGAAAGAAGAACAAGTTTGGAGGTATGTGAATCATATGAGAGGTGAAAGGATATATTTGACCACAGAGGGTCGGGGATTGAAGCAACTTGTAAATTCATGATGTCTACTTAGTTCTTTACGCACACACACGTCGATTTTGCATTGGTAGAGTGGATATTGGTTTGGTATTGTGACTTTGAAACATTTTGTAAATTTAGTATTATAATTTCAAATACTAAGATAAAAAGTTAGATTGTCTAACTAAATATTTTTGTAAGCTTGTCTGTTTGTTATTATTTAGGTTATAATTTTGTTTGAGTACAAATAAATGTTTAAGTTTGGGGGTATTTTATACACTTATTCGGGATCTAAAATAACAACATTTAATAGTTCTTTTGACAAAATATATTCTAAAGTATTGTATTTAATGTTTAATAGGTACAACTCAATGGTTAAACGAAGAATCGAAAGAAAAAAACGAAAATTGGTGAAAATGGACAAAATCCGAAGTATGAGGACCAAATTGAAAATATTCAATAGTTGATTTGGACCAAAAGATGATACTTGAAAGATTTTTATGAGACAACTGGATAGAATTAGAACTCAAAAAGGAATAGAATATGATAAAAATCAATTTCCATCGCACAAGTTATATTCTAGATTTCTAGTCGAAGATTGAAATTGATTTTTGGCACAGTAAACGTCTGAACTGGAAATATAATATATCTACTAGAGTTGTAGATATTTGAGTTATGTTTCCAATGCACTTTAAATCGCATTAATCGGATATTGGGAAATGAAGTTATGGCTAAGATACTGACTGCTATGCAGAAACCAAAAAATCCGCGCACAAATGGAACTTTCCTTATTTGATTAGAACTCTTTTGGAAACCAATTTGGACGTGGTTTTCAAGAAATTTTTGAATCCTACAAATAGAGAACAGCAGAATACATATGGAGAGCTCTCATGTACATATTATACTCCAATACTCATCAATTATTATCATCAAATGAGGAAAATCCATTGTTTTTGTGAGAGAATTGAAGATGATTTGCAAGAAATCAATCAAGTGAAGATTCAAATATGATTTTTAGGCAGAGAAGAGAAGGCGCAAGTGGAGGTTCATCAAGAAACCATTGAAGAGATTCAAGATTTCAAGATTTATCTTCATTTTCCCAATTTATCGAAATTCGGGTTATATCTTTTCACTAAATATGATTTCTTATAATTTTAATATGCTAGACTAATATTATACATTGCTAGGATGAGATTAACTTTTGTTATGATATTTTCAGTTTTTAATTAATTATTTTGATTTTAATTTAATTTGATTTATGAATGTTTATTATCGTTTTATCGTTCTTTTCAATTGCTTGATCATCAATTGAATTGTTAGTGAATTTTATTATTATCGAGAGAGACAATAGGATTTAAGCATATTATAATAAATATTGTAAGGTTCGATAGATGATAGAGATATACATATATGCTTTATATGGTTTCAATATGTGTTATAGTGCTTATTAATGCATTTATCATGTTTGCATCTTTCATCGAGAAATAGAAGGGTCACATGAGCGGAATAGATTTGATCGTTATCGAGTGAGGCTTTCAATTAAATTAGGAACATTGACCAACATGAATGCTTTCAGATTGTCAATTTAATTGTTACACTAAAAATGAAATAACAAAGGAGATTCGACATCTTAGCAATAATCTCACACATTTGAAAAATACAATTATTTACTTTCATTAGTTTAATTGATAATTTAGGGATTAGTATAAAAAATCACAAAAGTTCCTATTCAATTATAGTTGAAATTAATTTTAACTCGATTAAACATGTAGTTCTCGTGGGTTCTACACTTTATTTACTGCTTTATTACTTGTTCACAATATCGTTCACTTACAGGAAATCAAACAATCACCTATCTATATAATAGATGATAGAGATGGTTTGGACATCTGAAATTGGTCTCTCTTTGTCTTCATCACTTCAAACTCGTCAATAAGAGAACCTAATGGAAAAGTATCAACAATCTCCTTCTCTATATACACAAGTATGTTACTGGACAAAAAAATCATCTTCCATTCTATTACGTAACCTTGTCTTAATGACACTCATAGCTGAAAATGCATGTTCTGTAGTTGCTCTTGAAATTGGAAGAGTTAAGACAAGACGAATCAATCTATCAACAAGATTATAACTCATTGATTTTCTTATCAATGCCAACAGTTGGCACACATCGGGAAGTGTTGTCAAATTTTTAAATTAAGAGTTACGCTGAACTTCAATTTGATATAGCTCCAATTGATCTTTCAAATGCAACTTCTCTTGATCTGTAAAGTCAGCGGGATAAAATTTCTCTGCAAGCTTACAAATATTCTAAACATCAAAAGCCTTGTACCCGTCTCTAAGATCTAATGATGAGCTAAGAATAAACAATTTCATCACATTTTCCTTAAATCCATCTCTTAAAGAATAAGATTTTTGTATGGTTGAATTTTAAAGTGTAAGTTATTAAGTCAATATTTATTAATGGAAAAAAAATAAAAAAATTCAAATTTTGAGGGGGCGAAACTGAAAAATACATTATAAATTAACCAGGAATAGTAGACCAGCGGACAATGCTGGGGGAAGTCGCCCCCCCCCCCCCCAACGCGCTTCCGCCTAAAGTTCGGGATTACAAATGCAATTATTCCTCTTTAATTTTGGTAATTTTTGTTATTTCTTAACGGTCAAACTAACGGAATTGGACGACCGCGAGGGGGCATAAAATATTTTAAATAGGAGGTTTTCAAAGATTTCCAATAAGTAAAGGGTAATCCGCAAATATAAACGTTTACGGGAGGTTTTTTGCTATTAATCTTTTAACAAAATATCTATGGGAAATGTTATTGGCACAATGGTTGTTCAACTTGAAAATGAAATTGTTAACTAAAAACGCGTTTAATAATTTAAATTTAACTTAAATCAATGCTGACTCTAATTACATAAGGGAAAATCCCCAAACCCAATGACCTTGAAATAGGTTAGAGAGCGGCATCATCATAGTAGCATGCGGATTTCCATTTCAAAAATAGTTTGCATGTGGACAATTTATGATTTATAAGTTAGACAGCCAGAGTCTATAAATTTTAGGCAACTATAGTCAACTAAACAAATTATGTGACAAATTAATATAAAACGACCTTTAACAATCTCAAATCTGGTGCACAACTTGACCTCAATCACGTGTGTTATTATATATATATATAAGGGAAAGCTTTGAGGTAATTCGATAACATTCTTCATTTATTTATATATCTTATGAGTAGTTAATAAAAAAGTGCAATGATAGTTTATCATAGTTATTCTTTATTTGAAGAGTGCTTATAGAAATAATTTTTTGATGGACTTATCTTTGAGGGAAATTCGTTTAAAAGCCCTAGCCATAAGTTTTGCATATTTGCATGTTAAAAGTTTTAAAAAATCTTGCAAAAGTTTGTAAGACCACTAGCCTAGATTTTGTGGTGCAACGTGGGGAAACTAATATCGAGGTTGTTTGATGAAACTTTTGATAAAAGTTTTAATAGATTTTATTGACATATTTTGCTCCCTCGTTTACCTTACCAGCTAAATGGCGCATAGAAACCGAAGACAGGGGACAAATGAGAGGCAAAGAAAATTGAAAACTTGTGAATCGGAACCAAAACTTGGAAGCGATGATGAATCAGAGCTATCTCGTGAAGATTCCCTGGATACTCATAAGAATTGTAGCAATCCACTTGTGCTTGAAGCACAAGTCCAACCGCTGCAAAACATGCATAACCAGATTAAAATTAAAGTCGAAAGACCTATTTTCAATTCCAATTGCCAATGAACATCTGATTGTTGAAAGTAAGGGGTTGTTCTCTTTACTGTTCTCAAGTCATTTTTTATTTTCGATTTTACAAAGCAATGAAAACGCATTCTCTTTCTTATTTTTGAAAACGCATTTTTGAAAATAAGATAAAAATTTACAAAAAAAAAAAAAAAAAAACTCAAAACAACAAAATTTTCAAAATGTGTTTTGTGTGTTTTCAAAACAATTTTTCAAAATGCCAAAAAAGAATACATTTTCAACAATCTCACAACAGACACTCAAAACACTGAATTGAAACACAATGAGAACAACTCCTAAGTTTTTGAATTTTGTGTTTTCCACATTGTGACTTGAGCAAACTAAATACATGTGTACATTTTCTATTTATTTTTCAAAACAAATGCAATACTTTCATGGGCCGTGCTACTTTGCCCGAAAAAGGGCGCACGGGTTAAACGTGGGCGCCCCCTATTGGTGGGGGGCCTGACAGGGGGCGCCCGGGTTTGACCCGAGCACCCTTTTTCGAGCAAATGGGCTTTTCCCTACTTCCATTATCTTTTCTTTCAAGTGGTAGTGGTACAATTTCACATCTTATACTCTAGAAAATTGAGACTTCCATTCTTGTTGAGTATAGTAATTAACCATGGCTTTTCTCTTAGTTTGAAGCATTATTAGCGTTTGTTTGTTTATTTATTTATTTTAATAAGCATGTGCATGCTATTGAGTCTTTGGATTTCATCTTAAGAAATCAACATTTGCTAAGAGAATAGCCCAGGTACGTCATTTATAATTTTAATAGTTTGCCAATGCAGGATTTTACCCTTATTATGCCTTTAAAATGGTGTTTCATTTGTGAACACTAATATTGGAACCCAAATTACTTGTTTGAGCTTCGTAGGCTTTGTTATAATGTTGAACCACTTGATTTCCCTTAATCTACTTTAAATTAAGAGGCGATGATTCTATACATTATTTATGCTGGTTTATCTCCCCTTTGGTTTTACAAGTGTCACATACATAGTATTTCTTGCGATTTTAACACATTTAACGATGGTCTCCCCAGACATCATCAGGAAAAGGAAAAGTTAACACACTGAAGCTGGGACCCTATTTATATCGAACTGCTCTAACAGGTGATTGGAAGGCTGCTAAAACTGCTCTGAGGTTGGACAAAAATATAGCTCGTATTGAGATGACAGAAAGAGGGATAGGGCTCTTCACATAGCTACTGCCGCCAAGCAAACAGCTTTTGTCCAAAATCTAGTCGAACACTTGAATACAAGTGATCTGGAATTGCAGAATACACAAGGAAATATAGCTTTCTGTTTTGCAGCTGTATCAGGGATCGTAGAAATTGCCAAGGTCATGTACGAACGAAATAAGAATTTGCCAACAATTCGAAGTAGCATAGGAAACACCTCATTTGAAATGGCAATTATGCTCAGGAACAGAAAAATGGTTGAATATCTTTACCCAATTATACCTCTTGAAGATTCAACACCCATGAATATATCCAGATTTTTGAAACAGCTATCCACACTGACATGTATGGTACAAAATATTTTTGATTAAGTGACGAAGTAGGACTGATTACCTAAGAAAATATGTTACTTCTTTTCATTTAAGCGTCGAAATATGTCTGACTACTTCCACAATTTAATATACTTACTTTTCTTTGTGGGCAGATATCGCTTTAAAGATGTTAAATGGAGTGGATACATGAATAAGTACTTCTCCAGCAATAAACATTGGAGCTTTAAAAGTTTTAGCTCGAAAATCTTTATCATTCGATCACAGAATTCAAGGACGGATATGGGAAAGACTTGTTAGCATCATTGCTACTATAACTTGTATTCCATGTAAGGCCATAAACCTTTCTCATTCTTTTCCACAAGTTAGACCACTAATTTATACTTGATAAGTATTGTACTTCAGCTCTTGTATTCACAAGATTTCTGCTTACTAGATAAATGTATTCCTTAGATTATAGCCTCATGGATGATGATGATGATGTAATTTTGTCGTTATTACTCTGTTCACTTCAAAATATGTACATACTGATGTTGTTTTGTCTTATTATCTTCTGGTGTTAAGGTTCTTATAGAAACAAGCAAAAAAAAAAATAGATTTTTCTACTTCTCAAAGTAGTCTCTAATATTAGGATTTTCATTAAATATATTGGAATTAACAATGGGATGGAGGAAGTATCCGGAATGATCCAATGGAGATCTCATGTTAAAATTGATGTTGGGAAGAACGAAAAAAATTTATATTCAGCTAAAATACTAATTACCCAATATACGCATCATCCGTTTTTCGTTAAATCTGAAGTAATGACAAAAATATTTTTGAACTAAACTCATCATGGAATGTGTTGAACCTTCTTCAATTGTAACCTTAATCTTTAATTCTTTCTTTTTCTTTTCTTTTTATCGATAATTGAATAAAGGTTCTAATTATCCCACTTTACATTAATGTACATCTGATCTAAACTAGGATGAACTTCATAACTGTGTAGCGAATGCCAGTTTACTCCTCGTTTTTTGAAGTTTTTGGGTTTGTAGTCCACGGGTTAATTTTGCTTATTTGTTTAGATTTCGAAAAGATGAATACTTCACTTGGAATGCGGAGACAAGCCAATGAGTTGGTGACGAGGCTGTGGGAACTTATTATGATATTACCGGACTTCGAAATCTTCAAACTAATTCAAGAGACTGATATATTTCATGGTGCAGCACAAATAGGGTATGTTGAGTTTCTGACTCTGCTTATTCAATCATATCCTGATCTTGTATAGAAAATCAACTCAAATAATTACTATATATTTCATGTTGCTGTTATTAACCTACAAGAGAAAGTGTACAGTCTCATCCACCACATAAAAACTGTTAAAGGATTTAATTACACTCTATAAAGATAATGAAGGAAACAACATTTTGCACTTGGCCGGGAAATTAGCACCTCTGTTAGGCAATTTGTTGTCAAACGACCTCCCTGGGCGATGATGAAAGTCTCGTTACTTTAATCAGTCGGCATCGGCCAATTGACTGAATATATATAAACACCACAGCGGCCTGAACTTTCCACGTAACTCACTTGGGCCATTTGAAGCAACCTAATCTAATTAGGGTTGCTCATGGCCCAACCCGAATTAGGACGGCTCTTACGGTTTGCTAGCCCACTATTACCTTATTGGGCCTAATCTACTGTTAAACCTAAAAGCCCACATTGTCCTATTATATACTACCCGTTCCTCGTTATTCTAAGAGTGTGAAATTGATAGAGCAGCCTCTTGGTCCTTTTGTGAGAAAACCGTCTTCCCTCTTGGCTTTGTGCTTTGTGAACCCGTTTTTCTCTCTTCCTTATTAGCCTTTGTGGCTAATTCACTTGGCTGTAATTTCATTCCTAGCCCTTTGTGGGCTGTGCAAGTGTTGGAGCAACCATTTGGGTAGTGCCGGTTGTAGTTTGGATTGTTCATTCGGTTGTGGTGTTTGATTAGAGACTGAGCCCGATTTCTTGGTGTACTGTTGAAGTGTTTCTTCCTCACATATGGTATCAGAGCTTCGTGGGTGAGGAGAAACTCGTTGAAACCGGTCAGAGAAGGAAGAACGGGGAACGGGCGAACGCGGGCTCATCGCATTCGGGCTCCTCGTTTCTTCGTTTGTTTTTTGATTCAGCCAAACCATCTACTGGCCAGTAAGATCTGAATACAGTTTTGAGCTCTACAAGTACTGGTTTTGGTGAAAATCGAAGAGGGGCAGAGAGAGAGAAGAGCGCGACCGCAAGTGCTCGAGTTTCTCAAATTTTTCAGCCCCTTGTTTTTCAAATTCCCGCAAATCTACACATCCAATCCCAAAATTGAGGGTAGACCCACTCCCAGCAGGCAGGGGCGGTTCTAGTGGTGGTTCCGGCGGCCCCTTTTCCGACGGCGGCTCTTTTTCCCGGCGGCGGCCTCCTTTTCCGGCGGCGGTCTTGGCGGTTTTCCGGCCAGAATTTTTTGTGCAATCTGTTTATTTCTTATTCCTGAACGTACTGATAGCGTTGTTTCAGTGTTTTAGGTTTTGCAAGAAATATTGGACGATTCTGCCCTTCGGTGGTCGATACGGAATCGGGACTGCAACTGCACAACACTTTACTGAATTACTTTAGGCCATAAATTGCGGCCTAAAGCAGTAAATTCGCAACTCTCGATAATTACGGACTCAGACAAGTCCGCTCTGGTAAATTGGCTGATCCTCTCGTTAATTTTCAGCACTAGCGCGTCATCGTGTGGGGTGACATTAGGATTGGGGTTACCGTGAAGGGGTAACCATTGCTTGTGCTAGAAATTAGGAAGTAATTGCTCTATTCGTTCGTTACGTGATTGAAACTTGTTCTTTTTGATTAATTGCAGCATATTATCAGTTTTCTGATATACTGTGAGTGAAACTGTTTTGTTGTTATCTCTCTGGTTGTTTTTGATAAGTCTCTAGAATACCTAGACCTTACCCGTTTGAAAATTCCCTTGATCTAAGATCGTGAATCTTACGAAACCCTGAGGAATCTAAAACGGTGTATAATTGTGAACCTAGGTCTGCTTTGTGTGGCTTAATTGTGACTTTGTGTTTCTTGTTTGAAAATGACAACGCGCAATTTTGATTTGGGGACTTTTACTGGAAAAGGTGATTTTTCTATTTGGCAACAGAAAATGAGGGGTATTTTGGTTCAACAAAAAGTTTCAAAAGCCATTGATGGCAGTTTTCCCGCTGATTTTTCAAAAGAACAAAAAGAAGAGGCTGATGAGCTCGCTTATACCTCTATTATTTTACACTTGGCTGACGCTGTTTTAAGAAAAGTGGGTAAACTGAAAACCACTGAAGAACTTTGGAAAAAGTTGGAAGATCTGTATTTGCTAAAATCTACTCCCAACAAGCTTTACTTACTTGAGCGTTTTTTCAGTTTCAAAATGGATTCTTCAAAAGAATTGGATGACAATTTGGATGTGTTTAACAAACTTGTTCAAGATATTGTTAACTGTGGTGAGTCAGTGTCTGAAACATACAAGGCTATCATTTTGCTAAATGCTATACCTGATACTTATCGTGAAGTTAAAAATGCTATTAAGTATGGTAGAGACACGTTGACACCCGAAATTGTCGTTGACTCCCTTAGAAGTAAGGAGATGGAGATGAGAGCTGAAAAACATGATAAGAAAAGCGGTGAGATTCACATGATGAGGGGTAGAACTCAGTTTAGGCAAAACAGTCATGATGGTTACCAAAGTAGTGGCGAGTCGAGTAGTAATGGACATAGGAAGAAGGGCAAGGGTAAACCTAGGTCCAAATCTAGGACTAAGGAAAGAAAATGCTATGGCTGTGGGAACACGGGGCATTATATAAAGGATTGCTATAAAGAGAAAAACAAGAAAAAGGGGGAGATCGAGATGAGGTGAATGTGTTATCTTCTGTTTCTGATGATTGTGATGGTGAAGTCTATTTGGTTACAAGTCCTGATATTTCTCCTGCTGAATTGAACTTAACTGCCAATTCTCGTTTTCATGAGTGGATTCTTGATTCTGGTGCATCTTTTCATGTGACATCGCATAAAGATTGGTTTGAAAATTTGCATGAATCGAATGATGGGCATGTTGTGTTGTGTGACAATTCTGCTTACAGTGTCGTTGGCATGGGTGATATTACTTTAAAGTTTGATACTGGCTTTGTGTATACTTTAAAAGATGTTAGATATATCCCTGAATTGTCTAGAAACTTAATTTCAGTAGGACGACTTGAGAAATCTGATTTCACTGGTAAAATTGGAAATGGAATTTTGAAATTGATTAAGGGTGCACTTGTCTCTATTAAGGGTGTTAGAAAAAATGATATTTACATAACTACTGGGGAAGTGATGAGAGGCTTAAACTCCTCTATCTCTTCTGCTAAGTCTGATCACACACAAAAATGGCACAATAGACTTAGCACATGTGGGTATTAAGGGGATTAAGCTTCTTAATGATAAGGGTGCTTTTGGAAATGACTGTGTGTCTGATTTACCTTTTTGTGACCATTGTGTGCTTGGTAAACATCACAAAACTACTTTCTCCTCGAGTGTTCATAAAACTAAAGGCATGCTTGAATATGTGCATTCGGACCTGTGGGGTCCATCCAGTACACCTACTCCAGGTGGGAATAGGTATTTCTTGTCTATTATTGATGACTACACTAGAAAAGTGTGGGTTTATCTTTTGAAGGATAAATCCGACACTTTCGATAGATTTAATAATTGGAAAAGACAAGTTGAAAATCAAACTGGTAAAAAGATCAAGTTTTTGAGAACTGATAATGGCCTAGAGTTTTGTAACACTGATTTTGATAATATGTGCAAGGAAAGTGGAATAACAAGGCATAAAACGGTTCCTTACACTCCCCAACAGAATGGGGTAGCGGAAAGGATGAATAGAACTATACTTGATAAAGTGCGTTGCATGATGTTAAGTTCTGGAGTCCCAAAGTCCTTTTGGGGCGATGCTGTTATGACTGCTTGTTATTTGATTAATTTGACTCCATCTGCTGCATTGAATGGTGACACTCCACATGAAAAATGGTTTGGTAAACTAAGTGATTACTCCATGCTTAGAACTTTTGGCTGCACTGCATTTTCTCATCAGAGTGAGGGAAAGCTTGAACTGAGAACTAGAAAATGTGTTTTTCTAGGTTACCCAGAAGGTGTAAAGGGGTATAGGTTGTGGGATAGGAGCCATAAGGGAGTTAAAATCATTGTGAGTAGAGATGTCACATTCAATGAGAGTGAAATGCCATGTTTGAAAGTTGAATTTGAACCTGTGAGTGAGGAGATTCAAGGTAAAGAGAGTGGTCAGCTGGAGGTGGAGTTAGAAAAACCTAGCACATCTGTCACTGTTACACAGAGTGAGGTGGAGACTCAGGAACAACAACCTGATGTTGAGAACAGAGAGGAAGTAGTAGTAGAAGAACACCCTGGAGAAGAGAACCCTCTAGCAGACTATAACTTAGCTAGGGATAGAGAGAGGAGACAGGCTAGAGCACCTGTGAGATTCGGTTATGAATCCGAGTTAGCTTTTGCTCATGCTAGTTATGAGGAGCTGGCTGATAGGGAACCAAAGACCTTTGAGGAGGCGATGAAGAGTGACCAATCTGAAGAGTGGTTCAAGGCAATGAAAGATGAGATGAGTTCTCTAGAGAAGAATCAAACTTGGGAGTTAGTACCAAAACCTAAGAATAAATCTACTGTTGACTGTAAGTGGGTTTTTAAGGTTAAGGAGGGTATTAGCGCATCTGAACCCTTAAGGTTTAAGGCTAGATTAGTGGCCAAGGGATACACTCAGAAGGAGGGAGTTGATTACAATGAGATTTTTTCACCAGTTGTTAAGTACACTACTATTAGGGTCATGCTTGCATTGGTTGCACATTTTGACTGGGAACTTGAACAACTTGATGTAAAAACTGCTTTTTTACATGGTGAACTTGATGAGCAAATCTTTATGAATCAACCAAGAGGTTTTAAAGATAAATTAAAACCTGACTATGTGTGTTTTCTGAAAAAATCCTTATATGGCTTAAAACAATCGCCTAGACAGTGGTATAAACGTTTTGACTCTTTTGTACTATCTATAGGGTTTCATCGTAGTAAGTTTGATCATTGCCTTTATTTTCAACATAATGATGCAAGTAATGACTATGTGTTCTTATTGCTTTATGTGGATGATATGCTCTTAGTTGGTTCATCATCTAAATGGATAAGTGATATAAAAACAAGTTTGAATGGTGAATTTGACATGAAAGACCTAGGAAAGGCTAAAAGAATTCTAGGTATGGAAATTGAAAGAGATAGGTCAAATTCTATCCTGTTTTTGCATCAATCATCATATATTTCTAAAGTGCTAAAGAAATTTGGCATGCATGAGTGCAAATCTGTTACTTCACCTTTAGCTAGTCATTTCATTCTATCTAAAGATCAAGCTCCTTGTAATGAAAAGGAGGTAGAATACATGAGTAGAATTCCATATTCAAATGTGATTGGTTCTGTTATGTATTTGATGGTTTGCACTAGACCTGATTTAGCTTTCGCTGTGAGCACTCTTAGTAGGTATATGTCTAATCCTGGTCCCGAGCACTGGGAAGCCTTAAAATGGTTGTTAAGGTATTTAAAGGATACTTGTAATGTAGGTCTAAAGTTTGGTGTTAATAACGATGGTGTTAAACTAAAGGGATATGTTGATGCTGATTATGCTGGGGATAGGGATAATAGGAAATCCACTTCTGCTTATGTGTTTACTTTGTCTAACTCTTGTGTTAGTTGGAAATCACAGTTACAACACATAGTTGCACTATCCACTACAGAATCTGAATACATTGCTACTACTGAAGCTATTAAGGAAGCTTTATGGCTTAGAGGCCTTTTACATGAACTGTGTGTTCTAAATGACTATGTGGTAGTATATTCAGATAGTCAGTCTTCTATACATCTATGTAAGAATCCTGTTTTTCACGAACGCACCAAGCACATTGATGTTAGACTACATTTCATTAGAGATATTGTGTCTCAAGAAGTCGTAAGGCTTGAGAAAATACACACACAATATAATCCTTCAGACATGGGTACTAAGGTGTTACCGTTGGTAAAGTTTAGAAGTTGCAAAGATCTTCTAAACATCGGTGGAGGTAAATGATTTCCAATTTTATTGGTTTCACCGTCTTGGATTATTACTAATGCTTAGTAATTCCTTTTCTTTGCAGGTCCTTTGACACCAAGGTGGAGGTTTGTTAGGCAATTTGTTGTCAAACGACCTCCCTGGGCGATGATGAAAGTCTCGTTACTTTAATCAGTCGGCATCGGCCAATTGACTGAATATATATAAACACCACAGCGGCCTGAACTTTCCACGTAACTCACTTGGGCCATTTGAAGCAACCTAATCTAATTAGGGTTGCTCATGGCCCAACCCGAATTAGGACGGCTCTTACGGTTTGCTAGCCCACTATTACCTTATTGGGCCTAATCTACTGTTAAACCTAAAAGCCCACATTGTCCTATTATATACTACCCGTTCCTCGTTATTCTAAGTGTGTGAAATTGATAGAGCAGCCTCTTGGTCCTTTTGTGAGAAAACCGTCTTCCCTCTTGGCTTTGTGCTTTGTGAACCCGTTTTTCTCTCTTCCTTATTAGCCTTTGTGGCTAATTCACTTGGCTGTAATTTCATTCCTAGCCCTTTGTGGGCTGTGCAAGTGTTGGAGCAACCATTTGGGTAGTGCCGGTTGTAGTTTGGATTGTTCATTCGGTTGTGGTGTTTGATTAGAGACTGAGCCCGGTTTCTTGGTGTACTGTTGAAGTGTTTCTTCCTCACAACCTCCAAGCAGACCCAGTATCATATCTGGAGCAGCTCTTCAAATGCAAAGAGAGCTGCTATGGTTTAAGGTGAGAAATTAACAAGGTAGTGAAATTGAATAATTTCTTAATTATCTTGTTCTCTGAAGTATCCAATCGACTATTCCAAGTAATACTTATTCACCGCATGAGAGTTAGATTTTGGATTGCATTACGCAATAATTTGAGTAAGCTTTTGGAGGTGGAGAAGATTGTACCGTATTCATTACTCCATATGAAAAACAATGACCTCAAAACACCAAGAGAGTTATTTTCAGAGGAACACGAGAAATTAAGAAAAGAGGGTGCGGAGTGTATGAAGGATGATGCAAGTTATTGCATGGTTGTGGCAACTTTAATTGCCACAATCACATTTGCTACAGTATTTACCGTACCAGGGGGTAGTAATGAAACATGCACTCCAGTATTCTTAAAGAACAAATGGTTCACAATTTTTGTTATATCTGATGTTGTGGCAATGTTCAGCTCGACAACTTTCATAATGGTGTTCTTATCTATCTTAACTTTACACTATACAAAAGATGATTTTCTATTTTCATTACCCGTGAAGTTGATGGTTGGACTACTTTCACTATTTGCTTCAATTGTTTGTGTGGTCTTAACATTTAGTGCAACCTTCTTTTTGATTTACAACGAGGAAAAGCAGGGTCCATTGTGAAGCTTTGTTGCTACTCTTGCTTGTCTTCCAATCACTATATATGTGATGAATTATAGGTCGTGGATTGCCCTAGTCTACTCAACTTTTAGGACTGCTATGCTCATGTTTCGACCTGTAGGCCGCCACCGCCGATTTTACTAATAAAAGGAGCTATGACACTAGTTTCATTTCATTTTTCTTTTTTCTTTTTTACATAAAAAATGGGCCGTGCTTTCTAGTTCAAAACAAGTGGAAAAGGTTTCTATTTTTTATTCCATGGACACTCTTTGCTTCAATTGTTTGTATGGTCTTAACATTTAGTGCAACCTTCTTTTCGGTGTAAAAAGAGGAAAAGCAGGGGTCGTTGCCAAGTCTGCTCTTGCCTGGCTTCCAATCACTATATATGCAGTGCTAGATTATTGGTTATGGATTGCCCTAATCCACTCAACTTGCTAGCCGGCTATGGTCATGTTTCAACGAGGAAAGCATAGGCTTTACTAATAAAAGGAGTTACGATACTAGTTTTCTTCCTTTTTTAAGAGAGTTAGATTTTGGAATATGCAATAATTTGAGTAAGCTTTTCAGGAGGTGGAGAAGATTGTATCACATTCATTATTTGATATGAAAAACGATGACGACAAAACACCAAGAGAGTTATTTTCAGAGGAGCACAAGGATTTAAGGGAAGATGGTGAGGAGTGGATGAAGGAGACAGCAAGTTCTTGCATGGTTGTGGCAACTTTAATTGTTACGGTTGCGTTTGCTGTAGCTTTTACCGTACTTGGTGGCAATAATGAAACAGGCACTCCAGTATTTTTGATAAACACGTGGTTCACGGTTTTTGTTATATCTGATGCAGTGACAATGTTCAGCTCGATAACTTTCATAATGATGTTCTTGTCTATCTTAACTTCACGTTATACAGAAGATGATTTTCTATTTTCTTTACCAGCGAAGTTGATGGTTGGACTAGTTTCACTCTTTGCTTCAATTGTTGGCGTGGTCTTAACATTTGGTGCAACCTTCTTTTTGGTGTACAACGAGGAAAAGCAGGGGCCGTTGCCAAGACTCGTTGCTGCTCTTGCTTGGCTTCCAATCACTATATATGCAGTGCTAAATTATAGGTTATGGATTGCTCTAATCCACTCAACTTGCTGGCCGGCTATGGTCATGTTTCAACCAGGAAAGCATAGGCTTTACTAATAAAAGGAGCTACGATACTAGTTTTCTTCTTCTTTTTTTAAGAAAAAAAATATGTTGTGCTTTCTAGTTCAAAACAAGTGAAAAAAATTCTCTTTCTTATTTCCATGGACAGATTCTGCTGGAAATGTGTAACAATTATTTGAATAATGATAAGTAAGTTATTAACGAGTGCTTTTTATGTCTTTAGCTTGATATAAAAAATGACATTCTAGCAGGATTCCACCCACATTTATCCCGTCTTCCTGAAAGACAAACCATATATTTTACCCTGTTGTTCCTCTAAGTATTGTCTACTCGAAGGCCGGTCTGGGGCGGAGCGGTTTCTTTTTCTTTTTTATTTATTTTATTTTTTGCTTTTATTTTTTATATCTTTAGTTAATATATATTATTACTTTTATTACAATTTGTTAAGAACAACTTACTTTCTCTTTAAAAATGATAATAAATCTTTTATTTTTATTTGATAAAAAGTTCAAATTTAAAATTAACTTTAAATAAAGCGGGTAGCGAAGCATGACTATGTTTTCCGTACCCACTTTGGGCAATGTCCTCCGCCCCATTTACCCGATTATGAGGGTAATCCCCGTTCAATAGCTTTATTTTTCTACAATTTTTCGTTTGATTCGATATTTCACGATTTGAATATCCATTTGGATCGATTTAAATTTAAAAAAAAAACTTAAAATATGATAATAATAAATATATTGTCGATTAAGTTTAAATATAAAAATTATCTTAAATTATTAAACGTAAAATCATAATCGTTAATTTTTATTTTCTACTCAACCCTCATACTCACACCAATTTCTCTCAAATTCATTTTTATTCAATTTCTACGGTTAAAATGGTAAATTTATGCTATTATATAGTCAACTATGTTATAACACGTGCATCACACGTACGTCTCACTAGTATTTAAGGAAAAGAGCAAGTCCATCTTTTAGCACCTGTTTTGTGAGAATTATAATTAGAGTTTGATAAAAAGTTTTGAAATGTGTGGTTAAAAAGTGAGAAACTCATAACATATTTGGTTAATATTGATTGTTTGATTTAAAATGAATGAGAAGATGAGTTTTGTTACGTAATTGAAAGATTGTGAATGGATTAAACTAGAAAAAAATGTTGAGGTAGATTTTTTACATGTCACCAAAATTTGGAACGAAAGTACAAATTTCTATGGAACTTATGTTAAAAGTACAATAATTGATAATAGAATTAAATCCCAAACACCCAAAGTGAATATGTGTGAATATATTGACATGCCTCTAACATAGTACAATAGGTTGTTCTATAAATAAATGTGCTAGTCCCACGTTATTAAAATTTAATCTTTTGTTGGAAAGACAATTTATACATTTACTTTTACTTAAAAAATAGAAATAAAATAAATGGATATGTAGCACCCTTGGTCTTCAACCTATGGAGATTATTAAAATTTAATCCTCCGACTTATTTTTCTTGACAGTAGCGTCCTCAACTTTTTAAATTTGCAGCATTGTTGATCCTCGTTGGATCGAACCAAGTTGAAACAAGCTCCAAAAGTGGGAGGTCAAGTTACCTACAGAAATAGGTTGAGAACAAAATTTCCAAAGAGACATAAGCTTGCGTACCAAGTTTCGAGATGTTCTAAAGATTGAGAACTATAGGTACTTTTTTTCTATTTTTTTTTATATATATATTTATGGATTAAAAACAACTGTATAATTGTCTTCTCAATACAAATTTTTTTTTATATTCAACTAATGAAAGTCGTTCAATAGAGGTAATACCATAGTTTTTGGATCCGACTCAAAGCACTACTGAACCGAATGAAGAGGTGAATTACAGGGTCAGTTGTTCAACCACTAAGAAGTTGGTTGAACAAAGAAGTCAACTCCTCTCAAATATAATAATTTTTATTACAACAAATAGTACTAGTAATTATCATTTGCTAAATTAATCCTTAATCGTTTTTCAATCTTTACTAGAAAACTCAATAAGATGGAAGGTTTTAAAGATGTAGAAAAAATAATTAGCAATGAGAAAAGCAATTAAAAAAAAGTGTTTAGCCTAGTAAAGAATGAAATGAAGAACTCAAAAATTCAATTTCTTGCGAGTACTTCAATTCGAGTTTTGAAATTCCAATTCTTGTTGTAAAATGTCTTGTTTGCCTCAATTCTATAATAAAAACTTGGTAGAATATGTTTGGACGACTTCTTGGTTAAAAGAATGCTAAAGATATCATATCATACCAAAATGAAACAAAATAACGAAAGCAGAATTTTTCCTTCGAAGATGAATCATGTGTACTCATGGAAGTTCGATTTAGGCCTCAGTTAGGCCACTTGAGGGTCTTGCGTATGCGGGGACTAGGGACTGCAGGCTCATGCGTACGCATGGTCTTTGCAATTTGATCCCTGAACTTTCTTTAGTGTCCAATTTCAATCCATGAACTTTCTTCAATGTTCATTTCGCGATCTGATCCAACTTTCTATTATTTGGACTTCAGTCCATGAACTTTGGCTTAATTGCAATTTATAGCTATTTGTCCTAAAAAAAATTACTAATAATTAATTCCCGAACAAAGAGGCTGTCATTTGATGATGATCCACTTAATAAGCTACCGCCATGTGATGATAATCCGACTAATTGACTTTATAATTCATGTATACATCTACTTGTTTTTATATTTATTATTGGCTAGCACGATTGAATTAGGTTTGATATTACGCATGTGATCTTGAATATTCTATTACGGTCAACTAAAAATATTATGTGAAATCTGATGCACAACTGACTTAACACAAATTTTTGTTATTATATATACGTTTAAGAATCTATGTATTGTATTTCAACTATCATTTTTCAAAGAAAAACTCTTCATCTCTATACTTTGTAATCAGCAATTTGTCCCTTTTTTTGAAGAAATACGTAAGGGGGAAGCTTTGAGGTAATTCAGTAACATTCTTTATTTATTTACATATCTTACGACAAGACAAAACAAAACATATCATTAATTCACACTACTTCTTTGATTATATATATATTTTTTATTCATCCATAAGAAAAAGAAGTAAACTAAATCACTGGAATTTCGATTGTAGGATTTCATTCTATGTAACAGGTTTAGTCGTGCTTTAATTGGCATATTTTGCTCGATCGTTTACTTTACCAGCTGAATGGCACGTAGAAACAGAAGACACATGGCAAATGAGAGGAGAAGAAAAATGAAAACTTGTGAATCGGAACCAGAGCTCGGAAGCGATTAACAATCAGAGTTGTCTCGTGAAGATTCATACCCTCCCTTGGATTTATGAAGCACAAGACCTGCAGCTACAAAACATGCATAACCAGATTGAAATTATAGTTGAAAGTCCAAATGCACAACATTTTAATGATCATCGAAGTAAGTTTTTGAATATTATTTTTCATTTCATGACTTGAGCCAAACTAAATTCATGTGGACATTTTTATTTTCTTTGCTTTCATTAGCTTTTCTTTAAAATGATAGTGGTACAATTTCCCATCTTATATTCTAGTAAATGGAAACTTCAATACTTGATTGAGTATAGTAACCGTGGCTTTTCTCTCTCTGTTCCAAGCATTATCTTCATAAAATATGGCATCCCTATGATTACTCTGTCTGTTCATGGGCTCTTCTAATATGCCGAACCCCATAATTGTCTTGTATACTAAGAGGTATGCGGGGGCATAGGGAAGCGGGGGATTGATAGAAAAATTGAAAAGGAATTATCAATCCGCATACTTTAATCAAATCTATTTCTCATATAAAAATTCCTAGATCTATACTCCATATTGAAATCTGAAAAATTAACATAAACATAAAACATACATATATCCATAGTGATATGATTCCTTGCCTGGATGGATCACGATCTTCCAATTTGATTTGTGATCTTCGCTTCAATTTCGATCTCTGTTGATGGAGATGCAAAAAATCTTGAAGAACACAATCAAATGGGAACCATGACCCCATATATTCATAAGATAATGATCGTTCATTATCTTTCATTTGTTTCAAATCGGCCCCTCGTCAATTTAAAATAAAATTCCGGTCTCTACACTCTAATTTCATGAAATCTAATACTCATTAGTCAAAATTCATCTTTATTGTATCACTTTAATTGACTAATATTGTTTAAATAATAGCACCACATATTTTAATATGTTACGTGTGGCTTCAAATATGTTAGAATTTTTCAACAATCTCTCACTGGGCCATACATGTAACCTTTCAAATGTGCACAATCTTATGAGCTCAAAATTTTGTTATTATTATTATTATGGGTATTACAAACAATCTCGTCCATCAGTCATATTGATATATGATCAAAGCGATTTTCTTCACATTTAACGTGACTAAATCCATCAATGGTTACGTATACCCATACAACCAAATGACATAGATCAATCATGAGAGCGTAGTTTGAAAATTACATGTTATGTAATCCAAACATGTCTATTTCCAACTGGTCCAACCTTATTTTTTAAGTGAGATCAGTACTGAACATAATAACAGAGTGTAATTAACTGAATACTTTATTTCTATATAGAATAATATCCAAATACACAAATGTGTCCAAAACATAAAGCAATGAAAATACAAACTCCCACTAAAACCTGATATCCTCATGATATACAATATCCATACGTGCAATGTGATGTATGACAACTAGCTTTGGAGTTTGAAGAAGTGCTGGACAGAAAATTAACAAAAAAAGACCGCGCCAAGGGCAATTTTGTCATTTGTCGCGACGGTGTCAGAATGGGCTGAAATTTGGCGGCTGATTGGAAACGGCTCAAAAAATTGGACTTGGGGCGGAGTCCCGAGATATCAGGATTTTAGCTAAATTCCTTTATTTAGGCCTTCGAATAATTAATTTCCGTATTTCCCGTTTTAAGTTTTCGCTATTTTGGAATGTTTTACTATTCTATGCTTTTAGAATTTCTTGTAACGCCTATTTAAAGGCTTTTGAACATTTTTCTGTCGGAATGAAATTGAATACAAGTTTCATTTTTTGTGAATTCCAATTTTCTTATTTTCAAGATTTGCGCTGGTGAATCTGTTACTTTCGTTCTGCGTCACAATGTGCTCATGAAAGACCTTGGGTGTCAATCCCTTAGTAAGAGGATCTGCAATCATGGAGTTTGTCCCAATATGCTCTATGGGAATCTATCCACTCTATACTCTTTCCTTCACAACCAGGAACTTGATGTCAATGTATTTTGATTTAGATGAGCTCATGTTGTTATTGGAATATAGAACTGCTGAGTTATTGTCACAATATAATTTTAGTGGTCTTTCTACGCCTTTCAGAATGCACAACCCAATGACAAAATTTTGCAGCCATATTCCATGATTAGATGCCTCATAGCATGCTACAAATTCTGTTGTCATGGTAGAAGAAGCTATGAGTGTCTACTTGGCACTCTTCCAAGAAATAGCTCATCCAACTAATAGATAAATATAGCCTGATGTGGATCTCCTACTGTCTTGGCATCCAGCAAAATCAGAATTTGAGTACCATATGATCTCTAACTGATCCGATCTGATATAGGTGAGCATGTAATCATTTGTTCTCTTCAAATACCTCATAACTATTTTGGCTGCTATCCAATGATCCATTCCAGGGTTGCTTAAATATTTGTCTAGCATTCCAATAATGAATGTTATGTCTGGACATGTACATACTTGAGCATACATAAGACTCCCAACAGCTGATGCATGGGGAATCTTCTGCATTTTCTTAACTTCAATGTCATTTTGCGGGCATTGTTTGAGACTAAATTTGTCTCCATTAGCGATAGGGGTGTCACCTGATTTACAGTCCAGCATGCCAAACCTCTTAAGTACTTTATCGATATAGCTCTTTTATAACAATCCAAGAATACCTCGAGAGCATTCCCGATGTATCTGAATCCCTAATACAAAAGAGGCATTACCAAGATCTTTCATCTCAAAATTCCTTGATAAACATCTCTTGGTTTCGTGCAATATGTCTATATCATCAGTGGCAAGCAGTATGTCATCAACATACAAAACCAGAAAAATATGCTTACTCCCACTGAACTTGTGTACACACCATCATCAACAGCATTCATCTCGAAACCAAATGAGATAATTACTTGATGAAATTTGTGGTACCATTGACAGGAAGCTTGCTTGAGCCCATAAATGAATTTCTTTAATTTGCAAATCATATTTTTTTGGTCTCCTGACACAAAGTTTTCTAGTTGCACCATATAGATTGTTTCATCAATGTCACCATTGAGAAACGTCGTCTTAACGTCCATCTGATGTAACTCAAGATCAAAATGCGCTATAAGTGCCATAATTGTCCTAAAAGAGTATTTCATTGAAATTGGAGAGAAAGTCTCTTTGTAGTCAATACATTCATTTTGAGTAAAGCCTTTAGTTACAAGATGAGCCTTATATCTTTCCACATTACAATTCGAAACCCTTTTGGTTTTAAATATCTATTTGCAACCAATGGGTTTCGCACCTTCTGGTAACAGAACAAGATCTCAAACTTTATTGTCTTGCATAGACTTATACACATCATTCATGGCATCAATCCACTTTTGAGAGTTTGAACTCTACATGGCCTGATGGAAGTTGATTGGATCATCTTCCATTAATCCATTATTTTCCTCATGTTCATTGAGAAGTACTATAAAATCATCCGAAATAGCATTTTTCCTTTCTTTCGTGGATCTCCTTAAGGGTATTGGTTCTTGAGATTGTTGAGTTTAAACATCTGGAATAATTACCTCATTTTGGATGAGGGGTTCTTTAACATTGTCTTGTTGAGGTTCTGGATATACTTCTTCATCAATGACAGGTATAGAAACTTGTACGTTGTCAAAAGTAATAGTAGGAATCGAAATCGATCATTCCTCAACTTTTTCCTCAAAGACAATGTCTCTAACCTTATTTCTCTTCCCAAACTCAACATCTTCAAAAATTGTTACAGTTTCCGTTTCAAAAATTAACTTAGTTGTGGATCATAAAATTTATAGCCCCTTGATCGCTCAGAATAACCAATAAAGTAGGTGCTTACTGTTTTGGAGTGCAATTTCTTTTCATGTGGCCTATAATTCCTAGCCTCAGTTGGGCATCCCCAAATATGAAAATGTTTTAGACTAGGCTTTCTGCTTGTCCAAAGCTCATAAATTGTTTTTGCAACAGCCTTAGTTAGTACTATGTTCAGAATATAAGCTGCAGTCTTTAATGTTTCTCCCCATAGTGATTTTGATAAGGTAGAATGACTAATCATACTCCTTACCATATCCTAAGAGCTCTGTTTCGTCTTTCAGCTACACCATTCATTCTAAGCGACCCGGCATGGTATATTGTGGGACAATTCCACATTTCTCTAGGTATTTAGCAAATGGTCATGGACATTGTTCGCTTGAACCGTCATTTCTGCCGTAGTACTCACCACCACGGTCAAACCTAACGCTTTTTATCTTTTTGTTGAGTTGATTCTCAACCCCAGTTTTAAACACTTTGAACATGTCCAGTGACTCAAACTTTTCATGAATAAGATATAGGTACCCATAACGTAAGTAATCGTCTATGAATGATATAAAACGTTGTTGACCATTCCAAGAAGCCGTAGGGAATGGTCCACAAACATATATGTGTATCAATTCTAAGACATCCAAAGTTCTGTTAGCACATAATCCTTTTGTTTTGGTCTGTTTTCCCTTGATACATTTATTACATACATCAAAATATGTGAAGTCAATGGAATCCAAAATACCATCTGACACAAGTCGTTCAATTCTAGATTTAGAAATGTGACATAAGCGCTTGTGCCATAATTTTGCAGAATTTTCATTATTTAATTTGCGTTTAGTACCACGTGATTCCACATGCAGGTTTTCATTATATGATGCAACAGTATTAAGCAAATATAGGTTATCATATACAGATAATAAACCAATATCAATAATATTGGAATTTAAAGAAAGACTAAACTGAATGTTTTCAAATGAACAACAATAACCAAATTTGTCCAACAAAAAAATGGAAACCAAATTTCTCGTCTAAAAGACTGTACAACTTTAGTGTCTTTCAAATTCAAATAATATCTAGTTCCCAAGAATAACCTAAAAATGCCTATTACATCAACTTCCACCGACTTGCCATCACCAACATAGATGTATCTTTCACCATCATTTGACTTTCGGTAGCTCAGGCATCCCTACATAGAAATACTTATGTGAGTAGTAGCACAAGAATCTAACCACCAAGTATTTCTAGGTACTGAAACTAAATTAACATTAGAACAGACCAAAGTAAGATTTGTACCTTTCTTTGCACGCCGGGCGAGATATTTGGTACAATTCTTCTTCACATGTCCAGTATTTTTGCAAAAGAAACATGTCTCTTTGTTGTCATCTTGTTGTTTCTTTTGTGTTGGACCCTTAGGCACAGTTTAATATTCCTTCTTTCTTTTCTTGTCCTTATCTTTAGAAGTGTTTGTCAAGTGAACGTTTTCAGTTCTATCTTGCTTCAACATTTCTTCCTCTTGCACACAATATGAAATGAGCTCATTTAGAGATCATTTCTCCTTCTGGCAGTTATAACTGGCCTTAAATTGATTGAACTATGCAGGAAGCGATATCAATACCAGATGTACGAGCAAGTCATTAGATAGCTCGAGCTTTAATTGCTTAAGCTTAGAAGTAATGTAAGACATTTCCATGATGTACTCCCTTATGTTTCATTTGCCTTTATACTTCATTGAAATCAAGTTTGGCAAAACGTTTTAGCCTTATCGTTTTTCGCAAAACGTTTTTCAATTTCAACAAGGAAATTTTTGGCATTAGTCACTTCTTCAGATACTGCGCCTCGAAAGGCTTCCGAAATGCCGCGCTTAATGATCATCAGACACATGCGATTTGAGCGTTCCAACTTCTCAAAGTTCCTCTTTTCATTAGATGAACTTTCTTCTATAAGAGGAGTTAGTTGCTCAATCCAGAGCGCAAGATCTAGATCCATGCAACCGAGAACAATTAATACGTTCTCTTTCCAATCCTTGAAGTTTGTCCCATTGAGTTTGGGAATAGAGTTAATATTAGCAGATATGGTAATAGCAGATGAACTTGCTGTAGAGAGAAAATGGAAGAATTATGTTCATATTAACATTAAGATTCAATAATCAATAAATTTATATCATGGTAAGTCTCATCTCAAGATACCTAGCACATCATTAATATCAAGTCTTTGGATAGTAATATTAATTGTAAGTGGTATGCTTGGTGTATTGATCAAACATTGACAATAACTCCTGTCAAATAATAAACTCATCTTTGGATTGATTTATTATTCACGTGGAAATCTTATAATTGTCACATGTTTACCACCACATGTGTGTATCAAATTCGGCCAAATATTAACCTTTCTTTGGGCCGGCTAATATCTGCATGAACAATCATACCCACAAATTCCTTCTAATATTCGAAGTTAATTAATTTCCACAAGAGATGTTGCTTTGCCAACATATTGCTTCAATCAATTCACTTTTGAAAATCATATTCTCAATTGAGTCCTTTATACCATAATTTGATAAGCAGAATACTTAATTTTATTTATTTTGAAACTTTAATAGCTTAAGGGTTAATAATTCAATACTTTAGGGGTCAAAATTAATTAATTACAAACTTTTAGGGGTCAATTGTTGATGATTGGAAAGTTTTAGGAGTTAGAAATCAATTATGCGGAACTTTAGGGGTCAATTTAAACCAATTATGAATATTTAGGGGCTTAATAATTAAATTCAGAACTTAAATGACCCTAATTAATTAATTTTAGAAATTCAGGGGTTGAATTATTAAAACTCATAATTTTAAGGCCCAATTAGGATTAACTTTAAACTTTAGGAACTGATTTTTAAAATTTAACCCTAATTTTAAATTTCAAACAGAGGCTTTAGAATCTTTAATTTGCAACCCATACACCCTCCTCCTCAATCTTCCATAACTGAAAACCTTTAATTAAAGAGACCCTTCATCTTCCACCCTTGGCGGCACCGTGCAGCCCACCGGCTTTCTGTTACAGCATCCCGATGCGACTGCTGTTACAGCAGCCATCCGGTTGCATCAAAAAAAAATTAACTGAAATTTTATTTTAATAAATCTGTAAATTGTAATCTTTATTTCAAAATTCGAATTTTAAAGAAAACTTTAATTATATAGAGATTCATATAATAATATATTCCAAATCATGTAATAACATGCAATCATTCTAGATCTATAACAGAAAGATCAAATAATCCATAAAAAATCAGAATTTAAAACTTTATATTTTTTTCAAGAATTTCAATTATGGAAAGGCTTTGATACCACTTGATATAAAAATTGAAAATGAATTATCAATCCGTATACTTTAATCAAATCATTTTCTCATATAAAAATCTCTAAATCCATATTGAAATCTGAAAAATTAACAGAAATATAAAACATACATATATCCATAGTGATATGATTCTTTGCATGAATGGATCATGATCTTCCAATTTGATTTGTGATCTTCGCTTCAATTTCGATCTTTGTTGATGGGAATGCAGAAAACATTGAAGAACACAATCAAATGAGGATCATAATCTCATATATTCATAAGATAATGATTATTCATTATCTTTCATTTGTTTCAAATCGATCTCTCATCAATTTAAAACAAACTTCCGGTCTCTACACTTTAATTCCCTGAAATTTAATATCCATTAGTCAAAATTCATCTTTATTGGATCACGTTAATTGATTAATATTTTTTAAATAATAGCACCACATATTTTAATATGTTACGTATGGCCCCCAATTATGTTAGAATTTTCCAAAATCCAATGCCCATTTAAGTTTCAGTTTTTTTTCCTCCAAAATTTTTTTATCCCTCCTGGATCCCCGACTTTGTGTTTGCTGGTTTATATCCCCTTTGGTTTATAGTATTTCTTGCGAAGTTGTGGAGCTTTATGCATTTTTAACACATTTAACGATGGTCTCCCAAACATAATCAGGAAATGTAAAGAGTTTACACAAAGCTGTTCTAAGAGGTGATTGGGAGGCTGCTAAAACTGTTCTGAGTTTGGACAAAAATATAGCTCGTATTGAGATAACAGAAAGAGGAGATAGGGCTCTTCACATAGCTGCTGCCGCCAAGCAAACAGCGTTTGTCCAAAATCTAGTTGAACACTTGAATACAGGTGACCTGGAACTGCAGAATAGACATGGAAATACAGCTTTCTGTATTGCAGCTGTATCAGGGGTTGTAGAAATTGCCAAGGTCATGTACAGAAAAAATAAGAATTTGCCATCAATTCGAAGTAGCATGGGAAAGACCCCACTTGAAATGGCAATTGTGCTCGGAAACAGAGAAATGGTTAAATATCTTTACGCAATTACACCTCTTGAAAATCTCAATGCCGAGGAAAATATGGATATTCTTGAAGCATTTATCCACATTGACATGTATGGTATGGAATCGTTTTGATCAAGTGACGAAGTAGGTCTGAGTACCCATAAAAAAATTATGTTTCTGGTTTTTATCTGACTACTTCACAATTTAATACGCGTGCTTTTCTTTGTGAGCAGATATCGCTTTGGAAATATTAAACAGTTCAAGAATAGATATTTCAACAACAAACGTAGGAAGGGCTTTACAGGCTTTTACTCGAAAACCTCTACGAGTTCATGGATTTCGAGGACATTGGATGTGGGAAAAACTTGTTGGAACAATTCCTTATATTCCACGTAAGTTAGACCACTCATTTATACTTGATAAGTATTGTACTTCAGCTCTTGCATTCAAAATATCTCTCCTTATGATCATTAGATTATGGCCGCATGGATGATTACTACGTTCGTTCAAAATACGTTTTTTCTTCTGATGTTAAGGTTATTATACAATCAGGAAATTAGATTTTTTTTTACTTCTCAAAGTAGTCTCTAATATTAGGGTATTCATGAAATAAATTGGAATTAACAATGGGATGGAGGAAGTATCAGGAATAATTAATGGAAATCTTACTTTAAAGTTGATGATGGGAAGACCAAAAAAACTATATAAAATACTATTTGCCCAAAATATGCATCAACAATGAGTTTTAATTCGTTAAAAGTGAATCAATGATAAAAATATTTTTGAACTGAATTAATCATGGAATATTTGTTGAAGCTTCTTCAATTGTACCCTTAATCATTAGTCCGTGTTTGGTTTAAATTAAAAAATATATATATTTTTAGTAAGTTTTGATAAAAATTTACGGAATGTGGTTAAAATCAATTGTTGACTTTGACTTCATTTTAATCTATTTTTTTAACTGAACCAAACAGGGAGGACTTAATTTTTTATTTCTCTATATTGATAATTGATCAAAACTCGCATGAACTTAAGAAATGTCGTCAATTTACTCTAGTTTTTCGAAATTTTTGGGTTTGTTTTGTCCACATTAATTTGGCTTAGATGTTTAGATTTCAGAAGGATAAATAATACACTACAAATGATGAGACAAGCCCGTCAATTGGTAAAGAAGCTGTGGGAACATATTATGACATTACCGGACTCCAACATCACAAAATTAATTCGAAAGAGTCAGATACTTCAAGATGCTGCAAAATTAGGGAATGTTGAGTTTCTGACTCTGATTACTGACTCATATCCTGATCTTTTTTGGGAAGTCAACAAAGAGTATCACTCCATATTTCATGTTGCTCTTATTAACCGACAAGAGAAAGTGTTCGATCTCATCTACCAGATAGGAGCTGTTAAGGATTTAATTGCACTCTATAGAGATAAAAATGGAAACAACATTTTGCACTTGGCTGGGAAATTAGCACCTCCAAGCAGACTCAAAATTGTATCTGGAGCAGCTCTTCAAATGCAGAGAGAGCTACGATGGTTTAAGGTGAGAAATTAACATGGTAGTGAAATTGAATAATTTCTTATTTATCTTGAATTTATTTGTGGACCATGTTCTTTGACATCTCCAATCAAATATTCTAAGTAATACTTAGTCACCGTGTGAGAGTTAGATTTTGAAGGATTTTGCAATATGCAATAATTTGAGTAAGATTTTCAGGAGGTGGAGAAGATAGTACCATCTTCATTCCTCCATATGAAAAACAAATACGGGTTAACACCGAGGGAGTTATTTTCAGAGGAGCACGAGGATTTAAGGAAAGAAGGTGAGATGTGGATGAAAAATACAGTATCTTTTTGCTTGGTCGTGGCAACTTTAATTGCCACAGTTGCGTTTGCTGCAGCTATAACCATACCAGGCGGAAGTAACCAAGAATCAGGCACTCCTATTTTATTGAAAGATGGGTGGTTCAAAGTTTTTGTCATATCTAATGCAGTGGCAATGTTCAGCTCGACAACTTCCATAATGATATACTTGTCTGTCTTAACTTCACCCTATGTGGAAGATGATTTTCTATTTTCATTACCGGCAAAGTTGATGTTTGGACTAATTTCAATCTTAGCTTCAATTGTTTGCATGGTCTTAGCATTTAGTGCAACCTTCTTTTCGGTCTACGAGGAAAATCAGGGGCCCTTGCGAGGACTAGTTGCTGGTCTTGCTTTTCTTCCAATCATTATATATCTAATGCTAAATTATAAGTTCTGGAATACCATAGTCTACTCGACTGGCTGGCTGGCTATGCTCACATTTCAACCAGACGGGCACAGGCTTTACTAATAAAAGGAGCTACAGGCTACTGTATTAGTTTTCTTATTTCTTTCTTTTTTTATTTTTACGAATAAAGTTTGTGGTGCTTTCTAGTTCAAAACAAGTGGAAAAGGTTTCTATTTCTTATTTCCAAGGACATATTCTGCTGGAAGTGTGTAACAATTCAATTATTTGAATAATGACAAGTATGTTGTTACGAGTGATTTGTACGTCTTTAGCTTGATATTAAAAATACCATTATAAAATGAAAGTTACTAGTTTAACCCTACTAACACCTAAAGGGGGGGTGAACAAGTGTTTATGCAAAATTAAAAGATTATGTTCAACCTTACGTGCGGAATTATACAATTAAAAGCAAAAAGTCACATTTTAATTATTTTTAGATGATTAAACAAACAGTCACTAACACCTAGAGGGAGGTGAATAGGTGTTTATGCGGAATTAAAAGATTATGTTCAACCTTACATGCGGAATTATACAATTAAAAGCAAAAAGTCACATTTTAATTATTTTTAGATGATTAAACAAACAGTTCAATTATCCTAAGCTTAATTGCCGTGGTTTGTAATAAGAAAGCAATAAATAACACAAATGATGATGATGGAGAAACCCAACTAGGTAAAAACTCTGGGATCAAGTCAGTTACCTCCACTATAAATGAATCAACTTACTGGACTGTCAGACTCAATTAATTCTAGTGTTTTCTGACATCCTGACTGTAAGGATTGTGTGCTCTTGCGGCAACTCCAGACCTTCTGAATTCGTCTATCTCATATGGATTAATGAGAACTCATTCATCTCCAACGACTAGAAACTCCGATTACCTTCTTTGATCTTTAGAACTCTGACACATATTGCGGGAGTATGTGTTTTGGTGTTTGGTTTAAGTGATGATGATGCTTT
This sequence comes from Fraxinus excelsior, assembly GCA_019097785.1. Taxonomy (NCBI): domain Eukaryota; kingdom Viridiplantae; phylum Streptophyta; class Magnoliopsida; order Lamiales; family Oleaceae; genus Fraxinus; species Fraxinus excelsior. Next base: position 2,068,015 of record CM032631.1, read on the forward strand.
TCAAAGCAATGATCAAAGCAAAATAACGGTTGAACTCAATGAATGATGTAGAATGATATGGAGGATGAAAAACTTTGTTTCTCTCAATGTTCAACCTCTAATTTTTGTACGAGTGACGTCCATATATATAGTAAAGATGTTTTGGGTAGTATGGGCCGGATAAAACCTTAAAAAATGTAAATTAGGTTTTTTCCAGAAAACGATGTTGCTCGAGCAAGAGTTCGGCGACGGCAAGCGAAGTCCAGGCGACAAGCGAGCAATGCAGCTTCTGTTTTTACCGCTCGAGCAATAACTAGGCGATAGGCTAGCTAAATTGCGACGATATTAACTCCTTTGTTCTATACTTGAACCCTGAGACTTCTAACTTACTATTCGACATTTTAACTTTTAAAAACTCTTTTACAATAATAGTTTTGTCAAAAGATTTTCAACAACTTCAAAACCTAACATAAAAGGAATTTCACCCACATATTTACCCGTGTTCCTGAAGACAATCCCGATATGTGACTATGTTGTTCCTCTAGTTGCGAAAATACAGATGTCCAGTCCAGTCACATATAAAATTACAATATAATCTCCATATATCGTTGCTCTATATTTGTTGATTCACACATTTTTTGGGGCATCCATTTCTCTCTTGCTTCTTCTTATTAAAGATTTACAGCAACAAGTGTTATAGATTAAAAACTAACACTTCACTTTTTCTTTTTTCTTTTTTTTTTCAATTGAGAAATATAGCTAATTATATATGTTTGATCAATTAAATATGCATCTTTGTTTAATTGTAATTTTGTTTTCCAGTTACCCCGTTTGACAACCATTATTTGTATAAAATAAAGATTTGAATAGTAATTTTTGGGAGAATATATGGCTAAAAAGTAAGGAAAAATTGTGGGTTTACATGCAAAATATATTATTTTATGAATGTGTGAATGAAAATGAGTAGGTAGAAAAATAAAATAAAAAGTATTGAAATAATGGTTGTCAAAAATCTTGCAAACCTATTAAGTAAAATATGCTTGCTACTTCATAATGTAAAGTCGGTTTGAATCCTATTCAATTAGAATCGAGCGGCAGTGAACAATCCGATGCTGAAATTTGCATTATGGACACTTGCCTGCTACTGTTAGTCATTCAACAGCTCCATTAATGATGCAACGCGAAACAAGAAATTTAAGCGAAAACCTTGAAAATAAAGTTTTTTGAAATCCGCCAAATTATGAAGAAAATAAACTCACGAAATAATGTGGAAGGAATATTAAAATTTACATTTTCCTTGCTAGTTGTTTTTCTGACGTATTTTGCTTGATTTTTATCTTTAGCTGCTCAACGGTGGGTTGCTTATCGCGATCAGTTTATGAAATCGATTACCAGTACCAGAATTGAGCAAATTATTTATCGCGAGTTAATTTACATTTGTTACGTGGAAGTGGAATTAACGGTTGGATGGAAAACGTATCCCTTATGTCATTTGTTAGAGTGCTTGGAAAATGCTATTTCATTCATTTAATCAAAGGGCCACAAATAATCAAGATAATACAAATTGGGTCAACCAGTGTTATAAGAAGCACTATGGATCATGCTATTTGTACACCCCGGTGTACAGACCCCCTCACAAGATAGGGGCGAATGATCCATAGTGCTTCTTATAACACTGGTTGACCCAATTTGTATTACCTTGATTATTTGTGGCCCTTTGATTAAATGAATGGTTGGGATCAAAACTTTGACTGGGATATTTTCTTTGACTTCCCTTGGAAGTCTCTTGGACGGTATTTTCAAAGAATTCAAATTGGGACAAGACTTTTCAATTCAATATTATATTTACACTTGGTCAGTGGACTCTCTCTCTCTCTCCAACCTTTAAAACTCTCACTTTCTTTTCCATTGTTGAGCAGCCCGTTTTTCTCTCTGTTAGACCATGAACTCAAAAGCTTAGCCTATTGTTTGAGGGAAACTCTTGATGATTCTTAGGCCTGAAATAGTGGCTAAGTTTGTAGAGTGTTTCTCGGTGGTTTAGCTTCGATTGAGAGGGTGTTCTTGGTTGTTTGTGGTAGACCGTTTGGTCGATGATCCAAGCCAAGAAGAAGGAGATTCTGAACCGGTTCTCTACTCTCTATGGATGGTGATTTACATAAACATAAAAGTTGTTCCTGAGCCTAGACATTGTGCCTCATTTCCAGCCATGGCCGAGTGAAGTGGGTAAACGGTTTAAGTTGGTAAAAAGGAAAGAACATTATTCTGCTATATAGTAGTTCATTTTCTCGGTTCTATTGTTATTTTCGGTTTCTATAGTTCATGTATATTCTGATGATTTCTGTATACTGGTTTGAGCTACTGAACGCTGTGAACGGTGGTTTACATTATGCTATGATTATTTAGTAGTTTGGATTACACTATTGTATGCTAATAAAGAGATTGGATATTGAACTGTCATTGGTTAAAATGAGCCTTATGAACTCTGTTATTGCTGTGACTTTGATGTCTGCATTGCTGTACTAATTCCCAACATTATTCGATCTAAATTTGGACGAGCTTCAGAACTTACTAACGAGCAAATGCCAGTTTGCATGCCTGGTTCAGTAATAATATAGTTTACTCTTAGATTTGGCTTTTCGAAATTTAGGGGTATCTAGTGCAAATGTTGTTAATTTAGCGAAGATTTCAGGTTTCAAAATACATGTATAGTTCACTTCAAATGAGGAGAGAAGCTGTCAGAGGCTCTGGGATCAGAATCTAACTTTACCAGACTGAATTTACAAAACTAATTCAAGAGACGAGAATGATTCAAGATGCTGCAAAAACTGGAAATGTTGAATTTCTGACTCTGCTTACTCGCTTATATCTTGATCTTATATGGAAAGTCAAGTTGAATGGTTACTCTATTTTTCTTGTTGCTGTTAAGAACCAACAAGAATACCATATAGGAGGTGGAGAAGATTACAAAGAAAAACCTATCGAGCTATCTACTGTTAGTTAAAATTGAAATAGACAAAATAGAATTTTATGATTCATCAAGGGAGTCCCTACCTCCAAAATTTCAATACATACAAATCATATTAGTTGAGAATCCAACTTACATAGCTGATTATCGCAATGGAGCTTTCCAAATAGAGTAACTTACTATGGCTACCTTGGAAGCTAGAAATAACAAGAAAATAGCATGAAAGACAATGAGTGAAGATATCATTTTTCATTGGTCGTCAGGTACAATTTACGAATAAACAAAACTGGACTTAAATATTGCTGACATTTAAAAACATCGTTTTCTTGAGGATGAAGATTATATACAAGATTTACTTGACTATGTTTATTCTAATATCCTATTTGTATGATATAGGACCTGACCTTGAAACTGCAAATCTAGGCAATGGACTAGGACCCGTACTGCTTGATGTTGAGCCTTCAACAAATTTTGTCTTGCGACTCAAGCTATAATCCAAGGGCCCAGATCGCCTAACATTGCGATGTTTGTTGTCTGTACTCGTGCTCCCATTTTCAGCATCATACTGATCTTGGCCATGAGTAAAATCTCCATGCGGCTGCTTCAATGCAGGAGAAGCATGTGCTAGTGACGTGGCAGGGGAGTGTCGGGGGGATGAAAATAATGCCAGTGGAGTTGAAGAATTCGAATAGTACTGACTGTATACTGAACGAAGGATGGCATAAGGTACATGAGATTCCAGTAAGCTTCTCGGTAGGTATGGCGAGAGCTCACATAATTGATCGAGGAAGATCAACTTTGCAACCAAATGAGACCTGTGCAAATGAATAAACCTAAAAACTTTTTAAAAAGTACACATGCCAGAAACAAAATGTTATTGATTTTCCAGATGTCATTTTGTTTTTTAACAGCACAAGTAATGTACATGGGAATGCACAAGTATGGAAATGATTCTGGATCAGTTAATAAAAGTTTCAGCCAACTAATAATAAATGATGTGTTGCTCATATATTCGGCAGTTGAAATAAGATGCAGTAGGCATAAAAAGGAGAATCATCATCTTACCAGATAATGTTAATTTCCAATAAATATAGCATTTGACTAAGATACCTTATAGCTCACAAGCAAATATCATTGTCTTACCTATTGCTTTCATTCCAAGAATCCAAAATGATTCCGGCAGAGAACTTGATGAATAGCTGCATTGTGGACTTTATGCTAGCTTCTGCTAAGAAATGATTCTCTGTCTCAGGGTCAAAGGTTTCGGTGACATGGCCATTAGAGAGATTGTGTTTCTGTTGATACTCTTTTTCAAGTCTGACGAATCCACTACCTGCAATCACTGAACAAATGCACCTGACAAAAGAAAATTCATTATGGAAGACCGTAATGAACCAGCATATTTGACCATATTTTAAGAGTCAACATGTCATTACAGACTATATCTGATATATAAACTATCCAAGGACTAACAACCACATGAATCCTAGACCAATACTTGCGACTTGAAAAGAACTAAGATGATTATAGTAAATGTTTTGTCTTCTTTTTCCATAATATTAAAATCGAAACAATGATGGTAGGTCAGTAAAATAACTAGAGGAGATGATGCTCCTGTTTGAGTGAGACCGTAAAAAGAGGGAGACTTAATTTACATGTAATAGTGGAAAGCTTTATCACATATTTCAACACTAATGAAGATAAGTAATTGATCAAAAAGAAAGTCTGAATTTTCCACGGAAGCTGGCTCGAAATATTTGATCTTAGGTGCATTTTCCTCTGGAATATTATTGTTTGGGTACGACCGGACAACTGCCGATATCTATTGATATCTTTTCTTAAAATATTGTTGTTAAATATATATCTATCTATATCGTAATCTATCGGATCGGGCGTTATTTAGATGTGAAACTTGCAGACCTCATTGGTTGTGATATTGATCTTACGGGGGGAACGAAATCAAAGAATATATAGACTTGTAGAGACCCTCTATGTAGTTGTCTATCTAGGGCGATCGATCTACATCTTTCCCCATAGCCCTGGGGCTGTGTCTCGATCTCCTATGTGCGAAATCTAAGAGACTAGTTCCTATAGAGATTTCCCTTGGTCTAACTAACCCAACAAGTAACTCTGAGAGGTTGCTCAATAGGTCAGGCTTTAAATTTGCTCCTCAATGGTCACCGGTTCGAGTCCTCTCAAGGCCACTGAGGTGAGTACCTGACCATAAACTTCGGGGTCCCGTGGGATTAGTTTAGATGCGGGTAAGCTGGCCCGAACATCCACGGTTAAATAAATAAAATAAAAATTAACCCAACAAGCAAGCTAATTGTTTAGCTAGATGTAATCATAAAGATTCAAATATATCTGCATGTGGCAACTTCAAAAGCATAGAGCAGTAAACGGATAGGAAAATTAAGCATTTGGCGAATTATTTTTTATTTCTCTGACTAAAACTCAAGTATTTGTACCTTGCCAAGCAGTGTATATTGTTGCTGAATCCTCCAGTGTCAACATTGAAGGCAGTAGTGTTCCATATGGTAGATGTCATAAATGTCGCAAATAAATATGGCAACAAGTTCCATGAACCATCACTTGCACCCCCCACTTCTTCCAATATTGATCGAACCCACTCAGGATCATGGTCTCCAACTACATTAACGCTGTTTGCCACTCTTCTCATCCTCCGAAACTCTTTCTTCTCAGGTATTTCATTAGGTAAATGTTTAGCAACGCCTGCTAGCAGTGAATGGACCAAAGGTGCACCTTCTTCAAGCACTGAACCAGCAGCTTCTGCTAAAAGGGAATCAAAAGCAATTGCCTGTCCTGCCTGAATACAGAACCCAACCATTGTGTCCATATCAACAATCTGCTTAATATTTGATTCTGTTTCTATTCTGTCACCAGAATGCATGCTTCCAGCAACTGCCTCCAAATTCTCACGATTTGCCCGCAATGAGGTGTCGATGCAATTGAGGAGTGCAGCTGTGTGCTCTTTCATCATTCTGTCCAACCTGTCAACTCCATAGGTACCAAAAATACGAACAAAGGCTTTCAATTCCCTAAGATCAGTCACTGACTGGGCAAAATACCCGCCAACAGGTCTAGTGCTCTTGAAGCATCTGTGCAATGGTGCAAAGAGGATACCGGCACCAGAGACATCCTTGATAATGTTTTCAACATACCAGTTGCACACGGCTTCAGTAGCTGATCCAGTGTGCTGCTCTGCTGGTTTCTCAAACAAGTGTAAAGAAGACACCGGCCCACAGAAGGTCTCTGTAAGTAAAATTTCTCGAATACCCTGGGTCAGGTCCATGCTAATGTGTTGCTCAGCTAGATGGACAATAGCAGTATGTCTGCGAATAAGTGATTCTAGCAAAGAAGGCCGTTGAAGATCATTATCAGTTTTCAGAACAGTGAGCAACCTCCTCTTGAAGTTCCCAAGGATACAGTCCCTCATGTACTACATCACAGTAAACAAGAGTTTAGTGGAATATCGATAGTTCGCCACTAGCTAGCACTGGTAAAGATTGCCTTGTGAACCTTTGCCATGTGAAAGATAGCCTAAGATCAACCTTTACATGACAATAAGAAATAAGTTCCCATGCGATTAAATCCACTGTTCATAAGGTTTTTTTATAATTTATTATTCTCAACTCTTGATCCACATTCCATAAATGGCGCGGAGAGATGGCAGTCATTTACCTCCCTTAGTACAAAGACATGGTTAAGAACACAGATAGGTTCCATGTCATTCATGATTGAACAAAGATTTGTCAACCTCTGCATTGCAGCTTCTAGCCTGTCATCAAATTAGACGACCAGATTAATATTCATACATTGAGAAACTTGAATTCCAAGTCTTTGTATTCTACTGTGCAAACCCAAATTGCATAATTAGCTGAGAATGACTTACATTTTGATAGAATTATCATTTTCAGGATAGCTCTCATAGCCTGGTAATTGAAAACCATATGCCACTTTTGGGGATTTTGCTGAAGGAACAGATATTCTTGATGTCAAATTCATGAGATTTGCTGCTTGTTCAGGGAGAAGCTGAAATTTCATAAATTAGTTAAAATAGTATACGACAGACTTGACTAGATCCTAATCTCAATAGAAAGAGAAAGAATACCAACCTGCATCTCCAGAGAGCCAAATCCTCCTTCCGAGTCAAGAATATTAATTAAACCTTCCAGTCCTCCCATGATGGATTCAACCAGGGATTCAACATATAGAACTGCATCGCGACCAATTTTAGTCACCTGTGTCATAAAGAAGTTGAAGATATTTCATAGGCCAATAGACCATGGTGTTATTGCAGGTAAAATGTTGAAGATAATGTCCAATAAATTACAGAATCGGCACTGAAACAAAAATTAACATTCACCGAGCTATGGTTAAAGAAACTTCACTGCAGGTGATCTTATGACTGAGAAGCTGGTGAAATGAAAGGTATCGTCGCTTACAGATTGATTAAAGGGTGTTGGACTTCATTAAAAGGCAGGAAGAAAAAGTTTGATTAATGAAACCTGTACAATAATAGGAAGTCTGAAAAGTAAATGGGAGCATTTGTTTCTGATTTAGGGATGACATAACCAAGGGGGAAGTCAGTTGTGAATGAAACAATCGTAACAAAGGTAACATGTTCAGTAATCGAGTTTCAAGTTCTCTTGCGAAGGATGAAGAAGTATCAAAACTTAAGGAATAAAGTATATCCTAATCAAACAGAATTCTCTCAGAAGTACATTTTTCTTCCCACTTTCATCCTATTGTATAGGTTCTGTAGGGAGTGCTAGAATGCAAAATATTTGCAGTGTAAAATATTCAGTTATGAAGAACATCAATACATGGTTTACAGACCATGGTATGAGCATTTGCAAGTGGCTCAGGTTTATGGGCCAGGTAGGAGCATTTGAGTAAATAGTTTTAAATCAATCATCAATTACCTCTTCTGGAACAACTGACGAAGCACATTCAGGAAAACTGCTAGCAACACCAAGCCATGCACAACAATGTTGGGGACGACCTTCAGGCCCAAACATGGTGTTCCGAAATACCTATATTATCGTTTCAAATTAGAGTCAAAGAACATATGTGATAACTGAAGATTACGCCGTCCTAACTTACAGTTGTAAGTTGCTGGTGGTAGAAGTAAAGTTTCTTCAGACTCCCATATTTTGACAACTGATTTTCAAGTTCATCTACACATCTGTCTCAATACAAAACTCATTAGCTACAGTGATGAACAAAGTCTAACCCATTTGAGAGCAGAATAACTTTTGGAACCCAAATCTTCAGAAAATTGCTTCGACAGCAAAGAAAATTGTGACATGACTATTATAATTAGCAGAGAAGATTAAGATTAGTAATGCATGATAATCAGTAAATACATCCGTCGAAGTAAGGCATAAATTAAAACTTCTCTAGGGTTTCTGATTGTAAAGAATGAAAGCTTATTTATCCAATGCGACAGTTAGCCAACAAATTTCTATAAACTGCCAAAAATTGGGAGATATATCCCATGATTCAAAATGTCATCTCCATAGTAATAAGGATGGATGCCATCAGAAACATGTTAAACTATCAATAACATGTCTACTAGCTAAGTGGAGTTGACAGGTGCTCACAGAATCAGATAATAACTGAAAAGGTTCGATACTGGAATTTCACAAACAAGATTTTGCAATCATTGGATCCATCTTGATCTTAAGATTAAGAACAAGCACCAGTTTATAAACAATTGCACATCCATAATAAACTCGGAAAACAAAGTCAATAAAGAAATTATGAGTAAAGTCATGAGAAGATAACAGAACAAGAAATTTAAGCCTTGTCACAGTAAGAAAGAACACCTGGACCAGTTGTATGCAGCATTTCCTTCTGATAGTAAGCCTTCTTTTCCAGTAGATACTGTAGCCTTTTCCAAATGTCTAATGTTAATATTTGACCGAGAAGAAGTCACAATCATCAACACTGATAACCAATCCTTCCGTAACTCCTGAATGTTAAAAACATGATTCACAGTTGGAAAATTTGATGATAAACACCCAACAGCAGAAAAACTGCAAAAAGGGAAAGGGGGTGGTTGGGGTGGGGCGGAGAAAATACATCAAGATTTTTCTCAAAACACAACAAAAATAACATGCCATTTAATACATTAAGCAGCATGTTGGAAGGTCAATTAAAGTTGAAAATATACTACTCAGTATCTTCAGCATGCAGACAATAACAAAGGAAAAAACCTTCAAAATTTTACAATCAACTTGAGGGAATACCAACGGGGCTAGCAAAAATAGAGGAATACAACTACAGGCACCCACATAGAAAATTACATATTATATCATGAGACTCCAACAAGGTTCCCTTACAGTATTGTGTATTACCTCTACATTATGATCCAAATGTAATTTTGAGAAAAGGCCAAAATTTGCCAAGAAGCAATAAAAAACAGCAAAAATATAACGAACATAGAAATGAATTTGACTGCGCGTGATAACTTCATGTTGCTTTATCCATAAATTAATGACAGCAAAAAAATGACAGTTCATGCAGTTTCACATTATTGTGATATAATAAGCAGGAGACATTCTAACATGCTAGACAATTTATTCCATTTCATTTATTTTGACATACATATTGAATACTTTTGGCAAATGTGTGATTTCTTCATTAGCAGTGTAAAACACAAGTTAAGCTTCAGTCTAGTTGTCTTGATTCAGATAAGAACATTCCACGTAACAATGCATGGAAAAAGAAACTAAAACAAGCGACCATCTGATAAATTCTTACAGATAAATCACATGTGATGACAGATATATTTTCACCCTGAGGCTTTGGTATATTTTCTAGATGATGAACAATCCTCTGGAAAATCCCTTTCAAGGTCACATCCAGGTCAAGAGCTACCATTCCTGGTGTACCTAGCAGAAAGCGTATTCTACCAGCACATGACGATAGGTATGATAAAGCATAGCCTCTAATTGCTGAGGAGAAAATGGAAATATTTGCTGATTAGTGTACCACAAAAACTGAAAAATGAACAACACTGACATATGTTCATTTTGTTGTATTGAGAAACATATTAAGTTCACAACATCCTCTCTTGGAACTAGTACTGAGCAGTATACCATGGCACACCCCCCTATAGAAACTTCAGTGAAATTTGCCATCAATTGTACAATTAATTCATTCATTTATTACAAGCTTTAGCGTACTGAATTAACAATTCAATAGTTAGTGGACCTGTCAATGAATGATTCAGGAAACCAATAAGTAACTAGCGTTAATTAAATTAAAACAAGAAAAAGGAAAAGTTAATATGGACAGTAAATCAACAGAAATAGATTTTTTTTTTTTTTTAATTTTTTTTTTTTTTTGGCTTTAGTAAGGGTATCTGACCTGCAATGTACTTCCGCACTAGACAACAAAGATGGTCCATTCCATCCAATAAGAACCCAATAGTTGGATCATTTGCATCCTGCATCCATTAATCAAACATCTAAAAGGGTTGCATTTTGATGTGATATGATCTATATCTAAGAGATATAATACATACTACAAAATTGTATTCCACTAACCCACTTAAAATATATAATTTCCTTACAATTTCTACTGGAACAACTCGGGCTGCTTTTGATTTTGATGAAGCTATTCCGACGTGCTGGAAATACCACAATACCTCACTCTGTGCAAAGGCCAAGGCCGAAAATACCATCTGCAGAAACACCAGAGAGGATTAAAGTTACTAATCTGTCTAAATAATCATAAGCAAACCATGAAGGCAGATCAACCTTAATTGAACTTTGTCACTCTAAACATATATTGGTATCTAACAAGAGATGGGAACCCCATTTTCTTGCTCGTCTCTCTCTTCTAAATGCTCACTCCTTTGCAGAACATATATATATATACCCGGCCAAGCATCGGAACGGATTCAGTACGTCATAATAGAGGAGGAATCCAGATGTTTCAACTATTGACATCTAACTTAAGTAATGAATTAGTGAGCAGAGTCCCATGCTCCCAATTTGTAATCATCCAAACTTGGAACAACCACATTTAATAAATGTTAATAATAGATCAATATGCAGAGTCTACTCTCTAATATGAATTTAACTGAATTAAAGAACTTTCTGGGTCTGAATAGTGAAGAGAGGGCCGAACTGAACCATATATACACCATAACATGATATACTAGACGGAACAGAACTTTACACGTATTAAAAGTGAAGTATGGTCCAACTAGAGCGAGTAGGACCATAAGTTCTTTTTTTTTTTTTCTGAAGAAACCACAACCACGGTCTAACCCTTGTTCCCTATAAATTTGGAGTTGGCTACGTGAAGAACAGTGGGCACAAAATTGCTAGCGCTAAGATACGTAAAAGCGTGATATTTTAAGACCAATAGCCTATGCCAATTAAAATGATTAGGCTTGGGAGTCAAGAGATGAGCATGGTAGGCACCATTATTATAAAAAATCTGGTTGGTTAACCAGCAGCTGTCTAAACAAATGATGGGTGTCCACAATTATGAACAAAATTAAATGCAGTTCACAAAAAATAATGGATCCTGATCATATATCTTTACCATGGAAGAACCCTAATCCGTTAAGGAACAGGAAGTGGAGGAATTATTCTTAAGTCGATAACTTGGCGCTGCAAACCCTGCGGTTCCTGTTTACTGCTATCTTCAGAACTATTCTGGTCCAGAACCAGATGTTCAAATTCTATACAGGTTTTCCAATATCCTTACCCTTGTGACATCATTCTAAACATTTTTTTCTCGATCAAATTCAGATAACACACGCAGATTTATATTCTCCTAGTGGTTAAACAGAATTCAGGCGACGCACACAATATACCTGAATATTTGGAGCTATTAAACTTGGCTGATCAGTGAAGAAGAGCACCATCCTTCCAATCTCTTGCTTCAGTAAAATTCTCCTTTCACGGTGTATGGCATCACAGGAAAATAATGCTTGCTCGTGAACTTCACTGCAGTCATCAAATAGACACATTACCAAGACTGATTATTGTCCTACAAATATCAGAAGAAAAGGGCAGAGATGTTCAAAATAAGTTGAAGGAAATTTTTGATCAAATTTGAAGTTTCAAATGCACAAACAGAAGCAATCAATGGGAGTAGAGATAACCAACAAAACAAAAATATTTCCTCAAGTATATTAGCAGTGTGAGGAAATAAAATAAAAAAAGGTAGAAACAAATGAGACAGAAAGTAGAACACTCAGCCTTGTGGAGCCAAGATTTTGAAACAAACATACAACATCCACCATGTCATTTAGATCCACGGAAATAAAAACAATATAGACATGGTTAATTTCATGAAATTGTAAAAAATGGGATCAGAAAAATATCATACAAATCTTCCCCCTCTTTATAATTTCAGACAGCAATATTTGACGGCTATACATAAGGTATAAGAATGTCATGCCGTATTAGATTAGGATAACTGGTTTCTGCAACACAGGAATGTATCTTCATTAAATGCGAGAGAATACTGATAGTGCAACTTCTGTTCCTGAGATACTCCAGTCTCTCCCCTAGTTCCAAAGCCGCAATCATTTAAGAATGCTGATAGTGCAACTTCTGCTCATGAGATACTCAAATTTCTCTCCTATTTCTGAAGCGCGATAAGAATAGTAGGATTGTATGGAATCTTATTTCGGGATGTATTGTCTAGTGCGTGTGGAGAGAAAGGAACAACCGCTGTTTTGAAGATCAAACAAGAACTTTTGAGCAATTCAGAGAACTGTTTTATCTCACTTTGTACAATTGGTTTAATACTGCGGCTGATAACCATATAGAAGGGTTGCCTAATTTCATGTCGTTTTTGCACTGTTTATGTTGATAATACATTACCCATGTATTATCTTTTGATTTATTAATTAATATACCGATTACTTATCAAAAAAAGGATTCAACTATCCACCAAGTGACATTTTAAGAATCTTCTAATACGCATCTTTCTTTTTCAGAGAATGAACATCCATCTCATTATTGAACATTGGAGCTCTAAAGAGAGGCAAGGATGACCACATCCAAGTTACTCAATCCCTATTTATTTTCTTGAGAGTTGCTGACTCGTCGTCTTTTTGGTAAGTCATACATCCCTGGAATAATTATACCTGCATGTTGGAAATCTTGCCATGTTTTCCATAGTTATATAATGGTCGACATCTTGTTTTTTCGTGTACTATGTGTTCATATTGCATTATTATGGGTTCCCTATTCAGATGACATATGCGACACGCAAAAATACCGAATATAAATCTCCATTGAGTATCCAATCTATTAATACCTTATCATTCTCTCCACCTGCTTTGCAACGCTATACTCCAGATCTGCTTCCTTTTGCTTTGTCCGTCCATACTTCGCCATCTTCTTTGATTCCAATATCCGAGGTAAAACATACAACTGATAATCCTCATGCAATAATATATACTGCACATTTAACATGAGACAATGATCTATTAGTTCACATTAAGAAGAGGAAAAGATATATCGCATCATTGTAAACGCCACCCTGTTCACCGGTAATTCATCTTATACTCACTCAACATCTTTATTATATTGCGTATAATGGATAATTGAAGTCATATACTAATGGACAAGAATTGTTATTATAGAGTTTTAAACTTTTCTGTACATTGGTTAATTCTAAGAGCCCGCAGTTTTATGCGTCAATTTTGTGCCTTTGTGGTTCTTCCAAGAACGACATGACTTTACTTGAATTAGCAACCGCAGTTCCAGGTCTTCGGTTTCTGTCAAAAAATCTTGGTTCAATATGTATTAAAGTACGTTATCATCCTCTCTTAGCCCTGCCTCCGGGTAAGTCAGTACAAGGGTAAGGTTGTGTAATAGAGAACTTATGGATTGCCATGCTATAGCGTTCCTTCTTGGAGTGGCTTCTGCATCTTATACCTTTTTCAAAGAAAGGACTGCAGGGAACAGCATTGGCTAGCTGAAGATCTAGACGTACCAGAATTGATGGTAAGAAGCCATTCGAATGTAATGGAATTACAGAAGAGGTCAGGAGTCATATTTGAAAGTTAAAGTTACTTTTCTTTAGAAACATTTTTTTGAGAATTCAGCACTTATTGGGCATAAGGCTTAGCTTCTTGCTATTCATGTTGTATAACTTCCATCTCACCATGCCTGTTTAGATAATTGGACAAACTTTTCGAAGATATAGACAGTGGGTACCAACAAAATTCAGTCAATTTCGGAGAAATCTATATACTTTTTGGACATTAAAGATATTCGATATTTCCGTTTTTGCAATTTAATGAATATGCCAGAAGAAAATGAAGAAACGCAAGTTTCATTTAGAATGACCGACATTAATAACTCACCTCATCCCTAAATAATGTAAGAACTAGGTTTTCCTTCAGCACAACCTGAAAGGCATTCCAAGAAAGAAGTATTGGAATTCATTAGTGGTAAATAGATATATAGCCAAGCAGGCAGAAAAATATTATAACAACTAGAAAATGATTATTCAATTTCACCCACCCCAGGCCCAAATTCTCAAGTGCATACATCTGTCCTATTTTCCTAAATATGTAAACCAATATATTGCAGCTCCAAGGTAATTCATATTATGCACCACTATTCAATTCAATAAAATGTTCTTTTTTGTGATGTATCTTTTCCAACATAGTCAAATGTAAAATTTCAAATTGTTATGGAAATAGAAGAAAAAAAGGATTGTCTGCAATATACCAAAGCAATGTCGATGCTTGTGACCCTAAGAAGCTCATCAGGGCACACAAGATATCCAAATAACACCCATTCTCTATAGCAAGTAACATTTGCCAAGTCTTGAGCCCTCTGCAAATGAGGTGGAAAAAGTACATCTAAAATAATGACGGGAAGAGAGAAAAATGACTGACATAACTTCCTTCACAGAGAGAGATTGTCTTAGGTCAGTAATTATTAGGTTTGATTTATCAACTTAAAAAAATATATATATATACCATTGGATGTGCGGAGTTGGTAAGTATGTCAGGATATCGAGGATGAAAAGGGCTCAGAAAACCCTCATTTCTTAGCTTCCTTGTATCAGTAGATAAAAATACAACAGGACCCACAGCCTCCAATACCTGACATAAGGATGTGAGAATAAACTAGTTGCTTGCCTAATTCTTGCTTTTGACAGAAAACATAAAAGAGAGAGCATTATAAAACTATAGAGCAACAACACTAACAAAGAGTAGATAATAACATGTTACATGAGGATGAAACAATATTCATGTTTGGGTTTCATTATAAGTAGCTGAAATTTCAATTTGATAGAAATGAGTGAGGGATAAGTGGGTAGTAGTTGTAGGTCCTACGAAATGTGTGTTTAAAATTAAAGTTCGATTTTGACCTTAACATTTAAGGAGACTATAGCGAAAGGCAAACAAACGCAATATCTTCATAATGAGAAACGTGATCTTATGCCACTTTTTTCAAGCATTGTATAGCATATAGCACCAGTAATTTCAATGCAGGGATTTCATTATGCATGCAACTGTATATAGATGCAAATTATGCGCTTGGAAGAAAAGGTGTACTGGAAAAAATGTGAAAGGAGAAATAATCGACTTCACTGTGAAATCATGTTAGTAAAATAGATAAGGTGTAATACCTCTCCAATTCGAGGGCTGACAAAATTAAGATCTTCCTGTAATCCCTTTAATGGTGGATCATAGGAATCAACGAATTGAATTAATCTGTTACCGAGAAAGATGGAACAGTTAGCAAGTAAAATGCAATATTTTTTCATACTACAGATTTGACATATAGATTGACCACAAACGTGCATAATTTATTGTAAACTCACCCTTCATCAAGAGGAGAAACCCCAATCTACTTCCATACATCTAAGCGCTCTTTGTCAATTTCCCAGTCATTTAATAACTTAGTGGCCCAGAATCCATATTGTTGTGCTTCTCACAATCCTAAAACTAATTCATTTTCTTTTAACGATTAAACTCGTTTATAACCCCCAAAAGTTGACATATGAATCCTCTTTCATCTGATACTGCCTGAACTAAAGACAAATAGTTGGTTCAAGTGTGTCATCTCTCTCTGAAAGCATGATAGTGCACTCAGTTATGAAGCATATCATTTCCTCTGGCATTACAGCTACTTCTGGCAAAGAAGTCAAAAATGACTTTCCTTGACTAAGCCATCAGGAATACATACGTCAGAGAAAACATATATGTCACAAATTATATTGTCAGATCATCTTAATATATCTTTAGTATATATATTTATCATCGTTGTGCACAACGCCATCAAATAAAAGGTTCTAAAATCACGGAGAGATTAGGTTCAGAACTTATGACAGACCCACTGAAGTTTACAACTCTAACAAGTATATACAATCTTACCGGTGGTAAAAATCACAATCTCGGTCATTTCTTGCCATAGAATGCAAAAGATTGTATGTTTGCAACATCATTTTTCTTGGTACCTGTGACAACAGTGTAGAGTCAAGCAGTACTTAGGCGTCCACATTGCATCATGAATGCATATTGCATGATTTCATGCATACAAGAGCAATAAAATCAACAGAAGTATCCAGCTAAGGAAAAAAACAGTAAGGGAGAAATACATAAATGCAGGCTTGCCTTCTCAGAAAATAGATTAACACGAACAAAGGAGCAAAAGAGGTCCATAAAGGCTTGTAGTATGAGAGAATTTTGGTGGGGCTGCAAGAAAGTGAAGCGTCAAAAATGCCATGTGATGATAATAACATTGCTCATTGTTGATAATTTCAATAATGCTAGTGACAATAGTTTTTTTGTTCGATGACATTATTCACTAATGCATGCATCAGAATGATCGTAAAAACAAAATCTAAATAATATCACTCTTGGATTTCACTGGACTAAGGGCATATCAAACCAAAAATTTGGGCCCAAATTTTTATAAATGGTAACAATTCATCTCTAGATTCTCCACGAGTTCATAAACTTGCAAATTGCAATCATCCCTCACCAGCAATGTAATAACAGTACTGCTTAAATCCAATATGAGCCGCAAAGCTTGTTCTCGAAATGCCATCAGGTCAAGGAGCAGCTGTCAAGACAATGGAGTCGGTTTTAACATAGTTATGATAAAGATAGTAGATGCATCACAATATTGATACGAAAATACAAGGTCCAGGAGAATAGTCAGTAAAATATATGATTTCTCACTTTGACTGTGAAACAGTATCTTACTTTGACTGTGCAACAGTAGATGCACCTTATTTCATCTCGTTTTTTAAACTAGTTCATATAAACTGCGTCGTCCAGACTTTTTTTTTGAAACACAACAGACCTCATGTCATCTTTAACCATGAGCCTCTTCTAACCATTATTTCTTTATATTTTTACTGTTTGTTGTAGTGGTTGATGTGCATGCAGATGTGGACGTGATTATTGATTGTTTTCATTTCTGTTTCAACCCTAGAATCCAAGTTTTTCCAACTCCAGAAAATCGTAGATAGCAAAAGAAAAAGTATATTGAATTGAAGTCATCAGTTACTTTCTAATGTGGATATTTATGCAAGATGTGTCGGAGTGAAGAAAAGTGTCAGAAGTAAAGGTCGGATTAATGTAGATTACGGAGCAGGTAAATTTACAATTTTTAACACAATGTAATATGCAGTCCACCACAGATCACCACAAATACAATAACAACAACAAACTAAGCATTCCCAATAATCAATCAAGACAATTACCAGCTCAAAAATGTGGTATCGTCATTAGAAAGAATAATACAATCACGGAAAGCATGACAGCAGATAAGTGACTCTCACCTGAATCCATGGTTCCAAGCTTTGTATATGAACTTCTGCACTATCAGTCATAGCATCCAAAGCAAACTTATCAACCTACAGGATCGCTTCCATCGTCAATAACAAAAACCAGTATTACTCAATTACAGCTAATGTAAATGCTAAATAATAAACTAATAAATCCAAACGAATTTTAAAACTTCACCCGTTCCAGCTGTAACTTGCTGTGGTGTTCAGGAAACTTCTTCGTCAGTAAAATACAAATTTTGGGATGGTTAGGGAACACGCCTGATTTCCAAAATGCTTCCGAGTAGATATGACTGACTAAATCAGGGTAATCCAAAATTTGATTTAGTCTATACATTTTCACCATCAGTCCTTCGGCTACTTGTGTGAGCTGGTACAACCATTGCATATTCAAACCCTTCTGTGATGACCCGCTTGAGCTCTGGCTTGGAGCACTATCAGTTCCACCATTTAATCTAGGGGCCATTTCTGGACCTAAGTACTCGTTCCACCTGGATGGACCCTCCCATTCCTTTGACCTTATTGATGTGGGAGAAGATGATAACACGTCTTGCGCTGCAAAGTGAGTCCTAGATTTTGCCATTTCTGTACAACTATAACGCTTCACTCGCAATAATACCTATTTTCTGCGTTCCAACCAATGTACATATACTTCAGAGTTCTAAAAAACTTCACCAAACCTCAAACACAAAATCCCATGAGTTTTTCCCAAAACTCACATATGCACAGAAAACTAAAACTAAAACCAACCATAAGCCCCCAATTCTTTTCGCTCAAACAAAAATACTTCCCTCAGAGAACAAATAACAATAACAGAACAGAGAATAAGCTAAGAAACTATTAAATTTTAAAAAGCAAAGCATTTCTCAGTTGCAGATTTTCTAAATATTTGAACTTTTAGGTAATCTATTATATAATTCATAATTCTCAGTTGAATTTCATTTTGCTAGAACAAGCAAAAATAGAGCACGAAATTTTTTCCAAAAATAAAAAGATCAGCCTTTGGAAGTATATATTAACAAAATTTCAACAAATTGAGAGCAATTACCGTACAGAAGTGCAATGCGGAAGTTTGGGAGTAGTTAGAACAGGGACGAGATTGAGTCAAGAGCATCAACTTCAGATCTGAGCACTACTAACTGGTAATAATAGTACAGTAAAAATTCAAAATCCAGTGGTTTTAGTGTGAGAAAGGAAAGGGTTTGGGGTATGTATGTATGGAGTTTTAAGTATTTCTTCGTTTGATTTACATTACAGAGTTGACGATTTGTTAGCTTTATGGTTTTCTTTCGCTTTCTCTGTAGAGAGAGAGACAGAGAGACGAAAACCAGCACGCACGATCTCCGTGTCACCCGATTTTATTTTCATTTTCATTCCTTCTTTTTATTTCATGGAGTAGATAATTAAGGGTTAAATTAATTAATAGTTACCCAACTTTATATTTAGTATCATCATAACCACTCAATTTAATTTTATTTCATCATGATCTTCCGACTTTATACTTAGTGTCAACATGACCATTCAATTTAATTTATTTTACTATGACTACCTAATTTCATATAACATTTCACTACGACCACTTGACTTCTTTTCACCATTTTCACTAATTTTAAAAGTGGTCAAACAATAACTTTGAGTTATATATGTAAAATACATTTTTTTTAAAAACAAAAATAAAATAAAAACTTATTTTAAAAAAAGTTACTAAAAATATAATAAAAACTTATTTTAAAAAATGTTCTTAAAATAAAACAAAATTTTATTTAAAAAAAAACATGTTACTTAGAAAAATAAAATGAAAATTTATTTTAAAAAAATGTAAAAAAAACTATTTAAAACAGTTTTAAAATAAAATAAAATTATATTTTAGAAAAAAGTTTTTAAAATTAAAAAAACTTTATTTTTGTTTTTTAAAATCTATTTTATATATATAATGCAATAAAAGCGTTTTTAAAATAAAATATTATTTAAAAAAGGTTCCTTAAAAAGTAAAATAAAAACTTGTTTTTAAAAAATGTTTATAAAATAAAATAAAAACTTATTTTAAAAATGTAAATTAGAAAAATAAAATAAAATAAAAACTTATTATAAAAAAATTAATTTATTTTATATAACAGAAAGTTATCATTTTACCATTTTTAGAATTAGTGAAAATGGGTAAAAAGAAGTTGGATGCACAAGGTTAAACGTATGAAATTGAGTGACTGTTGAAATAAAATCAAATTGAGTGATTGTGATAACATCAAATATAAAATTGAGCGGCCATGATGAAACAAAATGAAATTAGATGGTCAAATTGACACTAAATATAAAGTTCAGTGGTCAGTTGTGGATTTAACCCAAATAATTTATTTAAATCATAAGATATACCTAACATGTTGCCCAATTAGCAAGTAGGTACTTAATTTTTCGAAATGAGAAAATTGATACCTAGAATTTATTATAATTGCTTAAGAACTCCCCAATGACATGAACCCTCAAAATCTGTAGTTCACGGCCCGTGAACCTTCTACCACCACGACATTGTTGTGTCAAACATTTTTCGTTCCGACAAATTCCTTATCTACACCTTTAATCTATGTAAATTAGACTAGTATCAATCAAAACAATTTGAAAATATTGTTTCTTTGTTAAATTTAAATCTTACTTAAATATAAATAAATACGTAAAGGAAAAATGGGTGCATGATAATAAGGATTTTTTAATCCTAGGAGACGCTATCTCTAAACTATTTGTACTGTTGAAATCAGTTATGCAACTACAATGAAAACATTAAAGGAGGTGCATTCAATTAAAACTTTTAATTATTTTTTGAGATTTAAAAAGTTTAGTGGTATTCAATGTAGACTTTTGAAAACTCTTTAAAAGTATTGGTGTATTCAACTGAGATTTTTATAAACTTTTAAAAAGTCTCTAAAAGTCACAGTGTATTCAATTAAAACTTTTTTTATAATCTTTATAAGTTTTAGGGTATTCAAGTTTTTATGACTTTTAGAAACTTTTATAAAAGTCACCATAGTACAAACTTTTAAACAAAAAGTACTAAAATAAAATTTCGAAATTTTTTACTCATTAATCACAAGATTTTGGAAGACTTTCACATAAAACAAAAAAGAAATTAATATGTATTTTTTTTCAATATTTCTCTTTCATTTTCTCTTTTACGAACATTAAAGTTATGATTCAAATTTATTTTTTTCTATTGATTATATTAATTTCTATTTTTCTTTTTCTCTCTTATTGTTTATTTATATTGTTTATGAAAAAATTAATTATAACTTTTTTTTTCTTTTTACATTTATTTTTTCTAAAAAATATATATTTTTAATTAAATTATAAAATTTTATATAGACTAATTTATAATTAAATTTAAATATATATATTATTTATTTTTAAAGGTACATTATATTAATAATGCTGAATATTAAATTTATTTTTATATATATAATTATTATTATTTATTTAATTAAAGTCTTAAATTTTTATTCTTTTTATAATATATTTTTATTATATAGGGGAAATGAAAGAGAATGGAGAATGGTGAGTAGCATCACCTCGTAAATAATAATTTTAAAATATTGCACTAGATCCACATAAATTCTATCTCAAATGAAAGTTTTCAAAAATCTTATGAATTCTACAAAAGTTTCTAAAAGTTTTAAAATAAAAGTTTATAAAAATCTATAAAAGACTTCCACTAATTCCATACAAATCTCTAAAAAATTCATGAAATTCATGTAAATCATCACTTAAAAAAAAAGTTCATAAAAGTTTTCAAAAATCCCAATTAAATATAAAAAATCCCAATTAAATATACCCCTGTAAAAATAGAAAACTTGATCCATTTCAACGTTTGGTGACAAACATACTATTCAAACAAGAACTTGGTGACCATTAGTGCAATTTTCCCAATATTAACTATAATTAGATTTAAAAACCCTAAAGTTTTGCCTGATTTACACTAAAAGGCTCTACTACAATATTTCCTCACGTATTAGTCCCTAAAGTTTGTTTCTTACATTTTTCATGTATAATCTTTATGTTTATCAAAGATCTTGTTACGTGTACATCAAGATTTACATAAGAGATTACATAACATCATATGACACTTTATTATTTGTAAGTTTAAAATACAATCAACTTTTTCGTCCAATGTTTCCCTTCCACATCATTTTCGGTAACAACTTATGTACATATTTTATGTACAAATAGGAAAATCTATTTATAAAATATCAATAAACCACTTCATTATTGTGTTGCAGTTGATTACTTTAAAGGTGATTCTCATTACATATTGGGATAATATTTAATCAATCCAATATAATAATAGCTAAGATTTCATCATCCAAATAGCAACATCGTTGAGCTACTCAATTGCATTTATGTTTGTTGCTCAAGTTCCAACTTAAGCCAAAAGTTAATTTTAACTTTCTAGCCAATATACTAGCTAAACTTCCGTTAGAAGATACTCGATTGATTAGTACATATATTTTGTAAAAATATTAGGAAAACCCTCTTGGCCAAGCTCAAAGCCAAGCCTAAGACATTGGCGCCCCCCTATTGGAGCCTGACCTAATAGCAGGGCTCAAAATATTGAGCCCTTGTTTGGCTCCCATTATAATGAAATTTTTGAAAATAAATGTATTTTGAAATAATAACTTTTGAAAGATTGTGTGTTTGAAAAAAATTATTGATTTATGGATAATATTATTTTATTGAAGAATGCGTGATTGAAAATAAAAAAAAAGAAAAATGTATAAGATTTAACGGGGACCAAACATGGGCCAAATAAAAACAATAATCTTAAATTTATGTTAAACAAAAAAAAAAAAAAAACAATTTAGAAAAAAAATCATCTTTCTCAAGCTCACACATCCATTCATACCCATCAACACCAACTCCACCCCACCCAAACATTCTAATCCACACCAACGCGTGGCCAAACAGAAGCTTGCACATGGTGTTTAGTTAGTATATTGGCTAGGAAGTTATTGCTTCTTAAGCCATTGTCTGGGCTATGAGCCTGTTTGGTACCGATTAAAATTCAATTAAAATTGAAAATATAGCCGTCATTGGGTTTCATTTGTCTAATAAAAGTCAACAATAACGATTAGTTTTTCAATTTTAATCTGATTTTAATTTCTATCAAACGAGCTCTATATTTTAATGAAATTTTAGAAAAAAAAAATGTATTTTAGAATGATAATTTTTTGAAAAATGTGTAATTAAAAAATAAGAAAATATTTTAAATTTACGTGCAAAATATCTTATTGAAAAATATGTGATTAAAAAGGAAGAAAGAGAAAATTGCATTAAATTAAAATGTAGCCCCTGTTTGATAACCTTTTTTTGAAAACTTTTTTTTACATGTTTATTTTTAATCACACATTCATATAATAAAATATTTTGCACGTAAATTCAAAATCTTTTCTATTTTTTAACCACACATTCTCTTGAAAATTACTATTCAAAACTTTATTTTTCTATACTGACCATCAAATAGGGGCTAATTAGGATTGCATTTGCAATTTATCGCTTTTTACTATTTTCTCTTATTTTTGTTTATTTAATGAGAAGGACAATCCATCATTTAGTGATCACAATGGAGGGAAGGACTAGTTTTCTTCCATAATCAAAAGTTGGAGATGGATTATGCGAAAAAAGGTTGAGGGTAGATTTTGTTACATTTTGCAAATGTGAGGATGAAAAGTGCAAATTTTCCATTTTAAATTTATTAAATATATGATGTAATAAATATTTAATGCACCACGTGTGACGTGGGTGACAGGCGGAGCCGCTAATGAGTGACGGTGCGTATTTTAGAAGGGTGGTGGTGGAGTCCAAAAGTGGAGAACATACTTAGCTTTGACATTAAGCCTGCATCATTATGTGAGTATGTAGGCAGCTATGCTTGTACATAGACTACTGCATAGGTTTATTGCCCAATAGTGAAAGTGTTGATCAATAATTGATTTTCATCACAGCTCTATAGAGTTCATCATTTAAAATTAAATAAAATAGATTATGTAGTGTTATTCGATGGCGTCGTTTGAGGAAATGCTGATGCACGAGATGTGTTTTAGTGATTATAGGTGCGATTTTGATAATATTGATTTTGAATATATACTTGGTTATATCTGAAGAGGACATGGATAACTGCGAAAACTAATATATATTGAACTTGTGGGACGATAGCTCGAAGCATAAAGAAAATGTTCTTATTCAATTTTGACAAAACACTTTTTCGTGGCCACCACTATGCACTATGTTAGTTTATTGCTGAGGTTGATTTAACAAATGTGAACATTTGGAACTTGTAATCTATTGAAAATTATGAAGTACATAATTATTAGATATAGACGTTTTTTTTAAAGATATATTAATAAATATATTTCGAGCATTGAACCTTGCCCACAGCAATTGAGACGGCATTCTGAAGTGAAACCTGATAGGATCCATAACTCGAGTAACAATTAGATCTTCGTATCTTTAATTTGGTCATCAAACTTCGTTTACCTCTTCTTGCTAAATTAACGAAAATATTGACTTTGTAGATGTGACAATGGCAATCACAGTCGAAGTGGGAGAGTTTAACCAGTTATATATATCGAACTTTGAATAATTCGTTCGCCGAATATCAATTGTATCATCATATGAGAGTGCTCTTCGGTACAAGTTCCTTGACTTGAACAGAGTGCTCAGTACATGCCTTCATTACTCTCCCCATTGAAGGATTGTTAAAATATTGCAATTTCAATTTCAGGATCTTGCAAAATACTCAGGTGCTATTCAACTTAAGAAAAAATATTCTTAACTCAGATTAGCATTCAACAAGAACTTAAAAAAAGAAAAGAAACGGGCTGTCACAAATAAAAATAAGGGTCCGTTTGATTGCAAATGTGGAAAATAGGTGGAAAGAAAATGAATTCCAGGGAATTGAAATGCCTAGAATTTGTTTTACTGAGAATTGTAATTAATTGTGTTTGATTAGTATAATTTTCCACCTGGAAAATGTTGAAAGTTTGGTGTCCGTTTAACTTCATTTTTTATGGAAATTGTCCATTAAAATGATAATTTTTTCTACCACTGAGTCTAGAATTTGTTCCAATTACCAAAAAGTTAAAAAAAAAAAAATTTTTAAACAATTAGAAAAAAATATCATATTCGTTTGACTTTGTTTTGTATAAAAATTGTCAACAAAAATGAAAATCATTTTTGCAATAGTTGATAGAATTTGTTGTTATTGCTAAAAAAAAAAAAAAAAAAAGATGGAAAATATTTTCCCACCTAATAGGTGGGAAAACAAAATCAAGCTTTTGTGCATAAAATGATTGCACCTAGAAAATAGGTGGAAAACTAATTCCCTGCAAAAGAAGACGCATCAAACAACTAAAAAGTGGGAAAACATTTTCCATTTTCCATGGAATTCACGGCGTATCAAACGAACCCAATCCTGCACAGAACTTTGAGTACTGGTCAGAGTCCATCAAGGATTTTACCTCGTCCGAATTCTCTATCTCCACCTTTATGATCCATCCGTTCTCATATGGGCTTGCATTAACCTATCGAAGATATTGCTTGCTCAGTAAGAAGCGTAAGCGAGAGAAATAAGAGGAAGTAGCAGCATAACTACAGGAAGATCAGTAGAATACTTGAAAAAAAAAAAAAAAAGGTTAGGAATCCAGGGTACAACTCTTTGGTTTCTTTTTCTTGCTTTACTATTTAGTTATCTCTTTCAACAAATCATCAAATTACCCGACCATGAACTATGGAAACATCATTTTTCCGTATCAAAACATGGACGAGTTGGTCTCTCTATTTATGTATATACTGGTATGTGTAATAGCCAAGTCGAAATTTCGGAATTACAGTTTTGAGCAGTATAAGCGTACGAGACATCCAAAAAGGTGTGAGTTTTGTTATTTTCTTAAAACGACTCGTAACTTCCACGGCCTGCTGAAGTTGCAAAATATCGAACATTTGAAACTTTTGATAAATCCGAATCGAGCACAAACTGAAAACGTAGAATTTCTATGCTTACAAATATGTGTCGGTGACATTTTTAGCTGAAGGATAACACAAACAAGAACAAAACACGTCAACATCTAGACACCATGACACGGCTGAGGCACTTGAATAGGTTAGTATCTGCCATGTGATAGCATATCAATGGCGGATTAAGTTAAGCATATTATTGCACATTGAGGCCCAAGGAAAATGTTCATAAAGTTTTGGCAAGATTGTATATCGATGGACAAGGTCATAAATTTTGCTTATTTAAACATAAAATCCAATAACAAAACGTCAACATCATATTCTTTCTAACATTTCTTTCAGGGTGAATAAAACTGTACACCATGTTTGGTTAAGATTAAAGATTATTTTTAGTGCTTGTTTGGTAAAGCTTTTCTAAAATTTTATCAATTTTAACCATACATGCTAGTTCTTATCCAAAGATATTGCGTGGTAGGAAGGAATAATCTAAACCATTGCGAACAACTTTCCACGATTCTTACTCATGTTGCATTTTTTTTTTTTTCATTTCTTTTTATTAGACAAGAAGAATACAAAATAATCGAGATTTCATGTATGCTTGTTAGAACATGAAGACACCTATGAATTTCCAAAATCAATAATAAAATGTTACTGCAACACGACTTGAAACTAATAAAGTTTATATCTACCCTCAAGTGCAAATAAGTTGAAAATTTACGGTCGGTAGAAAAGTAAAATAAAATTTCCACCACAATAGTATGGTAGGCATATGTGTGAATCTTGTAAAAGTGGGGTGCCACTAGTCTACATAAAAAATTACAGGGTAGATATGGAAGATCATTGAACTAATGACATCCTCGAATAAGGCAAATAACTATTCAATAGAATAAAATAAGGAAGGTGGTGGTGGGTTGATATGTCAACAAACCAATACAATAGAAGTTGGTGAGGCTATGCAATTTTATATTGGTGTATTTTCCTTTTCTAAAGTAACCATTATAAGAATATTTCTAACTCTATTTGGATAGATAAAAAATAATTAATTTTAATAAAATAATATAAATTTACATAATTGAGTATAAAATGAAGATCCCATGGGGGATAGTTCTGATATGAGCATCAAGACTTGACAAGAAAATTTCTTATTGATGGTACAATATCTACATCATGCAATCAAAGATTCTTGCTTCCCTGCATGAGTATTGCTTCTTACCTAATATGGTTCCATAAGCCATATCAAGGTGTGATTCATACAGAATATTCAACAGTATAGTATAACCGATAATATTTCAGTTTTTTGTCTTCTTTAATCCTATTCAGTCCAATGCATTCCAACATACCTAACATGCCACTAGTGGCATCCTTCCTAGATGGAGTCGGTCTCAAACCTGCAACACTGTCCCCAAATCTCTGTGCATCGTTCTAATTACAGTCGAAACTTGCTCAATCTGATCTTCACTGGAGCAAGAAGAGAGCAACACTTTGGCAGTTCCTCCATCTGGATAACAACCATTATCAATCATCTCTTCAAAAATTTCTATGCATCTTTTGTACTGTTTCTTTCTAGAGTAGGCTCCAAGTCGAGACGTCCAAGTCACCACATCGGGTTTCAATTTCTTGGCAGGAAGTGAACTGAATAGCTCTTCCATTTTCTCTAAAAATCCTGCTCGTCCATACATATTGATCAAGATATTATATGTACTTATGTCAGCTTCATATGGTCCACTTTCCACGGCAGTTAAAACTTCTTCCATTTTCTCAAACTGGCCTATTCTACCGTACAAGTTCATCATACTATTAAGGACAAAAGTGTCAGGTTTGAGTCCCACTTCATGCATATGGTTCACAATTTCTTCGCATTTTAGCACGTTTCCAATTCTCGAGTGGGCTGATAAAAGTACCATGTGGGATTTCATAGTTGGTTCTATTCCAAGTCGCTGCATTTCATCAAAGACAGACTGTGCATCTAAAACACAAATGAAAAAAGTTCTAATCACGATAAGCATAATAGTGAAAGGATTAACGAAGTTCAGCACTAATAAAATTTTCATATTCATGTTTTTAGAGAAACAAGTCTGATTCTCACAAAATTTTTGTTCGACTATATGAATCTTTTTCACCACTCTTTATATCCAACATGTACTAAAAGACTCAATAAAATTTATATTATTGCAACCACCTCAGTTCTTGACATTTTTGGTCCCTCACTTTTCTAACCTATCATTCTGGGATCACATGGCTTTTATGATGGGGAGTGTTTTACCACCACAAATGCATGCCAAAACCATCTAAATCATCATTCCACTAATTTATCCTCAATAGCATCACTTCCACTTGAATAGCACCTAATGCATGTGATTAGAACTGGTTTGATGAAATGGAGGAGTTTCAGAGATTCTATGCAGTTAAAAGACAGCTACCAAGTTAAAAGGTCGTATTAAGGAGCAGTTATTAGGCGATTTATGCTTTCTGCAGAAATGAGGATGACTTCGCTACTGTGCGGGCATTTTAGAATGAATAAAAATAAGAAACAAGAGCATCCCCATTTGAAGTAAACGGGAAAAAATGCCACATAATAGCTAAGGCATTAGTATGGGTGAAATTAGTTTAGTAAAAGCCACGTTTAAAGGCTGATACACAAGGGATTGAAGCTAGGAAACATGCAGGTAAATCGTGTAGCATAGAGAGAATTAATACCTTAAAGGCTCAAGACTATTTATTATCATTCTTTTACTGAATTAACATATATACAGCTAAGAGTTCAAAGATAAATGTATTTGACATGTTTTGTCATGTTTTGAGGATTCAGTGTTAAGACACAAAAACTACTTTCCGACTCAAGATAAAAGACCACTAATAATTTAGCATTCCTTAAGAAAATTACTGTAAATTGGATTCCAAGAGAGGTAAGTTACCTTCATGGAGACCTGCTCTCCCGTAGGCATCCACCATGATGTTATAAGATGCTCTGTCTGGTTCACAACCCATATGCTGCATGAGAGAAAAGATTTCTGCAGCACCACTTGGAACACCTGCCCGACTGTTAGGTGAAGCAAGTCAAACTTCGGTCATTTTTACTCACCTCGAAGTAAATTTAATTATCCTAATACATCTTCAAGATGCCTATAATAAACCAAGTCTGAAGATGCTTGGAACAAACCAACTCAAACAAAGGGATAGTTATCTTGGCATCCCAAAAAGCCTAAATTCAATTATCCTAAAACATCTTCAAGATGCCATATCGCATTCTTTGGTCTGAAAGAATTAGTATTCTTAAGACTCATAGTAACTAAGACATTATATAGTTAAATATGTTCCAGAATATTTTAATTAATTTGAATTAGTGAAAACATAACTTAGAACCCACACAGTGCATGATAAAGTGACTAGAGAAAATCTATAGAGTTTGAAGCTGCTCTGTCAATTGACCTGTAGGCTTCCATGAGGGCATTATAGGCATACACATCAGGCTCAAGCCCTGCTTCCTGCAGCTGTTCGAAGAATTCTTCAGCTTTTTCACACAGCCCATCTCTTGCAAATGCATTCACGAGAGCAGTGAAAGTACAAATATTAGGTTTACATTTTTTGTTTCTCATTTCACGGAACGCCTCTAAAGCCATATATGATTTACCATCCTGCACAGTAAGGAAGACACAGGTTAAAGAGAGACGATTAACTTCTAAAGATTTAAAACCATAAAACTAAGAATAAAGATTATGAGTATTCTGAATCTTGGACAGGATATGGATTTTGTCGTCATTATATAAATGCAGCAGTGTTCAATGGACTAACAGCTTATATACAAAAATGGGCTGCAAACTGTTGAAACATCAAAGGATCTTCTGTCTTAAGTTAATGGACCCAAGGGTATGCAATTACTAGGACAAATTATTTGGTAGAATGTTTAAATTCTCTTTAACTTAAGTGGTTAAATACTTAAATGAGATTTTATAATTTATGATGGAATCACCTGACGACGAGTAAAATATATAAAGTAAAGAAAATGATTAAAATCCATTAAGTTGATCAACTATCAATGAAGGACAAACATGTATATAAATCACCTTTCCATATAGGTTGATCACCATTGTGTAAGTATCAGCAGTTGGTTCACACCGCTCTTTCTTCATCCTTTGAAAGATCTCGAGAGCTCTTTGTCCCTTTCTTCCTTTGATTAAGCCATCAATATATGCATTGTATACAACTGTACCTGAAAAGGTTAAATAGAATATGTTTATGTTGAATCTTAAAAGCGCTTGCCCATAAGGCTAGTTGAAATAAAATGTATAGATCATACTTATGTCATTGACTTAACAACTAGACACCACTCCCTTGACTTGACTTGGCAAGGTGCTCTGCCTAAGGTCGGGAAAGGAATTGTACACCGTGTTAGTTTGCAAGTATCTTTAGAAATGAGGTTATATAATATGAATTCAGTTGCAAGAAATAACTGTTTATAAATTATACAAGAACATAACTTTAATTGATCAATGAAACATAAAAGATGACAATATGAAATATATCACATTTCACCATTCATATATAACTGGATTATGGAAAACTCATGGAAGCATACTCGGGGGAAGGCCATCCTTCTGCATCTCAGCAAAGACAGCTTCAGCCTGCTCCAGCAATCCGCATCTACAGTAGGCTTTTAAAAGAAGTGCATAAGTATCTTCAGTAGGGATACATCGAGCTTCAAGGAGTTCAAAATAAGTGGATTCTGCTTTTTTGAAGAGTAATTTCTGGCCATAAGCCTCTATAAGAATATTGTAACAAATCACATCTGGCTTGAAGGAGCTTCTGTGCAATATCCATTCACACATCTGAAAAGGTGCTTCTAGTGTTATTGACTGTGTAACTCATAGGTATATATTCAACAAAAATTTCTTATCCCTGATGGTGAATCATGGATATACAAGAGATGTAGTCATGTAGAGAGTATGCTTAGTTCACCTTTTATTTGGTATTAAAGAGGTTTTTTTACTTTGAACAATACTCCTTAAGTGATATCTTCTTTGTTTAGTGCCTTTGCTCTACGGAATTATTTAAGATTAGCACACACAATATGCATCGAGACTCATCTAAAAGCATTATAAGTTGTTATTTTTGTCTTAGATGGATTCTGCGAGATGCAATAATAGAAAGGCCAAAAAAGGATGGAAGAGTGTCTGGTGAAAGGCTGAGAGGATCTCTGTACAAATTCAGAATGTTTACTTATGTACAGAGGCTAGAGAGAGAATGGTTTAGGAAGACAAACATGATGTTGAAAAGGAGGCTTAATCAACACTTTTTAAAGAAGTATTATCTTAATGCTTTTATGTCAAATCACAAAAATCAGGGGATATGTGGAGAAAGATCATTGTACTATGCAAATTTGGAAGCTTTCCAATAGCCAGCAGGGACAAAATCCAATAGTTGTTACTTCAAGACCTATTTCAGAAGTTAGTTGTGCAATGTTCAAAAAAATGTTTGAGCCTGATGAAATCAACGCTCAAATACCCATTTATGCCCTGTCAGTATCATTCTATAGAAAATAATGAGATGATAGATAAGAGGAAAATTAAAAATCGTGTGAGGTCTATACCAGTATGATTGGACTCCATTGTTTATTGAGACGAAGTTGAACAGCTATACTAATTAGGTCGTCCCAAGTGGTATTAGTGAGAGGAAGATTGTCAAGAGATGACCAAATTCTATTTACATCCACTTCCTTCTGCACAAAGTTTAGAATCTGCCGGGCAATGGGGCTCAGCACAGGGAAAATTCCATCAACAAACCCGGATCCGTATTTCCACCCTTGACCACGCAAAGAACCCCCTGCACCATGATGATGTTTAGGCATTGGAGTGACAGAGAATTAGAATGCGCAGAATTTAAATATCAACTAGACATTGTGTTACCCTTTTTTCTTGAAACTTTCTTGTGATTAAAGTGTCTAAATCTCCCACGTTTGTCAATGAAAAGGCTGTCGCGCTTCCACTTCTCAATAGGTTCATCACTTGCACCTTTGGCTCTACACTTAAACTCTGTATTAAAACTTCTTCGTTCAACCAATATACAAAGTGCAGGAATTTTGACAGACAACCTAAACAATTCATCAGAAAGGGTTGAACTTAACACGTAGTCAATCCCGCCACCGAAGTTCAGCATTGGCCTGATGAATAATGCAAAGTTTCCTCTGGTTAGTACTTAAAATAAAAATGAAATGAAATGAAAATCAAGCTATAGCTTTTAACATTTTCTCAATATTATAACAAGAGTTAATGTGCAGTCCCATGAATTATTCTTGAACCACAATAAGAAATTTGCACACAGAAACTGTCACTTACACACTACAGAGTCCTCTGGTGATTTCTCCACAAAAACAATTCTTGAAATCAAACTTCTATTATGAAGAGACAACCAGTTTAAACTGTGCTGTTTGAAGAATCATTTGTAACTAAAAACATAAATTCGATCTTAATTATAATATATAAGATAAAATAGATAATGTAGAAGGTGTTGAAAATTGAGCTCGCATGCAGAAATTGAGAAAGAAGATGAAACTTACATGAATGCGTATGAAAATTGAGCCACTCAATTTGCCTCTTACTTAACTAGAGTGGATAAGTACATGCAATAGATACATTACCTTAAAATATCTGAAACACATGGAGACAAACACCCACACTCCCATCCACTCCCTCCATCCATCCATTTGGTCTGTCTGGTTCTACTACAGTCGTCTCTGCGCGTCATTTTCTGGGGTGTGAACTAAAGTCGTTACACTGAGTCTCACTAGACTCCGTTGTTGAAACAAAGTCGCCCTTCAGCTCCTTCGACCTGAATAGTTAAAGACCCGACCTGACCCGGTTCAGGTGATTAATACAAATTGAAATAGAGATAATTTTAAATTAGAAAGAAATTTATAAACCACACACATATATAAAAGTTTTAAAGCATATTTTAAGATTAAAAAACAATTATATGAAAATAAGAAAATACGATACAAATATATTAGTTTTTTTCTTCTATATTCATCGTCATATTCAATACTTTTAACTGTACTAAAATGAGATAGTAAATTATTATTTTCTTCTCTTTTAAAAATATTTAAATGTCTTAAGTAGGAAAATTTTAGTATTCGAGCACTTATAAAAAGTAGGCAACTGCAATTCATATGTTGAACTAACGAACTTCGAAATATCTACTGTCCAAATGTCATTGTGCAACAATGAAGCTAAAATTTTGAAAAGGATAAGAGTACTATTGTCGTTTTTTCATTTTCTTTTACACTTTTATTTAGTTTTAGCATGATTCGATTTGAAATTTTTATGGCCAATTTTCAAACAAAATCATTTTTTGAGATTCAAAAAAATATTCTATCCTGCTGCGGTATTTAAGGATGTTGTCATATTACAATCAACTACAAACGCATAAGAAATAATGGGTTATGGGCCTAAGTTTGTGGTCTAAGATAGAGTTATTCTAATGTTTATAGAGGAAATTACACTAAATCAAGGGCTTAGTTTTGACTTTTAAAATATCAGGTTTATACTTTAATTAATCAAAAATCAAGTTTTAATTTTTATCATTAATATTAATAATAATATTTTAAATTAAACTAATCTACATACCCACTCTAGTACTTATCCCCCACCAAATTTATTTTAAGTATAAAACTCTAACCAAACCTTAATCAATTTCATTCTTTCCCTTCTCTCACCTCCACCGCCATCGCCCGCCGCCTCCACCGCCACCGCCCGCCGCCCCTCCCCTTCCCCCCTCCTCTGCTGCAAATCGCAGCGTCACGGGCAGCCTCCACCGCCACTACCCGTCGCCCCTCCCCTTCCCTTCTCCCTCCGTCTCCTCCCCTGCTGCGAATCGCAGCGTCACAGGCAACGACGCTGCTGCCTTTTAACATCGTCGCTGCCTGTGACGCTGCTGTTCGAACGTGATTTACGGCAGCGTCGAATGCTGCTGTGATTTACAGCAGCTATCGGCGTCGACGCTGCTGCGAATCACAGCAGCGTTGCGACGCCGGCAACAACATGACGACGTTACTGTGATTCCCCCTCCCCCTCCCCCTCTCCCTCCAAATGCACTTTCAGGAAAGTGGCAAAATGGCGAGTGGAAGAACCTATGACTCTCTCTATCTCGACTGGAAAGTGGTGTTGATGTGTGTTTGTGTGGTGGTGGGTTGCAGATTTGCGTGGTGATGGTGCTATGGTGGAGGTTGAGGTTGAGGTACGACTGTGTGGTGTTGATGTGTGTTTTTGTGGATCTAATATTTTTGGTGATGGTTGGGATGTTGGCTGTGGTGGTGGCGGTGGTCGTGGGTGTCTGTGGCCTAGGTGGGTGTCTATGACTCACTCTGAAATAGAGTCGTGACATGTAAAAGTTTTGATTTTTTTCAACCTGTGACCTAGGTGGGTGTCTGTGACCTCGAAATTGTGACTGTGACTCATTGAAATAAAGTTTTGACCCGTAAAATTTTTTTTTTTTTTCAATCTGTGACCTGTAACAAATTTTGGTTATTTTGTGACATATGATCAAGTATTGTTGATGTATTGGGATTGGGGGACGAGTGCGGCGGATGGGTCGAAGTGTTTGTGACCATCTATTTTGTCGATCTATGACTTGTGACAAAGTATTGGTCATGTATTGGGATGAGGGAATGGTGTTTGGATGACTGTGACCCATCTATATGGTAACTGTGACCTTAAAATTCTTTACTCCGTGACCTTAAGATATAACCTGTGACCTATAATTTGTCAAACAGTTTTAATCTGTGATTTCAAAATAATTCGTGACCAAATTGCATATAACTGTGACCTTAACAATTGTCGGAATCGGAGCAGTCGTCAGAATTAAGCGACGGCAGACGGTCACGGAGCAGTCGTCGATCGTCAGAGTAGTCGTCGGAACAATGGAGGGGTGGTTGATGTGGGGTGGGGTTAAATATATTATATTACAGTTAAATATTTAATTTAATAGATTAATTGTGAAATATAATTAATTAATTCAAAAAAAATCTAATTTTTGTAATTTTAAATTTTGGGGCCTGATTTTTTATTACGAGATAGATAAAGTCTGATCCATGAATTTTTCCCATGTTTATATGAGATTAAATCTTGGCCCATCACTTGTGTTATGCCAAGGAAATGTTTCAAAATAGCCCACGAAAGTCTCTCCTCTATCAAGATTTTAGGGAAAGTTTGAGTCTTCAGTTGAATCAGAGCTCTAGATATTTTTCAGTGTATTCGAATTTTCACCATCAAGTATTATTTTTGTTTTAAGTATCAATTTTATTCATTCATTGACGGTTTTAACAATGTATTTAATGGTAAAGATGGATTGGACTTGGCGTTTATCAGATGGTGTGCTCTAGAAGGGATCTGCCGCTGTTGAATAAACTGGTGCTGAAGTTTTTTGTTGTTGGTTACTATTTTTGTTATTTATTTTATCATGATTTTGCTGGAAATTGTGTTATGTCTTTATATAATCATAGAGTTTACTTGATTCAATATCCTCAACCTCAAATCGTATCTCATGGTGTCCCTTGTATTTCTTCACCTAAGGAGAATCCACCAGCAACACATAGCACCCATAACGCTTCTCAATGGTTTTTCCTCCATTCAATTCTGTCACTCTTGCTCCACTCTCACACCCTTGTGCCACGCCCCCGCCATTCCATCTTCAGTTGTTGAAAAGGTCTGTTCTTTGGTCTGTGAATCATACTACAATCGACAGCAGAAAAGTATATATTTCAATCCGACACTTCCGATTTTAAATTTGCCTATAAATTCGGAGTTCTTGACACCAGAACAGGCCATAACTGTGGTTGCCTCATTGGCTGATGAGGCTGGTTCTATGGTTGCTTTGAGTTTCTTTTATTGGGCAATTGGGTTCCCGAAATTCAGACACTTTATGAGGTTCTACATAGTTGCGGCCATGTGCTTGATTAAAAATGGCAACTTCGAGAGTACCCATGAAGTATTGCATTGTATGTTGAGAAATTTTGGGGAGATTGGGATGTTGAAGGAGGCTATCAACATGGTTCTTGAAATGCGGAGTCAAGGAATGGTTTTGAGTGCTTACACTTTGAACTGTGTGCTGAGCACTGTGAATGAGATGGGCTGTCTTGAGATGGCTGAGAATGTGTTTCATGAAATGTGTGACAGGGGTGTGTGTCCCGATGCTTTATGTTTTAAGTCCATGGTTGTGGCTTACTGTAGATTGGGCAGAGTTTCTGATGCTGATAGGTGGTTGATAGAGATGTTGAGTCGAGGATTTCTTGTGGACAATGCAACATGTAGTTTGATTATTAATATGTTCTGCAAAAATGGTTGTGAGCACAGAGCATTATGGATCTTTAATAAGATGGTTGATATTGGCTTGACTCCAAATGTGATTAATTATACTTGTTTGATTGACGGGGTGTGCAAGAAGGGAAGTATCAAGCAAGCATTTGAATTTTTGGAGGAGATGGTTAGGAAAGGTTTGAAACCTAATGTATATACTCATACGGCTTTGATAGATGGTCTTTGTAAGAAGGGATGGAATGATAAGGCCTTTAGGCTTTTCTTGAAACTTGTTAGGAGTGACAATTACAAACCCAATGTGAAAACTTATACAGCAATGATCACTGGATACTGCAAAGAGAAAAAGTTGAATCGGGCAGAGATGTTGTTGAGCAAAATGCAAGAACAAGGATTAGTTCCTAATAAGAACACCTATGCTATCCTCATTGATGGGTATTGTAAGGTGGGTAATTTTGAGCGTGCATACAGTATGATGGACACAATGAGTACAAATGGTTTAACACCAAATATTTGTACGTATAATGCAATTGTTGATGGTCTCTTTAAGAGAGGAAGGGCCAATGAGGCTTATAAGTTGCTGAAAAGAGGCTGTAGAAATGGACTCTGTGCTGATAAAATTACATATACCATTCTCATATCTGAGAGCTGCAAGCAGGAGGATACTACGCGAGCTTTAGCACTTCTTAATAAGATGGTAAAAGCTGGGATCACTCCTGACATGCATACTTATACGACTTTGATTGCAGCACTTTCCAAGCAAAAAAGAATGAGGGAGTGTGAGAAAATTTTTGAGGATGCTTCAAATATTGGCCTGGTTCCGACCATTCAAACTTACACAGCCATGATATGTGGGTATTGTCGAGATAAAAACACGAGCATGGCCATGAAAGTTTTCCGGACGATGGTTGAATGTGGTTGTGCTCCTGATAGTTTTACTTACGGTGCTTTGATAAGTAGACTCTGCAGGGAATTCAAGTTGGATGAGGCCAGAAAACTTTACGAAGAAATGATGGACAAAGGACTTGCCCC
The DNA here is from genome assembly GCA_019097785.1 of Fraxinus excelsior. Taxonomy (NCBI): domain Eukaryota; kingdom Viridiplantae; phylum Streptophyta; class Magnoliopsida; order Lamiales; family Oleaceae; genus Fraxinus; species Fraxinus excelsior. Next base: position 2,105,110 of record CM032631.1, read on the forward strand.
TTGTGAAGTTACTCGTCTGACAGTAGCTTATGAGTATTGCAAGAAGGATGAATATTCTACAGCCATCATCCTATTAGAAAGATTAGAGAAAAAGCTATGGATTCGCACAGTTTGTACCTTAATTAGAAAGCTTTCTTGTGAAAAGAAAGTAGGCATGGCTGCTCTGTTCTTCAATAAATTATTAGGTAAGGATAAGAATGTGGATCGGGTAACTCTTGCAGCGTTCATGACTGCGTGTTATGACAGTAATAACTATGCTCTTATTTCTGATATCTCTGAAAGGACAATGATGAAAACAGGTTAGCTTTTGTTTATTTTTCTATAAAAATTTTGTTGGTACTATTTGTTAACCTCTTAATATTAGAGCATGATTTTCTCTCTTTTACCTATGTATGGTGCTGAGTAGCTAGTTATTCTTTTTCCTGAGTGAGTAAAATTGATTGTTTCCTGTTCTTTCTCCACTGTGGTGATTTTGGCATCATTACATTTTTCGATAGACTCATGAGGGCGCCATGGATTCTATTAAGCTGTTCATTATTGTATTTGTTACAGGGGGACTTGATTGAAGAGTGACGAAGTAATTTGTGTCCTGCACTGTAGAGCAGTGACTGGTGATTTAGTTTGTGCTTAGAGCAAGAACTGGTGTCCAGCTAAAAGAGATGTCATCATAACCCATGGAGATGAAATGGTACTGCATGTTCAATTGGAAACTTCTATGGAAGACCAGGAATCCATTTACGCTCAAACTGTGCCAGGTGAATCTACACACAAGGTTGTTCCTTTTTATTGAGTGGTATATATAGAGTGAGGAGAATAGAGCTTCAATGAGGCCCAAATTATATCTTGCACTGTGTTCTTTGGTTTTAGAACTTTGCAACATTGTATTCTTGCCTGATTGTGAGTATTAGATATAAGGAAAGTCTACAAGACCTAATAAATTTATGGCCTTGGCCCGACCAGTTGCTTGGCTTCATATAAGTTCACTGGGTTATCCCAGGTAGAAAGAATGTGCTTTAAGCATAGCATTGTTGAACAAATGTATTCTACGTAGACTATTTTTGGGGACTCTTGCTTTCATGCAGCATTGTAGTTTTGTAACTGTTTTAATGAACTAGTTTACAATAACCTGCACGATGGAACTGCTATTAACTAAGACATCCCATATCTTTCTCTACGAGTGTGCATGTGTGGATTTAACCCCACAAATAACTAGTGAATTTTCGCACATTTTTTTGTGAGATTCTCATATGATTTTTGAATGTTAAAATTATTGTTTTCAGATGAAGCATATATGTGCATCTTGAAGAGAACAAGATCCTCAATCGTCGAGATAGATACACAATCATGGCTATGAAAGTTTTCGACACAATGGGTGAATATGGCTGTGCACCTGACAGTTATAGACTCTTGGATAAGTGGACTCTACAGGGAATCCAAGTTGGATGATGTTAGAAGACTTCACAAATGATGGACAAAGGACTTTGTCCCATGTTAAGTTACTCGGCTGACAATATAGCTTTAAGAGCATTTCAAGAAGGATGAATATTCTACGGCCATCATCCTCTTGGCAAGATTAAGAGAAGTTATGGATTCCCACAGTTTTTACCCTGGTTAGAAAGCTTTTTAGTGAAAAGAAAGTAAAAATGGCTGCACTGCTTTTTCGAGAAGTTATTAGATAAGGATCGGAATGTCGAGCGGCTCTCTTGCAGCATTCATGACTGTATGTAACCTGTATAACTATGCTCTTATTTCTGCAACTGAATTTTCTTCTTTCTATTGCTAGTAAAACTTGTTTGGAGCCAAAACACACTTGGTTTTCTCCTCTAATGAAGTCTTGACCTGTAATTTACCATTTTATAACTACAAAACTAAGATTAAGGTACAATAAATTGGATTCGGAAAGAAGAAATTATGATAGGGAAGATATAACTAGAGTTTAGACAAGCAAAGCTTGGGGATTGATTGCTTCTCTATAGATACGCGCGAATGGAATTGGCGCATTAATTTCTACGATTTTTTCTTTAATTTAAAAACTTGTTATTACAACAGAAGGCATTATTTTAGAGAATTAAAAACTGTGGGGAGTGAGATTGGAAATTCAAAAGAAATGTGGTGATGGATGTAATTTCCACATTAAGCCCTTGTTTGGGCCACATTTTTTTTTCATTCTCATTCTTCTACTCATTTTCAACTACACATTTTTCAATAAAATAATATTTTATCACATCAATAATTTTTCTTTCTTTTTCAACCACATATTCCTCATCACCTCAACCAAAAAAATGCATTCTTTTGAAAATAATATGCACCAAACGGGGGCTAAATAAATGTTCCGCAATAAATTCCCCAAAGACAGTAGTTAACCAAAGATACAAGGCAGTGAAAAAGTGACCCTATTTACAAAGGATATTCATAAACCACGTTCGTGTAGAATACATACATGGATAATACGTGACTTTTATATATACAGAGAACGACCACAACACTGACCAATACATGAAGGTTGCCTATTTTTCCATGACCAGTACCACAGTCCAACAATAGTGAAGGGTTCTTTAAGCACCTGCTGAGATAGACATGCCCTTTAACTCGACTCGCTTCTTACCCTTGTGTAGGGGCTGAACAGTAATAGTGGCACAGGCCTCTTCCTGCAAGGATTTATCACCTCCAACGCGAGAGACCGATATTGAGCCCACCAACGGCTTTTTCTCAGCTACATTGTCTTGTTCTTCGTCTTCTTGGTTTTCCCCAATAATTTCCCAATCCTCTTTAACAGAAGTTACTTGTAAGCCGCTTCTTGCTTTGTGACTTTCTACTTCAAACAAGGTAGGTAGAATTACAAAATCGTTAACTGGATTGTAATAAGGATCATGGTCCGCCATCAGCCAGTGCTTGAGAATTCTGAACACATGACGGTCACAAAGAATTCCACGGTGATCCCCAGGGACTCCGACCCTTGCTTCTGCTTGAAGTCCGTCTGCCTGTAAAAGAGGGTCAATAGAGAAAGCCAAGTCAATGATGGTTCAGTTTCAAAATGTCATCGCAACCATATGCATAATTATTGTTTTGAATGAATTTACAACCATGTTTATAATGTTTTTCCGGGAAAAAAAAAAAAAAAAAAGAAGAAGAAGAAGAAATGAAAATGATTTAACATTAATTGTAGTTAGGAAAGAAAGGGAATAATGTAAGAAATTTAAAGTACTGCCCTGCAGCCATTGAGAAGTGAAGAGAGTGGAGAACATTTAGAAACTCATATATATAGTAGCTACAATTTTCCGGGGTCTTCTATAGAAAATTTTAAAAGCATCTCACTCGAGCCAGAGATGATTATATCATTATGTGCCAAGCAAAAAGCATATCACCTTACCCAAATACACTCCCCAATGTTTAATCAGTTCAGTTAAGATCCTATTCCATCTATTTTCTAACTGCTACTTTTCATTTGAGGATGTCCCAAAAATTTGGTCCATTCTGATCAGTTGAACTGGATTATAGTTTGTATTACAGTTGAAATATTTCCCTAGTGTATATGATTTCTCATTGCACCCACACGACAATTTAAAATTACGCAATCATTGTTTTCCAAAACAGTAAACATAACAAGTGAGTTCTCTAAACCAAAGTTATAAATGTTATTGGTCACAACACTATACATAAAAGCAAGTTTCCCAAAATAAGCTAAAATTATGGCTAGTAGTAGTAGTAACAGCATACAGATAAAATTATACTTCAAAAATTTATGCAACAAATTTGAAACAAAGTACCTTAGCAGATTCCATTGGAACAGTTCCATCACCATCAACATTTATGTACTTGGCCTGACATGCAAAAACAGTATTTTAGAACTGTTCTTACAGCCTAAGTTTCAAATGTAACGAACATATCATACAGTACATAAAACAAATACTAAATAGTTAAACAGAAACCCAGATTAAAAAACACATGAAGTTCTGAAGAAGTGTGTGTGTATATTTATTTTAAGATTCATTTAATAGCTGTACCAGGAGAGCAGGTAACTGTTGCAGGTCAGATACAGGTGCATCCTCACTTCCATAACTGTAAAAGAGAGTTAGCATTTCATACGAGTTCACCAATCAATACGTTTTGAATGTCATAATATATTTCAGAATTCCAATCAATTGGAGAGCATAAACTTTTTGAGGCTAAAGCAGTACCAAACACTATGAGGCGTTTCGTTATTTGTCCCATAAATATTGTAGAACTTAACATGATTGGGAACCTTAGCGCAGCTCAACAACTTTCGTGTTTCATTAGCCCACTTCAAAACGTCCAAGTTGAATGGTAAAGAAATATCAGTACCATCATAATTAACCTGCAAGTACACCACTGTCTATGTAAGACTGCTTGGAAACAAGTATCATAGCAATAGTCAGTAATGCATTAGAAAATCAAATATCAACATGTCAAGTCAAAAACAGATTAACAATGTCAAAAGTATTTGGTTGTACTTTAGTTTTCATCTTTTTCCTACACTAAGAAAATCCGGGAATTTATATCTAACATTGGGATTACCATTACTCATCAAGAGAATGCAAACTAATAATGACATTCTGACCCTGAGCTCAACACCAAAATGTGATCTCATTATGACATTTATGAACTTCACAAAAAGCAACCAAAAAAATGAAAAATCCTATGCACACTAAGGATTCCATGATACCAAATAAATCAAGGTTCAACTGGTTTTTATCTATCTATATTTTGAATAACTAGCGCTAATAACTCACCTTATTGCTTGAAAGAGCCTCCATAAATATTGATACAGCTTCTACTGGGGGATAAGACTCTAGCATGATGGTGGAATTTCCATCACTATCAGACATCTCCCTCCAGATTTCCAGAAGTGGAATGTGTTCCCAAGGGAAATCTAGACAGGCCATCAATTCGTATATTGATGGGCACTCAATCAGCTGGAAAGAAATTAACAAAGAAAAATGTGAGTGCTTGACACATAAATAAATTGAAGTTGATGATTTCTAATCAATACAACGCCATATAACTTTAGTTACAAAATACAACACAACTTGAGCCAGGAAAATAACATAGTTTCAGGGTAACTGGATTATAAAACACCTTGATAGTTTTACAACTCATAATTTTCATGTACAAACAGGTAGACAACATGGTTTTTAAATGAGATTAGAAGTACGTAAAAAAACCACACAACTCAAGAAAGTATAGCTTATGATGAAGATGCTCATCTGAAGACATGCACTTCTGTCAAGTAAGAGGGGATGGCGTGGTTAATAAATTCTAAGATCTTAGATAAGTAACGGAAAAGGGGGGGGGGGGGGGGAGAGAGAGAGAGAGAGAGCCCTGCAAACAGGGGATCTCTGTGGAAATCATCTTCATACCATCTGGTGCATGCTCCATTTTGATATGAAAAAATTCTGTTTCCATCCTTCCACAAATGATGTTCCATTCAAAAGTGCAGAGGTAATATATCCAGGTGCACCTATTAAAATAACACCACCACCACAATTTTTAGAAGTCATTCATCAAAAGTTTGAAAAAGAATAAATACAATGAAGCCAAACACCACACGGATATGGGTCTTGGTTCCAGTTAAGCAAGCTTACAGAAAAAAGGTTGATATAAATTATAATGAGTTAAATGAAGCATGGATAGTGCACAATAATTTTTGAATTACAAAAAATATCCACCTTTTATGCACTGTGTTATACAAATGACATTTGAATGATATTTCCATTTCTGACCATTTGTTTAGTTCAGATTTTAAAAACATAATAAAGTAACAATAGCTTATGTTAGAACTGTTAACTTTATGGCAGGTGTAACAGGAAGTATGATACAAGAGTTTGTCTTTTTGAAATAAAGCTTGTTTCTCTTTCCTCTTGGAATATTGCAAACTGGTAAGTGTGGCATCAACTAGGGGATGGTGGGACTACAATAAATGTGTGAGTACAATTATAGGAATCGTCTTATAACTTGAATAGACCGTAATAACAATATTTATCAAATATAAATAGAACTGTTTTAATTTCAAGTTAAGAGTTCTTGCAAAAAAAATTATCCTGATGAACAAACATATAAAGCCTCCGTTTGGTACAGATTAAAATTCAATTAAAATTGAAAATATGGCCGTTATTGGGTCCCATTAATCTAATAAAAGTCAACAATAACGGCTAATTTTTCAATTTTAATCTGAATTTAATACATACCAAACGGACCCAAAATTAGACTTTTCTCATCTTTCTGTACAGAAGGATTTCTTTACACTTCTCTTGGTACAATTGTAAACATGATAACTGAATGCACATTTGCTATATATCCTACAACTAACAAGACGCCTTATTCAAAGATTTCCAGAGTGAAGAAGAGGAGGAAATATACTTTGCATGCCAGTAATATACTGTTAAAACAGAAACAGATAATTAGCAGCATTTTATAAAATATTCATAGCTTGCGTTTGACTATGTATTGATACTGGAAAAATAAGAGCTTTTTAAAGCTGTTTGAACAAAGTCAAACATTTCCAGTTATTAGGCAAACTTGGTTAGACAAAAATGATCACTCTAATGTTTATAAAGACCCAAATCTAGAAGCCAAAATTGCCCGCAGCGGAACCCCTAGCAACAGTAGATTGAGCAACAATGCAACATACCGCGGAATGGTGCAGCTATTGCAATCCAATTCTTCACGTACTTCTCAAAAATCTGCAGAATAATGCTTCCATTATAAAATTTGCGTTTTGAATGAAAAAGAAATGGAAGTTTATACTAGTCAGAGAACACTAGAAGTCTAGATGGAAATAGAAGGAGCAAAAAGGGAAAGGGAACAAAATCAAAATAAGCCGAAGAGTTGAAGTATCACATCACTATGCAGGCTCAGGAAACATTTAACAAGAAGACCACCCATGGAATGACTTATGATGTTAATTTTTCTTCCCCCAGATGCAGTATACACAGACTCAAGCTTCGCTGCTAAGCCCTCCATTGTTCCTTGAAACCTGGAATGCAGAAATATAAGTCTAAAAACATAAAAAAAAAAATGAGCAAATAATTGGTATACCTTCAGCAGGAACACGCATATTGTACATGTGAAGGTATAACAGGAACAAAATTTTAGAATTTCTTACCCAGATAAATATCTAAAATTGAAACAAAATCTCACACTTTTTTCAGGCATATGAAATCCTATATTTCTTACCTATCCCAAAATATGAAATTGTTGGGAGTTTTCAATCATATGTTACAAACTAACTTTGATCTACAATTATTAGGGCAGATTCTACACTTCTTCTCATAAAGAAGATTTCAATAATACTACCAAAATTGTACATTTGTAACCTAGGATTTTTCATTCATAACCTCATAAATGTGCAATGTGCAAATTTGACAAATAATCTGTCTGTTACCGATTGCTTTGGCGGAAATCATATCCAAATCCAAAGAGAGTTGTTCCCTCTTTGTAGCCCCACTTGAGCATTTCAACTATCATGTCATGGAAATAATATACAGAATCACTCCCAATAACCTGCAAAAACAAAACCACCATAGAAGAACAGATATTAATACTTATATTTGATCAGTGGGCATTTCTTTATACAAACTGGAAGTTTGAAATCCATCTACATCTATTTCTCATATTGCATACAACACTCCCTCCCCCCCCCCCCCCCCCCCCCCCCCCCCCCCCCCCCCCCCCCCCCCCCCCCCCCCCCCCCCCCCCCCCCCCCCCCTCTTCTCTCAAAAAAAAAAAAAATACAAACACTCGCGCGAAAAACTGTAAAAAAAGAAAAGAGAGCCCGAATTAAAAAAGAGATGATTTTGTGCGCGCGTTACGCTTCATTTTGGTTAAACAATCAATAATAAAGGACATGCTGTTAATGGTGTAACAGGCAGATCTTAATTGTATCTTGAAAATTGAAATTATGAGGTCTATAAATCTTATCACAAGATCATAAATGCAGACTGTACAATGATCAATTCCTGTTCATATCTAGGGAAAACACAATGGAGGATGAAAAAATGCAGAACTAATGTGAACAAACAACTTCGTATATACAGAGATATTGCAATACTTACCATGTCCGGATCCAATGTATCAATCGCATACAAGCCATATCTGTCTTGAGGAACTTCAATATGAGTATCATCATCCAAAGTTACGGTTTTCCCTGTCACACACACAAAAAAAGTACGTCCTGTCTCAAAAGAGTTGGATAACATTAGACTAAATCCAAAACGATCCCATGACCATCAAAAGGAACCTACATAATAGCAGCCTACAAGAAAGTAGATGAAATTAAAACAGACACAAAAAAATTTAAGAGTAATAAATTTGAAATACCTCCAGCAATCAGGATACCTTGTACAAAAATTTGTGAATTTTTCTTTTCACATACCACATAAAAGTACATGCACTTAATACTTTTAAGTAGTATCATATGTTACTTTTAAGTAGTATCATAAAGAACTTCTTTGGAAGTAAAAAGACTTTCCAATCATAAAAAAGGTTAACAAATTCCCTATTTCTTAACATAAATTAAGGCTTTAAGGGAGAAAGCTATTGAAAACATAAATCGCACGAGAGATTCTTTACCAAAAAAAATGAAAAAATTAAAAATAGAAGACTCAGCATTATAAATATTCTTCAAATTCGAACTTTTTGACAAAATAAACTGAACTATCCAAAAACTCAATAATATTTAAATAATCATGTCCATCAGCTACTTGAATTGTGACGCGGCTTTTCACCTACAGGACTAAGATCACCTCTCTTCCCAAAATAAATTATAAACAAACAAAGAAATCGATAATACTATCCAACTAGTAGCCAGAACCAAAACAACAAATAAACAGTATTGATCGCATGATATACAAAAAAATCGGAAAAAGTAGTAAATTCAGAAAATTGACCTGTAGTAGGGTCGAAGATAGACCAGAGCTTGGTACAAAACTCGTGGTCAGCCCCAAGGATCCGGACCCAGACCCGCTCCTCTTTACCGGTTTTCTCATCGACAGCATTAAGGATAGAACCGGCGATCCCAGGTACAAAGAGGACCGGGTCTAGCGTCGGGTCCACGTAAGCCTGCTCCTCGCTGTTCTTGCCGATCAGCTTCAGCAACAGCTCCACTATATCCTCCAACAACACTGCCATCGATGTGTGTGTTTTTGTATTTTCCCTCTCCCAATTATTCAATCAAACCGTAGCTTAAAAAATTAAACGTATTTTTTTAAGTATCGTTAATCGAATTACGATTATGCAGGTTAATATTCGATTTTTTGGTTTATTGATAGATCACGTACAGAGTGGACTTTAACGAGAAATACTTCCGCCGTGGGGATGGTGTGGAGGTGAGCGGAGACGGAGCAAAGCCGTGAAGATAACGGGAGTGATAGGGGAAAAGGATAAGGAAATGGTTGGTACCATTCGTATACGTTTTTGCCAGCCCCATAAATTATAAAATATTCACAAGAAAACGCATTTTACGTAATGTATACTCAAGTAAACGCGGGCTTTGACTCGTGGAAACTTGAAAGGCTTGTTAAATGCGATTTGGATAACTGCTCGAGATGCCATGCCCGCTGGCGCGCATCAGTCCATTGAAATAGTATGAAAACATATGGGCTTCAAATGGGCATGAAAGACATATTGAGCCTAGTGTTTTACAAGTTTGGGTTGCGCACGTGGGCCTGGGTCTGAATTTCAATTTGAGGATCGCTTTCAATTTTTTAAAGAGAATTTGAAGAATATATTATAATCATTTCCTAAACAATATAAAAGAGTCACTTCTCTTGGTACACGTGTCGCATCCTCCCATCGTCAACCATAATTACACCGTTTTATAGGATTTCCCAATTCTTTTATACTCTCTCCATGGCGGCACTAGAAAGCGCAAAAAGAAAACGTACACCAATTAAAAGAATTGTGAGACTACTTACACGTAGTCGACTTGACAAGATCTCATCATCGTCCTCCCCAAACCCTAGCTTTTTTCAGTTGGAACTACTTTTCTGAATGCATTGTGTTCCGCACTAATCTTCTCCGACGATGGTATCGGTCCTAAAATCATAGAATTTGTCGAACATGAGTTTTATAACTTTAAAATGCAAGGAAGAAAATGTTTAAAAAAAAGTCGTGTCTCCTTGTGGCAGGGATACACTGGTCGTGTCCCCGTGTAACACAGAGACAATTTTTTTATTTATTTTTATACATTGAGATACATAATACATATTCTTTTATTAGCTTAAAATTGTCTCAAAATGAGAGAAAAATGAAATAAGATGGGTAAATTCAAAAGGAGAGCCTACACTTTTTCTTTTTCTTTTTTCAATCGGATTATATTATAACTATAAATTTGTTGCATGTGCTAATTAATAACTATATTGTAATAAGATAAATGTAAAATCATTTTTCTATATTTCATCACTACAATATAAAAGGGGCAAAACACTTTGTACCATGTGTAGAGATTTTCGGAGTTATTATTGAATTACTTTTTTTTGTTTTTTTTTTTTTGCCAAATACTGAATTTCATTTATTTTTTGTCATGAGGGGCACTGCCCCTCTACCTCGCGACCAGATCAGTCAGGTCGATCATCGCCGAGGGTGTTGTCCCAAGATCTACGAGGGGGCGCTGTCCCCTCAACCCCCACAACCTGACCAGTCAGATCGATCATTGCCAAGGGCGTTGCCCCCTCGACCCCGCGACATGACCAGTAAGGTCGATCACCGTTTAGGGCGTTGCGCCGAACCCCATGACCCTCGACCGCAACCCTGGTGTTGGCCCCACTACCCATGTGTACTTTAATGTTGTTGTACTAATGTCATCCTTGTTATTAACATATTCACTATTGAGCTGATATTTATTTAATTTGATTTATATTGGTTGTTTATGATGAGTAATTTCTCATTTTGTTTCTAACTTTTATTTGTGTATTTTTCGTTGAAACTTTCAAATTTTCTATTGAATAATTTTGTTAAATAAGATTTAATCAGTGATGTCTCCAAAAAAATAACAAAAAAATCAATCAACAATATTATGTAGTCAATTATACTACAGCACGTGCGTCTCACTAGTTCTAAACAATGTCCCGACTCCCTATGATTGTTACATGTAGACTTTCTCTCTTCATTGTGTTATTAACCGCTCTAAATTCGAAGCATCATCGACCTAGATCTTGTGTTCTTAAATCAATTTTTTGCTCCTCGTGATCGTCCAGACTATTTACGACAAGAACTTTCTGATAACAGCAAATCATAGTCACATGACCAAATCGAATAAAAAACAATTATCTTAACAACGATCTTTACTGTCCTTTTAAATGAATTGTGGAGATTCGCTCAGCCTCGAAATCCATAGTACAGAATTGGTTGATTACACTTGCTTAAGATAATAGTATTTAAACTTTGATTTCTATAATTACAAAGCCAAACCATGTGGTCCTATTTATTAACGAAATTTTATAACAAATCAAAAGATTTGGGTCCTTCCCTACCATTAGGGCTTTGTTGTGTATGAGAAATTGAAAATAGTCTAAGGCCCTGTTTGAGCCATATTTTTTCCTCACTAAAATGAAAAATATGACCGTTATCCATCACATCAACATTTAAATTCAAATTCTCTATCTCTTGTGTGGGCCCCAATAACGACTATTTTTTTCATTCTCATTTTCAAAAAATGTGGCTCAAACAGGGGCTAAATTTCCGTCAATCGGTTACGAGCAAGACTTAATTTTATAAAGTTCAACATTCGGGCTCTTTATTTTATTGAAAACTAAAGCACTAACGAGTAAAGTGTACGTATTCCAAGTCAGCCAGAGAGTCAAGTGAGAGCGAATCGGCCTACATGCTTTGTGTGGTCTAGGATCAAATAGTTCAATCCTTAATTTCTTTTCTTAAATTTTCTGCAAAAATTGCAAAGATCGTAAGCAATGCAACCATAATGTTACTCGAGCAAATAGATATATACTAGATCGAATGACAAATAATGCAAGAGAGAGAAGGGGAGGAAAACCCCAAAAGTAAAGACAAAGAAGAGTGCCATAGCAAATTGTTAGACGTTGTATTAGTTAATTGAAGGTTAAACTTTAAAGTTCGTGGACAGACATATAGAAGGAGACCATTGTATTAGGATACGTACGAAAAAGGCAAAGGTAGATGGTAACGGGACATGGATCCAATGCCTTCTTAAAATTGCCAAATATTGAAAACAACTAGTTATTAGGCAGAAAGGACATCCCCCATGTGACAAAACCAAGCATGCGCCGTTTATATTCTGTCTCTCCCTCCAACCCTCCATTGTCCACTCTTTTTAATAATCATGCATTCTTAATTAATTTGGATGTGTATAGTATTTATGTCTTGGCCAAATTGAATGGGTGAGATAAGCTTTATTTGACGATTCTTGCTTTCAAAGTTCAAAGTTAAGATTATTGTGACAAGAAAATGTTTACAACTAATAGTATTGGATTTTGACATTTTGTCGGAAGAAAATTAACGGACAAAATTTGAGGTGGTAGCAGATTATTTGATGAAAAAACTGACTGCGCTTAAAACGGTCCAATGATAGGATGTCATGTGGTATTATGTCAATGATTATGTCATTGTGCCATGAGTCAATGGACTTGGATTCTTGTATTTGCCACGCCGGCTCTCCGAGTGGATGCTATGTAGGATCGTTCATCCAATCCTCTGTCCCCATGAGGATAATATTAGTTGAACCAATGCCAAGGTCGCCATCATCATTGAGAGTCACGGAGAGCCTCAAGCAGTCAACCATCTAACTCTAATCCTGAGCTCACTGCCTCAAACCATGCCTGAAGGCACAAAATCAGTCCCAACAGTTCGCCTTGGGATGAGGCAAAGATCCATTGGATCAACAGTAACCAGCACCAACCCTTGATTCATCATTGAACCCATGAACCTAATACTTTAAGACAAGGTCGTATGCTAGTTGTTCCTACACCTGTCATGGAGGCAGTGGGTTCTCCACAAGATCTCCTCAAAAGAGACAAATCATCTTCTGGCACTCTCATACTTTTGATCAAAAAATAATCTTACATTCCTAATACATGAGTTGGTCAAGAGAAACACTCGCAAGTGCCATATTTGGCAAAAGATACATAATTAAAGATGTAACAATTATAGGGCCGGCGATCCATCGACAAAGGTTAAATCGACCTATCGAGTATTTAAAAAGTTAGAATATCCCTGATTCAAATTCCATGCTTTGCACAAAGAAAGTGTATCTAAAACTCAATTAGAACTATATTCGTACATTTTTTTCATACTCAAAATTAGATGTTTGACTTGAACATCGAAGTGTTAACATAAGATGACCTTCCATTTTAGTGATGTCTTAGTGTATAACTTATTAGTGGAAGGAATCGTGACATAATCTGTTAACAACTATGTCTTTTTGGAGACGAACAATATTAAAGTAAAGTAGTTTGTAGTTATTTAAATTAATAGGGACCAATCAACTTTAATTAGTGACTTTGTAATTGACAATTGTCGAGGCGGTGGCTAGTGCCTAGTGGTCCTGTGTTGTTTCCTTTAAAAAATAAAAATGAAAATGAATAATTGGTAGAGAGGAGGAGGAGGGTTTGGGCAGGAAGCAACAAGTCAACGTCAGTAGCTGTAAGAAAAGGCTAGAAATCAGCCATTAAAACTCTCTCAAAATATATATGACTAAAGTCAGTGAAGAATCTCAAGGGATTTCCATGCATGGATCTTTGCCTTCACAAATACCAAAACCCTATAAATATGTTAGTGCTTCTGTGTTTCAAACTGGGCTTTGCTGGTTTTATGTATGTTGGTTTGAGAGGTTGAAGCTGCCAGCATGATCTGGTTAAAAAAAAGTCTATATTGTTCTTTTCTTATATTTTTACACCCATCTATCCAAAATCCAATCAACCCTCCACCCTTGGTCCATGATTTTGAGTTCTTGATTTTCTGGGATTTGATTTTCTAAGATTTGGGTTCAATCAGGTCATCTAGCAGCTTCAATCACTCACCAACAATACTGTAACTTTGCACTCAACATCTGATCATGGATTGGTCCCCCTTGCGTTTCTTGGATTCATCAGCAGAGGTAATTTCTTGTTTATTCTTTACTAATTTATTCCACTTATTCAATTAAACCATGTATATGATTTGAATCTCAGTAGTAGTCTGGTATATAACCTTGAAATTCTTTTTGCAAATTGCCACATGCATACAAAAAAGGACTTGTTGGTTCAATTAAACCTGGAGAAAAGTGGCACCAAAATGTGTGTGATCCAAGACAGCTTGGTTAATTTCCTCCCATTATTTTCAGCAAATTAAACACCCAACCTATTTCTTAATTTCGATCTTTTGATTCTTTTCTTCCAAGTAAATAGACATATACCGGCTTGAGTTACTTCGGACCTTTTAAGATGGAACCCTAGATCTTAATAAATATATATTTTCCATCTTTCAAACTGAAGAAATCAAGATCGATATATAAGTTGTTTGCAAGTTCCGAAACTCGAGAAAGGTATGCTATTAGTCAATTAATAAACATTAGCTTAAGTTTATATATGCTAAATATTTACTGGGGGTGTAAATTCTGTCATCTTCACAAAATATATGCTATCAATGGGCATAACCAGTGCAGTAAAAGTAAATCTCACATTTTACTGCAAGATTTTAGAAGTATACCCCTCACTGTGGTTCAAGCTTAACCAAATGCATTGCATTTTTTATTTTGTAAATCTATCGGTCAAGTTTCACATGAAAGAAGGTTAAAAAAACAAAAGATGTCGTGCTACTCTTCATCGAACTTTTCATCGCCCAACTCGAACTGAACGTGATGCAATGGAACTTATGGCTGATGCCCTAGAAGGGAGAGATAATCCTTCCATCTCAAATCGCGTGGGGGATGTCAAGATCGAAGCACTGACCCAAACGTGGTATGAATATAAATAAAGGAAGCTAGCAGCACGCCCAAGGAAAAGTGACATGAATTTAACTAAATCAGCTGTAGTATGGTAGTAATTTTTCTGGTTGTTAACAATATATCTCTTGTTATTATTGCTCAAGGATGCATTTAATTAAATTTACTTAATAAGTAATTTGCTGAAGAATATATGTCATTTCATGTTGATTATGCATCCATTTCTAGTTATATATATTCTTAAATATTTTTTACATCATTAATTTACATGAATTAAGAGGCTCTATCTATTGAAATCTTATCCTTTTATTATGTGTTTGTTGATTTTGTGGTCATTAATTCCATAATTACCTTAGAGCATTCAAGAATTTCTCTAATGTCAAATTAATTAGGTGTATCCCCATTTTCCTACTTGTTCATTAATTGTGAAGGCTTTAATGATGATGGTCAAATATAGCATCTAATTAATGGCTGAAATTTCCAAGTGAGCCAAATTCTACAACTAATCATCTTTAAATAATTTGAGAAATAGGAAAAATTAAATTTAATTATTGGATTGATGATCATGTGTTTCATTGAACTCTTGATGTACTTTCATTTCTATATTTTCGATTTAATTCCTTGACTCCAAAAGGGCAATGTCACTTGTAAAGTTTCTTTATCGCGTGCACGATCATGAGAAAACTCGAGCAAGAAGTCTCGTCCAACTCCGTGCCAGTAGCAACAGTAAGATTATTTGATTAATCATATTTGAACAAAAAAAAAAAAATCAATGCAAGCTTTCCAACCAACTAGGGTGGAGAATCATGTGGTTCATTGAACTCTTGATACACTCTCATTTTTGTATTGTATGATTAAATTCGTGACTCTTCGATAATAAAATATTCAAAAGAAATACGGAAAAGGTTATGCATAGTAGCGAAAAGCCATTGAAATTTATGTTTGAAATTTTATGTCCTAAACATATAAATCTAATAATTAGGACATAAAAGTTCCAATGGCTTAAAGTCAAGAAGTGGATAATCTTCCTTTGAAATCTGGTTACATGTTACCTTTTCTTTATTTTACAAGATGAACAATTTGAGGTAGTCAATGCTTGGTTTCACTGAGTTGTTATCTGACGCTGACATAATCTTTGTTGTAAAAATATAAATAAAAAACTTAGAAGGGATAATTGGAGAACTCTAATCGCTGCCCGGCCCCAGCTCTACGACGATTATTTCTCACTGGAGGAAGTCATAGCATTAGCATTGCGCGAGAGTCCATAAATGTTTGAAGCTGAATGTATGGCACGCCTACTTTATTTGACATTGTAGCTTTTTTACACGACATGAGTAACTTGTCACACGACAAATCATGTCTTAACTCGAAACAAACTACCACACGGAGATTAATTAATTAATAATCAAATTTTGCAGACAATTGCTGAAAAGAATAAGATACATACAATGTCTACCGGTCAAATAAAAATATTACATCCCCATTCACCAAGTACAAATAAAACACCCCTCTGCGGCCTGATAGTAATGCAGAATGCCGTGCATATAAAAATGTTTCTCGTAGACTTTAAAATGAAAAGAGAAAAAGGTCAAAACAGGCAGGAGTAGACAACCACTCATCAATCCTCGGATGGCTTGGCATCTGCCGAACCATAAGCTGCATCCGCTGAAGAGGTGTCCATGTCATTAAGTCCCATTTCCTCATTCTGCTCCCATGACCTCTCGTATTCCTCAGCTGAACATCATGCAGTACAATATCTTCATCAGTAACTTATATAAGATTGTCTAGTGGAAACGGCAAGAGAATCTCAATGGTAAACAGCATTTAGAAATTGGAGGAATTCAATTAAAAAAAAAAGAACTTACATGTTAACTGATTATCATCCTTGATATCATCAGTTGCAGGGGAAATAAAGGAGTTTGCCAGAGCATCGTCAATTATCAATGTCCAAGGTTCTTCTAAGCTTTTGAGCTGTAGAAGATCAAAAACTTGCATTAAAGGAGGGAAACAAGTTCAAGTGATGAGTATGACTTTATATCTTTAGGGTATCCAAATAATTTCACGGATGATGCCACAACAAATAACAATAATAAAACCGCCAAAAAATACATTGAAGTCTGAGGCAGTGAAGCCAGCAGTAAAGTTCTGTGCATCAGTTTTTGAGTGCTATTGTTAAAGCCATATAAAAATTAACCGCCAAAAAAATAATATGGCAAGAGTAAAGATCTGCAGGCTTGGCTCGGCAAGGGTAGAAGGTAGGAAACCAATTCGCCAAAAAATTAATATGGCAAGAGTAAAGATCTGCAGACTTGGCTCGGCAAGGGTAGAGGGTAGGAAACCAATTAAGTGTGCTGATACATAAAAGGTACATTTAATTGCAAAACAAGATTATACAGTGCACAAACCTTGTCAAGCCTTACTCTAAACTCCTTCCACTTGCTCTTTCTGGAATCATCAAGACTATCACCAAACGTAAACCCGTGTACTCGCTCAAGACCTGCAATTTAAATGTCAAAAATATGCTTTGAGATTGTTGATGCGTCAATTAGCAGCAAAAATGGGATGTATTAAAAAATTCACATATAATGACCAATAATGTGCACGTATTTGCAGCGCATATATAATCTCTCTCTCTCTCTCTCTCTCTCTCTCTCCAACAGAAGAGTTTGGAGGCCAGCAAGGAACGCCTGTACTGTTGTTTCTCTAACTGAACTCCGTACTGTACCCTGTTTCACCCCTCCACTTTTACCCTCCACTCGTATAGTTCAAAAGCTTCACTCATATAGATCCAAAGGAGATAGTTACGACCTAGAAAGGGAGAAAATAATGAAAATAAAATGGTCAAGGAAGATACTTACTTTCACTAATATTGGAAATTAAGCCTTCAACAGTTGTCACCAGTCCACCTAATGTGCCACTGGCCAATTCCAATTCGATCTCTGGGATTTGTACGCAAGCAGTATCTGACTATTATGAACAAGATGATCATTAATTAGAAAGAGATTGGAAGATATACTTTTGCAAAAATAAATATTTGTGATACCTAATAACGTTCTATCTAAAAGCATGTTTTGGCAAGTTGTTTATAGATGATTTAAATTATAAATAGATAGAAACAAATGTCGGATAAGTGAGTAGTACTTGTGGATTCCACAAAATGTGAAGATAAGAAGTGATTGGCTGTTTATAACCAAATTATTAACGGTAGCAAACATGGGCTAATTTTAAGTTAAATGAGAAGTGCAAAAGTATTTTGGAGCACAAATAAAGAAACACATTAATGCAGAAGCAACAAGACCATTACACTATAATCACATAGTACAAGTGCTCTAAAAAGTTCCTGGTAGTGTATGACTAAACAATAAAACTGCTTATCGAGGAAAGGGAAGAGATTGTGCATCTCTATGCCATGTTTCTTCAAACTGTGAAGTATATCTAAATCTGATGCAATATTTTTTCAGCATGTCATTTTATCTTATATTTTCAATAACACTATGATGGCATACTACAGTTGCAAGTGGGTTGCGCCCCCGTCTGGACAAAAAAATTAATAAAATTCAAATAACATAGGAGCATTTCACATACAAAATAGCAAAAGAAGGCAGTCTGTAACATTAACTCCAAAAACTAGCGGAGTATAACCAGAACAAATTGCATACCTTTATCACGTCTCGGTTAAGGTCATTTATGTTCTTCACGTGAACTTTAATTTTCTTTCCTTTCAAAGGAATACACCCACCAGGCTTCACCTGCAAAATAAACCACAGAATCATCAGTCCAAAGGAGTGGTATATTAACAATTAATTCAGATCATAAATGATACCTACAGTAAAAATATACAAAAGGCACAAACCTCAGAATTGCGGTACCCGCAAGCATCACAAGCAGATGCCATTACAATCACTTCTTGGAAGTATGGAATATCTGTCTGCTGTTAAGCTCACAAATATCATGGATGAATGTAAAGTTGAGAAACCATGGTCAACTTTTCCTTGAATACAAAACACAAATTGAGGTAATTCTTTAAAGATCAAATCATATATCAAGAAGATGTCATCTTTACCCCCAAAAAGGAAGTCTTAATAGATTAACATGTTAGACCTTCTATTCTCTCCTTTAAATGTCCTTTACATATTTGAATGCTCAAATTAAAAGGAAAAGAAGAAAAATACCTTGCTACTATTCAACTAAATACACTGTATAAAGTACAACAAATCTTACAAAAGGACTTCATCTCTACAACAGCTCAACTGCAGCAAAGAGAGTAAATCACAAATATATCCTCACCCCAGCTAGAGCTAAAAGAGAATTCACAATATTTCCCCATCTATTCATTTCTGCTCAGCAAGTGAACAGAGTCAAATAACTCGTAGGAACATTTATACCACTAGCCTCAGAAATTAAGTGCTTGTTTGAGCCCCATTTTTTGACAAGAATGTATTTTGAATAGTAATTTGATGAAGAATGTATGGTTAAAAAAAAGGATAAGCATAGGATTTGCGTATAATATTATTTTATTAAAGAATATGTGATTGAAGATAAGAGAGAGATAAATGTATTTTGAAAATAATGGGGACCAAACATGGGCTTATACGAAAATGAGTCATATACATTCAAGGTTTTAAATTTAAATAAAAATGGCTGGAAGCTCATCTGCATTCTGTGGTAGAAAAGACATTAAAAAGGATACTTGTAACAAACATTCGGCAATCACAGTTAGTAGCACAAGCTCCACAGGTTGATGGAAAGGTCATGACCTGTTCATAAAAGGATGTCATAATTCTAGTGTGCAAACATAAGTTTAACTTTTACATCAGACAAAATATACCTCCTCCGGAGCAGTATATCGAAATAAAGCTTCTGCAATTTCTGCACTGTTACCCTGAGCAATAGATCGGCGGCCAGCTCTTGCTCCAACAGAGCCATGTGGTTCTCTTTGCATTTGACCAGAGAGATTGTTAGTCTCTTCTTCTGATGTTTCGGCACTGGGTTCTCCCACAAGATACCCCAATGAAGCAACTTGCTCACGAGTTCGCTCGTAGGCTTGAATAGTTAATAATGGATCCAGAGACGGAGCCAGCCTATTTAAGATTAGACAGTTCTTCTCAACATCATTTATTTAAGTATAGAGTACAAATATGAGCATGGGCAAATAACATGATTTACTGCAGAAATGAAAAGAATTTCTCCCTGTTAATAGTTGTGCACGATTTTTAATTTTAGTTTCTGGATAACAGATAGCAGTTGAGAGATTCCAATCACCAAGTGAAAAACTTGTAGGATTTCATAATAAAAAATTTATATTTTGATAAAGTTCGAGTCCCTCGGGACCAATGAGGTGAGTACCCGACCGTAAACTTCAGGACCTCCTGGGATTAGTCAAGGTGCACGCAATCTGGCCCAGACATCCACAGTTATAAAAAAAAAAAATTTAGATAAAGAAAAAGGTCTCTTACGGATTCTCAATGAAGCTGTTACCAGCAGGATCGTCAAGAATGAAAGCAAACGATGAATCTCCAGTGGCACAAGATCTCAGTTTTACCAAGAACTGATCTATCGCTTCAGCTGTCTGAGGATCCACTTTCTGAAAGAAACAGAAATTAGACCACCATAATCATAAGAAGATGGTATCTTATAACCAAATATTAACGCAAACAAAATTGTACCTTCCGTTCCTCCTGAAGGGCCTCCAATTCATCTGCAGCTCTTACCAATATCCCTTCAACCTAAAACAACCAAATGGGAGAAGGATCAGCAAGTAGGTGTTGCTTAACCAATATAAAGTGCACAAAAGCAATAATGACAAGATTTCACTTTAAAATAGATTAGCTCAGTAAGAAATATCAATATAATACATGATTCACGTTTGCAACATATTATCAACTCAAGAACCAATTCTGACATAACTAAAATCAATTAAAACAGAAATTAACATTTCCATAAGCCACCTTTCTTTAAGAAAGAACAAACACGGTCATGCGAAATTTCTGAACCAATATTTTGCAGCATGCATAATACCTTTCGACAAACCAGTGCAATTTTAGAACCTAAAAAAAAAATTGTGGGGAAGTTAATCGGAGATATACCGTTGACAAAGACCCACGCTGTGCCTCAGGAGGTATTTCAAAGTCCAGTTCGGGGATCTGCACAAATAAACATTAGAATGAGATAAAATGTTAAGCTTTGTCAATGAAAAAATTGAAGAGTCATCAATTCTTAACTAAGATTCACAATACATTCCGAGCAAACCAAATGTGTATCACAGAGAAAACATTTGACTAAAAGGTGCTGTTGATGACTGTTCAGCAAGTACAAGAGAAAATACCTTAATTGTGGAAGTTTCAGATTTCACCACTTGACGATTAAGCACCTGCATTGAGAAACCAACCAACTTAGCACCCATAACAACTCTCAGATCCAGAAAATTTGGGAAATTGATCACACTACTGCAGGCGCACATACATAAGCATGTGCATGTGCCAACGCACACACAAAGAATCTGCAATAAGACTAAAGAAGTGCAACTAAAAACAAAGAAGAATGAAATAACTGCAAAACTCCCAAAATCAGCTTTGATGTGGCAAAAGAAAAAATTATAAAACCTATGGTTAAAGGGTGGCCAAAATGAATTGATGGTGGCAGTAAGTTCATTACTGGTAATTAAAAATCAAATCTGAGAGATAAAAACCTAAAACTAGTTTAAAACCAGAACTCATCCTATATTCAGTTAAAGACTCAATTCTATAACAAAGCAAGATTCAATCTTATGCAAAGAGTACAAGTAAGATCTTTAATCAAAAAATACAGGAACGACATGAATTAGTCGACTAAGAAAAGTAGAAAAATCTAAACCGAAAAGATTAAAGCTAAGGAGCACATATATTTAGGCTGTCAAAAAGAGATGGAGTTTCTACATCTCACACTTTGCTTCAAATACTTGTGCATATAACATGCAAAAATGCCATGATATGATATAATACCTTAAGAGTTCAAATCATTAAACTCTGTAAAAAAATCTTAGAACAAAAGATTTCATAGCAGAACATTTTATCACTGCATCTGATGGAACTTGAAACTTGATTCTTTTCACCACTGGAAACTTCAGGAAAGCACTTTTGCAAGACAATAAAATAATCATTAAAAAAGTCTACCCCACAAAATCAGACTCCTCAGAACACAACCTTTTGATCACCTGCTGGAATTTGCAGACAGTAACGGCAACCTCGAGGCTGGATTTCACCAGCAAATTGCACTTCGTTATTCCTTCAAAGACCAGATAAAGAGGATAAGAGATCATTTCAAAGGATCAATTCATCTAAACGTAGTGCAGGGAAAGACGTAATCAATTACCTCTCACCACAATGTGGGCATTCAAAGGCCGACAACAATATCTGCAACCAGATACAAATATCTTCAATGACACTTTACATAAATCAAGAGAAAATACCTTGAAAAACAGTATCTAGGGTATTGATTAATCCCAAAATCAGATCTTTAATACGCATGATCTAATATAGTCCAGCGAACAAATGATACCAAGCCCTTGTTTGATTCCTATTATTTTCAAAATACATTTTTTTCTCTCTTATTTTCAATCACATATTCTTAAACAAAATAATATTATATGCAAACTCAAAACTTTTCTTTATTTTTTAACCTCACGTTTTTCATCACTCTACTATTCCAAAATGCATTATTAACCTTTTAATGGGGCTCAAACACACCCTAATAAAGTAGTAGAGAAAGTAGTTAGCTTCCTAAGTAAGGTGGAATATACCTTTCTAAAATGTGGAATTAGAGTTAACAGAAACCTTGTTATTCCCTGTTCAGTGCAAAAAAGAAAAAAGAAAGAATATGTGAGAAACCATGTAAAAGTACTGACACAGCTGATCCCGTCTCAGCCAATCAAGGATCAATAAAGAAAAATAAAAGAAATCTACCTAAATTCATTATATAATTTCTTGCCAAAATAGGACCTTTGTATAAAATTAATGGATTCAGGTTTCCCATATTTCACAATATATCTCAATAGAGCGCATAATAGTAGAGCAGTTGGCAATGCTACGTTACAACGAGTAATATAGCAAACTCTAGCATCGCCCATAATGCACGAACAATTCGAATGATTTTTTTTATGAATATAAAAAAAGGAAAAAGCTCTCTTTCGGGCAAAGCAAGGTACAATTACTAATGCATAAAGTACAATATTTTAAGAGGCGTGAGTAACATAACAACTCCAGCATCCCCAATAATGTACAGTGAATTCATACGATTGTATAATGGACAAACAAGAACGAAAAAGTTCTTTACGAGGCAAAGCAGGGTACAATTACTAATTCATAAAGTACAGTAATTTGAGTCAGCAGTACGTGCTTACGTTTTCGCCGCATCTCATGCAGAGGCTTTCGACCTCGTAGAGAGGAGCATCGGAGTCTTCGGCAGAGACTGCTTCCACAACCGACCGCACGTCCACGATTTGGGGATCCATTTTGACAGGTTCTCTGCTCTAGGGTTTTGCTGTTATGCAGGGGTTAATAGAAATATGAACGACGTGAGGTTTCGAATGTCGTCATTCCATCTTGCTTTCTAATTAAATCATAAGCAGATAGAAAATAAAAGCCGTCTTAGCTCAGCTGGTAGAGCGCGTGGCTTTTAACCACGTGGTCGTGGGTTCGATTCCCACAGACGGCGTTATTTATTCTTCAATTTACTTTTTCTTCTAAAGGACGGTGTGACACCCATTTTAGTAAAAAAATATGTTTTTGAATAGTGATTGATGGAAGAATGTGTAGTTAAAATGTGTAAAAAAATTTTAGGTTTATGTATAATATTATTTTATTGATAGAATATGTAATTGAAATGAAGAAAAAAAAAAATTTTGAGTGCCAAACAAGGCTCTTGGATTCAATAAATTGTTATAAATTTTAAGAATTTAAGGCATGTTTGATAGACATTATTTTCCATGGAAAATCATTTGGCTTATTTGATGGGCATTTTTTTCTAGGCAATTTTTTTTTCCTACTAGCAACCTCACGCGCCTGTTTTCACCAATTTTGTGGAATTTGGTGGGAAATCTGATTTCAGGTTCTTTATTTTTTTTTATTTTTTTTGGTAATGAAAACAAATTTCATAACCAATTGTATAAAAAAATAAAAATCACTTTAATGGATAATTCACATGTAAAACAAAGTCAAACGAATATTAAACTTTGATACAAAAATGAATTTTTAGGAAAAAAAATCGTTTTTTATTTATTTTGACAATGGAAACAAATTTATAACCAATTGTGGAAAAAATTATCACTTTAATTGACAATTTTCATGTAAAATAAGGTCAAACGAACATATAAAGATAAAAAATTTAAAAGTTTTTTGGGTGCAAGATTATACCAATCAAACGCATTTAATTAACAATTCACTGGAAAACAAGTTTTAGGCAATTATTTTTCTTGTAATTCATTTTCTTTTCACCCATTTTTCACCCTTGCAATCAAACGGATCCTTAGCAATTCTAGATTTCTTTCCATTAATACAATGTGGATCATGTTGGATGTACACTTTCATATTTCATAATATTATGGTTGGCACATCTGTTATGTGGAAGGAATCTGTGCGGTGATGTGATAGATGATTTCATAATCAGTTATTTTGATAGATCCATATCGAAGAGTGTAAATAAAGATATGAAGGAAAGTGTACATATAGCATGATTGATACAATGTTTATTTGAACTCACTATGTATGCTAGCTCTAAATTATATTTTATTCTTTTGTATCATATGATTTTATAAAAACAATGGGAAAATTGCATTAGCGGTCCCTAACATTTTAAATTTTGGCAAATTTACCCTAACTTTCATTTTGTATTAGCGAATGTCCATTACCTTTTATAGTTATGCAACTGGAGTCCAAACATCCAAAACTCTCATCGTACGCTGTCAAATCACAATTATGTTGCAAACATTGGTCGAATTTCCTTCCCCATATAAAGCATTTTTTTGATAATAGAGATAACCCATTATTCGTGTGACTCAAGAGGAAGCGGAATTTACTCACTTAAAAGATTGTGTGGGCCAAATGTATTCGTTAGAATTTCGGACAAGGGCTTAAAGGAAAGACCCCTGCCGAGATTTCCATGAACATGGGATGTGACAAGGATTCCAAGGAACAATGAGTTACGGAGCTCCGACAAGAACCGGGGGGGGGGGGGGGGGTGGCAGCATGGAGCATTAGGAACCGCAAAAAATAGTAGCTGAGGACACCCCTAGTAGCAAGATTGGTAAGGAGAAACTGCTCGATGTGTGCAGTGTGGTGAAGTGGGAATCCTAGGAACACCAGATTGACGCCTATGAACACACGGCAATTGAAGCCCAAGCCCACTGCGCCAACATAAAAATCTGAGATGGGCGGGCGAGTTAGTGATTGCGCCAATTAAGCCAGGCAAGGTAGGAGGTGGAGCCCTGATTGGGTCGAAGATGGCGGTGGTGGTTGTTTTCAATAGAGCCTCGTCGAAGAAGAAGATACTTCAACAAGTTTTGATTTGGGGGGTTAGGTGGAGGTGGAGGTGGAGGTGGGTTTATAAATTTATTTTTAATTTTTAGCTTATTAATATGAGGAAAATGCAAAGTACCATTTTCTCCTTCTCAATTTGGTCAAAATTAATCAAATTTTGACTTTATTGGTCAACTAACGGTCAAATTGATGTTTTTCATTCATTTGAACTCCGACCGCATTTTTATAAAAGGTTAGGTATCTTTGATGGCACAAATAAACGTTAGGATAAAGTCTATAAAAATTAAAAATGTTAGAGACCGTTTCTACAATTTTTCCTAAAACAACAGCACATGCATTTACGAATACATTTTCAATTCAGAGTTTGAATAATTGAGTTGAATATTGTAGAGACTTGTCCATACTTGCCAAAGTATTGCTCGTTGCTTTCATGATTGTGGCTTGTGGATTTTTCCTACTTGTCATGTGCTTGTCAAGATAGTGCTGAGAACGTTTATTAAGAAGTTACTCTATTAGCATATAGATGATGTAATTACATCAGAAATAAATCTCCCGAGATAGCAAATATATAAAAAGGGATCGTCCCATGAACGTTGTTTATCCTCAAATTGAATCCCATTTGTAGCGTGCGTGTTTGAATTGTTGTGGAATAGTGATCGGACACTACCAAAAATTATTTTAAAAAACGTGTGCATATCCGAATTCATTGTAGATGCCAACTTTAAAGGATCTTTAGTTGTTCAACATTTGACAATTCTACAAGACAACAACTCAAAAGCATTTACGACTAGATTATTGATTTAAAGTTGAAGCTGTTACTTTTATGTGGATTTTTCTTACATGTCCATTATTCACCAAAATAATATGAACACGCTTACTCAAAAGTTACAAGTGCTTAGAATATTAGTGCACATGGCACACTGTCGGTCAATATTGAAAGATTGTACTACACCATCACTCACCAAAATAGTATGAACACTCCTACTCAAAAGTTACGAGTGCTTAGAATATTAGTGCACATCGTACACTGTCGGTCAATATTGAAAGATTGTACTACACCATCACTCACCAAAATAGTATGAACACACTTACTCAAAAGTTACAAGTGCTTAGAATATTAGTGCACATCGTACACTGTCGGTCAATATTGAAAGATTGCACTACACCATTAAATATATTGTATCCTTTTGTTTTAACATGAACGAAAAATAAATTAATTCGCGAAACTTAGGTAATTACTTCCTAGAGACAAGGTGCTAGGTAAATGAAAAACAATAATCTCTTCTTTGAAAGAGGAACAATTTACAACTCGTTTCTAACCGCCTTATTCAAGTCATCATCTTTTCGAAAAGACTTATTTTTTCACGAGTTATAACTACACTGACTCACGTTAATTGAAGAAAGACACTCACAGATATCAACAAATTTTCCAAATCAAAACATAATAGTATTGTAATAACTAAATGTTATTACTTCAAACTTATCTTCAACTAGTTTGCTACAATATAATGTCGACCTTGTTAATAAACAAAGGCGACGTTTTAAATACATTTCAATGAGGACATAATTCCTAATAATATTGTAATATAATTACTTTAAACTTATTCCAACTTACGAGAGCAATTTTGACGTGACAAATAGAGCATTATCAAAGGATCAACATCTTTTGGAGGTTTCTTTTAAGAATGCATTTCCAACAAGGCATCGAGCGTGAAGATAGAAGGCAAATAATTAGATATTACCGATAATTATATTAGGTGCTTTTCTTACATAATATGCCAAGTTTTGTAACTTTTAATGTATGAACAAAAACAATGTATGAAGCCACGAAGTTTCTTTTCAAAATATGTACGATTTTTCCCAATAGAGCCAAAAAGGAATAAAGATGCCAAACCCATAGAAAACGGGTTTTATTAACAAATAATAGAAAAAAATTCTCAATCATAGACCTCAGGGGTAAAAGTGGGTCCTACAATTTGAATTACACAATTATTGAAGTTGAGATTGATCATGACAGCACAGATCATTCCAGTACAAAGCATGCCATTTTTCTCCCTACCCTGTATTCACATAATTATACTTCTTGTAAAAATCTAATGTAGTCCGGCACATTAAATTTTTTATTTTCATTATATTACTTATTTTTTAATCATATATTTAAATTTTTTATTTTCATTATATTACTTATTTTTAATCATATATTTTTTAATTAAAAAATATTTTTCATGACATCAATAATTTTTACTTATTTTTCAACCATATATTTCTCATCATATCAATCAAAAAAATGCGTTCTTTCCATTTTAATGTGCATCGAGGGCATAAATTGTCAATAGCCGTCAAAAGAGATATTCCCCGAAAAATATTACAAGTCAAATCACAATTAGGAGGGTTTCCATTAATGTCGTACGCGTTATCGAGAAGTCGATTTTTGTCGGATGCTGTTTGTCGATTCTATAAATATTAATAATGTATCATGTATAACGACTTGAAAACAAATACGATTTAAAAAAAGAATAAAGTAGTATAGAAGTTTTCTTTTAAAAATTTACTCAAACCCTAATGTATAACAAGATTGAACAACAGCTTAATCTCCTCCCCATAATAAATAGGAAAAGAACGACTAATTATAGCAAAAATGGTCGGATTATCCTCTTTCCCTGCCACAATGGATATGTTGATTCTTATCAATGACGGTCTATCTAACCTTTTTCCTGCTTCAAAACCCAGTCGAGCCCTATTCTTCAAAATGAAATCTTGATCTTACTGTTTGGCGCACATTTTGCTCTAAGAATGCATTTTTTTGGTTGATGTGATGGAGAATATGTGGTTGAAAAAGAAAGAAAAGTTAGGATCCATTTGATAGAAAGATGGAAAATAGGTGGAAAGAAAATGTTTTACAGGGAAAATATTTTCCTATAAATTGTTTTGTTGGGAATTGTAATTAATTGTGTTTGATTGGTATAATTTTTCATGAAAAATATTGAAAGTTTTGTGTCTGTTTGACTTCATTTTTTATGAAAATTGTCCATTAAAGTGATAATATTTTCTACCATTGGATCTAGAATTTGTTCCAATTGCCAAAAAAAAAATTGCTAAAAAATAATCATACTGAATATCATTCGTTTGACTTTGTTTTACATGGAAATTGTCAATAAAAGTGAATTTTTTTTACCATTGTGTCTAGAATTTTTTCCAATTGAAAAAAACAAACAAATTTTTTATTGATGAACGTCTGATTGAAAACGACTAGAAGAATTTGAACGAAAAAAATATTGTGGCTCAAACAGGGGTCTAAATCTCTTTCATAAATCTAGTCGATATTGTTATCGAGTATCTTGAATTGGTGTTACAATATATACGTCTTGTCGATACTTTCGTTAGTAAACATTTTGGAAAGAATAATAGGGATTTTCATTTGAATTAGTATGCATAATCTAGTTGGCTATTATTCTCATTTAAAGTAGTAGTATAGCATACGTAATTTAGTTAACGGTTATTTGTCAATGTTTTAGTTGTCCTTCCAGCTACTCTAGGTTGAAGGGCCAATTCTATCGGCTCATGACTTATACGGTATCATGACGTGATGATTAATCAAAGTCGAGACAAGTATTACATATTAAATAATTGAGTTTCTTTGCGGGCTCGCACGGTTTTCCCATCGTGTCATAAAGGAAAAATAGGTAAACCTTGTTGATATTTTATTATTTGTTCGACTGGGGGAATAGGGATGGGATGTGCTAGCCGAGAAAAAGATATGTTATTCACGGTTAATAAAGCCTAATCAATGTTAGGAAGAGCCAATCGTTGCATAATTAAGCAACTTTATTGACTTTTTTTAAAAGGGATTGTTGTAAGTTTTATTCGATTACTGTACGTGGCTCATTTAGCGCTAGTGGGAATTGTTTGGACAATAATCAATCCTGAAATGATTCTGATGATAAGACAGAGTGGCATTGAGAGAAAATCAAATGGATCTTGTCTGCGTCTAAATTTAATTATTTTCAGATAATTATAAGTAATAGTAACTTATGACTAACAATGGTTATATTTGGGTTGATATCTCCGGATTAGTTAATTGGCAATAACTATCCATTTACATACAACTTATTATTATTATTTTTTTTTATAAATTTCGGAGGCTTGAATTCACGATTTTTTGGTTTTTGTTATAGTCCTCAATATTCATTTCTCATTTACATTGTAATGCTCGCACGTCTCAATATTCATTTATCATTGAGCCTACGAGTGTATAAAATCATAGTAAGATTTTATGTATAAGCGTCCCTAAGATTTTCATATCTAATATGATGCTACCAAAAATTGCACCTGCTGATTTCCCGAGCTTGACGACTGAAAACGAGCACGAACGAGATCTTTCGATACCTGAAACAAAGGCGTCGAGGTTTTGGCCTCGTCGCTCCTCCGATACTTAAGTCAGAGAGAGAATATATGTAAAGGCGTACTTCAATAATGAATGAGAATGACGTATTTATAGGGGGTAGTGGAGTTTTAGTATGATTCATTACTTTGTTTTTGGGTGTTATGCGTTGGGATAAGAATAGACATCTTGTTTCTCATCCTTTCAGTGGTATTATTAAGGGTAGACTTCTTGTTGACTTAGAACTCTTGAGAAACAGCAACTGGATAGAGTTAGGATACCTTTCTGAAAGAGGACCGGTGACTAAGTAAATTTTACGAGCACTAATACCACGAGGAGTGCTAACGTGTTTTTGAGGCGATCTGTGAAGCATGTCCTCGAGGTGTCTCGAGGACTAAGTATGCCCGAGGACTAAGGTCACGTGGTTAAGAAATGGGGCCTATTGGAAGTCCCCGTACTCGTGCATCCATGAATGACATTATGATAATCAAAGTTAGACGACCCGTTGTAGGCACACCTAGAATTTGTATACTACAGTATCGAGACCGTCTAGCTAAGACAACCTCTTTCGCATAAAGCTCGATTTATTAATTCAATATGCATGTCACCACAGTTTAGAGCACGAACGTGTGATACCTCTGCCTCGAGGATCATTAAAATCTGAAATTCCACAATAGCCCCTTTAAGTCAGCTGTTAGCAATAGGAAAACCGTGAGTGCAGCTTTAATTGTGGTGATAAGGCCAACAAGATTTGCGTTTGTTAACTTCCTTTTTCTCTGCGTTAGGAATCCAATATTAATTTCTTTATTTTAATACATAAATATGCCATACTTCATTTCCTCTAAATTTCTTGGTATTACTCTTCTTTCCTCTCTCTAGAATCATTTGACTTTCCTATTTTTTTTCGAGAATACACCAGGTTCTTAAATAATCCCAAACCCATTCATTTTCCCAAGTCTATCTCTGCCACCTCTCTTTCCCTTGCATGCATCTCTCCACATAACACAGTAGAGGAAAATAAGAGACTCTTCGATTCTTATGGCCGTTGAAGCAAGGAATTTCAATCTTTTTCCTTCACAATTCATACCCAACAGGTAACTTTAAGCACTTTTGAGAATTCATTTACCCAAAAAAAAAAAAAAAAAACTAGTAATGTTTTCTGATAATTGTTTTGATATTTGCAGAGATTTGGTGAATTCCCACGACGGAAACTCCTTAGCATACAATACCCAGATGGGTTCATCGGCGGTGCCTTTGGCCTCATCAATGCCGGAAACTTTATTTCCGATTTTTCAATCTTTTTATTTGGCTCCGGCGAAAACTTCTGTGAACACCAGCAGTGGAATCGCATACAACTTATCGGCAGCTCCGAGAAAGCGATCAAGAGAATCTATGAATCAGTTATATGCTACATCTAATTTCGGTGCACCCCAGAAAAATAGTGGCATTTCTCAGTTTCCATCTTTTGTCGGTCAAGAAACTTTGCCTCAAATCCAGCAATACCAGTTGGAGATGGATAGCATTATTTCCCAACATGTAAGTATCTGTACAATTATTTTAGATTTGTGGGTTTTCGATGAATTTGATTTTTAGTTTTCTTATTAAAATTTTTGGAAATTCTCAGACAAAAAAGATTAAATTGGAACTGGAAGATAAGCAAAAGCAACAAGCGAGATTGTTGTTGTCGGCATTAGAAGAAAGTGTGATGAATAAATTAAAGGAAAAGGAGGATCAGTTACAGAGAATTGGGAAAACGAATTTGTTTCTTCAAGAAAGAGTGAAGAGTCTTTTTATGGAAAACCAATTATGGCGTAACTTGGCTCAAACAAATGAGGCCACGGCCAACTCTCTACGTACAAACCTCGAGCAAATATTGGCCCACGTTAGTGACGAGCGTCTCTCCTGCGGCGCCGCTGTCTGTAGAGGGGCAGTGGAGGAGGATGTTGAGTCGTGCTGCGGCAGCAGTGATTGTAGGGAAGGAGTAGATGGACTGCGAAAGGTGGCGGAATACGGTGGCAGGATGTGCAGGAGGTGCGGGGAGAGAGAATCATGCGTGTTGTTGCTGCCATGTAGGCATCTTTGCCTCTGCAACATTTGTGGGAGTGGGACCACCCATGTCCAAATTTGCCCAGTATGTAAATCTGACATGACCGCCACTTTGCACATTAACACGTCTTTTTAATACGCAGCCCATGTCAGAAGAAATTAGCCAAAATAAAAATGAACACTGAAATTAATTTATACATTTTGGTTGTACACTTTCATGATGAAATTTTAGCTTATGTAAATTTCTTTAGCAAATTAACATATAAATTATTTATTCTTTTACTGCTTATTCCTTGGTAACAACTGAAATTTTTTATTTGAGTGACTCATAGCGATTTAACAATAAAATGTTGAGTTTTAAACAATAAACATGTCTTCAATAACCTCTTCGCAGGTGGAATTGGATAGATATTTAAATTCTATGATAAAAATGGTTTTGACAAAACATAGCATGCTAGGTGAGATGTCCGAGCCTTTACTCTAATCGTCCCCACTACCGTTAGCCTCATTGAAGATGCTCTTTCGTGTTCGTCATTTTCTTTTGTTTTGACATCTTCCCTTCAATCAGAGTTTATACGAATTATTTTGATGTCAAGGGATTAAGATTTGCTTCTTCACTAGGAACTTCCTTCGGCTAGAGCTTAAGGCCCTAATAATCTATAGGACTTATTATGCTTTTCTACCACTGGAAAAAGGTTAATCTTAGTTGTACAACATGAATTCCTTTATCTTCCTTATATTGTTCATAATGAAGGTCATCTCCAGCGCTACACCAAATTTTGTATTATTTTGCACCAAATCTTTTACAAAACTTTACACCAAACTAAAATTCATCTCCAACCATTACACCAAATGAACATTGTTTAATCATTTTTTTCTTGTTAGTAATTTGTTTATTCGAAATATTAATTATTTATTCATTTTAGAAATATATAAATTACTAAATAAATAATTATGCGAAATTAAGGAAAATATTAAATTCATTAAATAAATATATTATTTAAACATGGTACAATTAAAACATATTAAATTACTAAATATGAAGTTGAAATATCATTACAATTTAATTATCTGAATTCATATATTCTTCCCACAAATGATCGATTTAAGCGATCTTCCAAATTACTAAATTATACATTTGTTTTTATGTATTTTTTTTTTAAAATAGAACCTATTTAATGCAGGTATATGATTATTATAAAATGTTTCATGTTAACTATAAATAATCGTGTTAGTTATATTTTAAAATTTTTTTATTCTTATTTTAATTAATTCAGTAATTATTATTTTTAACATTTCAAATTTAATTTAAATGCAAATAATAATAATAATAATAATAATAATATCCTTTATAATAATAATAATAATATTATTTATTATTATTATTATTATATAACAAAAATGACACAAATATCCTCAACACATACTTTTGTCAAATTAAAAGAAATTGTATATTGGACTTTGCGCCATTTGGAAAAATGGTGCTCCATTGGAGACATTTTGCACCAAAATTTGGTGCATTTTGGTGCAAAGGGGTATCCATTGGAGATGGTCTAACTTTCCACATCTCAAAGCCAAGTTTGAAAGTTACGTAGTAACTTCCATCGTTTAATAAGACTGCCAAATTCTTTTGAATCTCGACCCCTTTTTTCCGACTAATTAATTAGCCTACGACTAGTGAACAAACATGGTACAAAGGTGATGAAAAAGTCAATTTTTTTGGCAGGTTGATTCCAAAAGGACCAAAACAGAAAATTGAAGGCTCCAAGAAGCAATTTCCTAACTTTTTCGGCACGTACAGTGATGTGAAAGCAAATTAGATACTTTGTTAAACAATTTCAAGTACCATATTGAAATCCATGTCCCTTAATTATACCTTTACACCCCACCCCACCCCCACCCCACCCCATCCTTTTCAAGGAATTTTCTATTATCTATTTTTTTTTTTCTTTTTTCGGATTCTTGAAAACTTTAATGTGCACATGGACGGACGGACTACTTTTGTGGGGATGGATCCATCTTCCAAGAATCACCCTTTCCGCCCTTTATTTTTTGCCTTATTCAATAAAACAATCATAATGTGTCGTGATCATACCATTAAGGGTTTTTTTTATAAATAATTTATCTTTTAGTTGATGTAAATTATACATGAAATACTAGAAAACACTTAAATATGTATGCCTTTCTTCTTTTAATTATGCGAAAGACGTGCTTAGCTCTGGATCATGGAATGATATGGCACGTGTGAAAATTTTGATTTAGGACCCACTCGATGGGGGGTAATTTTGTCACGTAATCACCAGCACAAAAACTACGTTTTACAATTTTGTGTGATTTCGATTTTGATTTCAAAAGGCATTTTATGTGATACTCTTACAAGCAAAAATTAAAATTGAATCTACATTTATCACATATTTATTCTATGTCGGACAACTTGTACACGTTATGAAAGTGCCAACCAAACAAAAGCTTCCTTCAAATCAAGTCATTTATTGTACTTTTATACCAATTCAAATAGTGGGCCCAACTGGCCCTAATGAAAAGTCCGAGTGTCTCGGTCCATGTTTCTGTCTTCAAACTCATAATGAAAAGTTATGGGCCCATTTAGGGAAGAAATGGAAAGCTTTGTCACAGAAATTATGTGGACAAAACCCGGAATAAATGCATTGATCCGAGGACCTAACTTTCCAGGTTGTATCTTATTGTTTGGGCACATATGTACTTATCCATCATCATTGAATTGACATCGCGCCGTTGGTATTGCAACACATATCCTCGCTATTAAGTTGGGGCTCATATGTGCCATGTCGATGTTGAAAAGAATACGAGAGATTACATCAAGTCAAAAAATCGTTTTACAAAAGGATTAGACACAAAATTTAAGAACAGTTACATAAATTATCCGCTACATTGCACTCTTTGTTTCGAGTATTGATAGTAGTTCGAAAGGAAATGTTTTAGGTCAGGTTGGGATGTGTATAGTAGACAACCTAGTTTCGTTACCATTTAATTTCATTCTACTCTTATTTTTATATCATTTTTCAATGAATCTTATCTGCATTAAGACTTCAAAAAAAATAAAAAATAAAAAATAAAAATAAATAAATACTACGTAAGAAAAGATAAATCAAGAATTAGGTTTATCTTTTCCTCTAATTATATGATCTAAAGGAAGTATAGCAATTACACAAGTCCTAACTTGAGTATATAAGATTGTTCTATGCTATTTGTGTAGATTTAGGTTTATCAAAGCCT
>CM032631.1:2140223-2287579 GCA_019097785.1 Fraxinus excelsior
CATTTATTTAAGTATAGAGTACAAATATGAGCATGGGCAAATAACATGATTTACTGCAGAAATGAAAAGAATTTCTCCCTGTTAATAGTTGTGCACGATTTTTAATTTTAGTTTCTGGATAACAGATAGCAGTTGAGAGATTCCAATCACCAAGTGAAAAACTTGTAGGATTTCATAATAAAAAATTTATATTTTGATAAAGTTCGAGTCCCTCAGGACCATTGAGGTGAGTACCCGGCCGTAAACTTCAGGGCCTCGTGGGATTAGTCGAGGTGCGCGCAATCTGGCTCAGACATCCACGGTTATAAAAAAAAAATATTTAGATAAAGAAAAAGGTCTCTTACGGATTCTCAATGAAGCTGTTACCAGCAGGATCGTCAAGAATGAAAGCAAACGATGAATCTCCAGTGGCACAAGATCTCAGTTTTACCAAGAACTGATCTATCGCTTCAGCTGTCTGAGGATCCACTTTCTGAAAGAAACAGAAATTAGACCACCATAATCATAAGAAGATGGTATCTTATAACCAAATATTAACGCAAACAAAATTGTACCTTCCGTTCCTCCTGAAGGGCCTCCAATTCATCTGCAGCTCTTACCAATATCCCTTCAACCTAAAATAACCAAATGGGAGAAGGATCAGCAAGTAGGTGTTGCTTAACCAATATAAAGTGCACAAAAGCAATAATGACAAGATTTCACTTTAAAATAGATTAGCTCAGTAAGAAATATCAATATAATACATGATTCACGTTTGCAACATATTATCAACTCAAGAACCAATTCTGACATAACTAAAATCAATTAAAACAGAAATTAACATTTCCATAAGCCACCTTTCTTTAAGAAAGAACAAACACGGTCATGCGAAATTTCTGAACCAATATTTTGCAGCATGCATAATACCTTTCGACAAACCAGTGCAATTTTAGAACCTAAAAAAAATTGTGGGGAAGTTAATCGGAGATATACCGTTGACAAAGACCCACGCTGTGCCTCAGGAGGTATTTCAAAGTCCAGTTCGGGGATCTGCACAAATAAACATTAGAATGAGATAAAATGTTAAGCTTTGTCAATGAAAAAATTCACGAGTCATCAATTCTTAACTAAGATTCACAATACATTCCGAGCAAACCAAATGTTTATCACAGAGAAAACATTTGACTAAAAGGTGCTGTCGATGACTGTTCAGCAAGTACAAGAGAAAATACCTTAATTGTGGAAGTTTCAGATTTCACCACTTGACGATTAAGCACCTGCATTGAGAAACCAACCAACTTAGCACCCATAACAACTCTCAGATCCAGAAAATTTGGGAAATTGATCACACTACTGCACCAACGAGGACTGTCCATATTTTGGCGCACATATATAAGCATGTGCATGTGCCAACGCGCACACAAAGAATCTGCAATAAGACTA
Source organism: Fraxinus excelsior (assembly GCA_019097785.1). NCBI lineage: Eukaryota > Viridiplantae > Streptophyta > Magnoliopsida > Lamiales > Oleaceae > Fraxinus > Fraxinus excelsior. The sequence goes on from CM032631.1 coordinate 2,141,646, forward strand.
AAGAAGTGCAACTAAAAACAAAGAAAAATGAAATGACTGCAAAACTCCCAAAATCAGCTTTGATGTGGCAAAAGAAAAAATTATAAAACCTATGGTTAAAGGGTGGCCAAAATGAATTGATGGTGGCAGTAAGTTCATTACTGGTAATTAAAAATCAAATCTGAGAGATAAAAGCCTAAAACTAGTTTAAAACCAGAACTCATCCTATATTCAGTTAAAGACTCAATTCTATAACAAAGCAAGATTCAATCTTATGCAAAGTGTACAAGTAAGATCTTTAATCAAAAAATACAGGAACGACATGAATTAGTCGACTAAGAAAAGTAGAAAAATCTAAACCAAAAAGATTAAAGCTAAGGAGCACATATATTTAGGCTGTTAAAAAGAGATGGAGTTTCTACATCTCACACTTTGCTTCAAATACTTGTGCATATAACATGCAAAAATGCCATGATATGATATAATACCTTAAAAGTTCAAATCATTAGACTCTGTAAAAAAATCTTAGAACAAAAGATTTCATAGCAGAACATTTTATCACTGCATCTGATGGAACTTGATTCTTTTCACCACTGGAAACTTCAGGAAAGCACTTTTGCAAGACAATAAAATAATCATTAAAAAAGTCTACCCCACAAAATCAGACTCCTCAGAACACAACCTTTTGATCACCTGCTGGAATTTGCAGACAGTAACGGCAACCTCGAGGCTGGATTTCACCAGCAAATTGCACTTCATTATTCCTTCAAAGACCAGATAAAGAGGATAAGAGATCATTTCAAAGGATCAATTCATCTAAACGTAGTGCAGGGAAAGACGTAATCAATTACCTCTCACCACAATGTGGACATTCAAAGGCCGACAACAATATCTGCAACCAGATACAAATATCTTCAATGACACTTTACATAAATCAAGAGAAAATACCTTGAAAAACAGTATCTAGGGTATTGATTAATCCCAAAATCAGATCTTTAATACACATGATCTAATATAGTCCAGCGAACAAATGATACCAAGCCCTTGTTTGATTCCTATTTTTTTTAAAATACATTTTTTTCTCTCTTATTTTCAATCACATAATCTTAAACAAAATAATATTATATGCAAACTCAAAACTTTTTTTTATTTTTTAACCTCACGTTTTTCATCACTCTACTATTCCAAAATGCATTATTAACCTTTTAATGGGGCTCAAACACACCCTAATAAAGTAGTAGAGAAAGTAGTTAGCTTCCTAAGTAAGGTGGAATATACCTTTCTAAAATGTGGAATTAGAGTTAACAGAAACCTTGTTATTCCCTGTTCAGTGCAAAAAAGAAAAAAGAAAGAATATGTGAGAAACCATGTAAAAGTACTGACACAGCTGATCCCGTCTCAGCCAATCAAGGATCAATAAAGAAAAATAAAAGAAATCTACCTAAATTCATTATATAATTTCTTGCCAAAATAGGACCTTTGTATAAAATTAATGGATTCAGGTTTCCCATATTTCACAATATATCTCAATAGAGCGCATAATAGTAGAGCAGTTGGCAATGCTACGTTACAACGAGTAATATAGCAAACTCTAGCATCGCCCATAATGCACGAACAATTCGAATGATTTTTTTTATGAATATAAAAAAAGGAAAAAGCTCTCTTTCGAGCAAAGCAAGGTACAATTACTAATGCATAAAGTACAATATTTAAGAGGCGTGAGTAACATAACAACTCCAGCATCCCCAATAATGTACAGTGAATTCATACGATTTTATAATGGACAAACAAGAATGAAAAAAGTTCTTTACGAGGCAAAGCAGGGTACAATTACTAATTCATAAAGTACAGTAATTTGAGTCAGCAGTACGTGCTTACGTTTTCGCCGCATCTCATGCAGAGGCTTTCGACCTCGTAGAGAGGAGCGTCGGAGTCTTCGGCAGAGACTGCTTCCACAACCGACCGCACGTCCACGATTTGGGGCTCCATTTTGACAGGTTCTCTGCTCTAGGGTTTTGCTGTTATGCAGGGGTTAATAGAAATATGAACGACACGAGGTTTCGAATGTCGTCATTCCATCTTGCTTACTAATTAAATCATAAGCAGATGGAAAATAAAAGCCGTCTTAGCTCAGCCGGTAGAGCGCGTGGCTTTTAACCACGTGGTCGTGGGTTCGATTCCCACAGACGGCGTTTTTTTATTCTTCAATTCACTTTTTCTTCTAAAGGTCAAATGTGCTTTCGAATAGTGATTGATGGAATAATGTTTGGTTAAAAATATATAAGAAAATTTTAGGTTTATGTGTAATATTATTTTATTGATAGAACATGTAATTGAAATGAAGAAAGAGAAAAAAAAAATTGAGTGCTAAACGAGGCTTTTAGATTCAATAAATTGTTATAAATTTTAAGAATTTAGGGCATGTTTGACAGACATTATTTTCCATGGAAAATCATTTGGCTTGTTTGATGGGCATTTTTTTCTATGCAATTTTTTTCCTACCAGTAACCTCACGCGCCTTTTTTCACCAAATTTATGGAATTTGGTGGGAAATCTGATTTTAGTTTTTTTATTTTTTTGGCAATGAAAACAAATTTCATAATCAATTGTAAAAAAATCACTTTAATGGATAATTCACATGTAAAACAAAGTCAAACGAATATTAAACTTTGATAAAAAAAAAAATGAATTTTTAAGAAAAAAATCGTTTTTTTTTTTTTTTTTTTTGACAATGGAAACAAATTTATAACCAATTGTGAAAAAAATTATCACTTTAATTGACAATTTTCATGTAAAACAAGGTCAAACGAACATAGAAAGATAAAAAAATTTAAAAGTTTTTTGGGTGCAAGATTATACAAATCAAACACATTTAATTAACAATTCCCTGAAAAACAAGTTTTAGGCAATTATTTTCCCTGTAATTTATTTTATTTTCACCCATGCAATCAAACAGATCCTTAGCAATTCTAGATTTCTTTTCATTTATACAATGTGGATCATGTTAGATGTACACTTTCATATTTCATAATATTATGGTTGACATTTCTGTTATGTGAAAGGAATCTGTGCGGTGATGTGATAGATGATTTCATAATCAGTTATTTTGATAGATCCATATCGAAGGGTGTCAATAAAGATATGAAGGAAAGTGTACATATAGCATGAGTGATACAATGTTTATTAGAACTCACTATGTATGCTAGCTCTAAATTATATTTTATTCTTTTGTATCATATGATTTTATAAAAATAATGGGAAAATTGCATTAGCGGTCCCTAACATTTTAAATTTTGGCAAATTTACCCTAACTTTCATTTTGTACTAGCAAATGTCCATTACCTTTTATAGTTATGCAACTGGAGTCCAAATATCTAAAACTCTCATCGTACGCTGTCAAATCACAATTATGTTGCAAAGATTGGTTGAATTTCCTTCCCCATATAAAGCATTTTTTTTTATAACAGAGATAACCCATTATTCGTGTTACTCAAGAGGAAGCGGAATTTACTCACTTAAAAGATTGTGTGGGCCAAATGTATTCGTTAGAATTTCAACAAGGGTTTAAAGGAAAGACCCTTGCCGAGATTTCCATGAACATGGGATGTGACAAGGATTCCAAGGAACAATGAGTTACGAAGCTCCGACAAGAACTGTGGGGGCAGTGACAGCATGGAGCATTAGGAACCGCAAAAAATAGTAGCTGAGGACACCCCTAGTAGCAAGATTGGTAAGGAGAAACTGCTCGACGTGTGCAGTGTGCTGAAGTGGGAATCCTAGGAACTCCAGATTGACTCCTATGAACACACGGCAATTGAAGCCCAAGCCCACTGCGCCAACATAAAAATTTGAAATGGGCGGGCGAGTTAGTGATTGCGCCAATTAAGCCAGGCAAGGTAGGAGATGGAGCCCTAATTGGGTCGAAGATGGCGGTGGTGGTTGTTTTCGGTAGAGCCTAGTCGAAGAAGAAGATACATCAACAAGTTTTGATTTGGGGGGTTAGGTGGAGGTGGGGTGGGTTTATAAATTTATTTTTAATTTTTAGCTTATTAATATGAGGAAAATTCAAAGTACCATTTTCTCCTTCTCAATTTGGTCAAAATTAATCAAATTTTGACTTTATTGGTCAACTAACGGTCAAATTGATGTTTTTCATTCATTTGAACTCCGACCGCATTTTTATAAAAGGTTAGGTATCTTTGATGGCACAAATAAACGTTAGGATAAAGTCTGTAAAAATTGAAAATATTAGAGGCCGTTTCTACAATTTTCCCTAAAACAACAGCACATGCATTTACGAATACATTTTCAATTCAGAGTTTGAATAATTGAGTTGAATATTGTAGAGACTTGTCCATACTTGCCAAAGTATTGCTCGTTCCTTTCATGATTGTGGCTTGTGGATTTTTCCTACTTGTCATGTGCTTGTCAAGATAGTGCTGAGAACGTTTATTAAGAAGTTACTCTATTAGCATATAGATGATGTAATTACATCAGAAATAAATCTCCCGAGATAGCAAATATATAAAAAGGGATCGTCCCATTAACGTTGTTTATCCTCAAATTGAATCCCATTTGTAGCGTGCGTGTTTGAATTGTTGTGGAATAGTAATCGGACACTACCAAAAATTATTTTAAAAAACGTGTGCATATCCGAATTCATTGTAGATGCCAACTTTAAAGGATCTTTAGTTGTTCAACATTTGACAATTCTACAAGACAACAACTCAAAAGCATTTACGACTAGATTATTGATTTAAAGTTGAAGCTGTTACTTTTATGTGGATTTTTCTTACATGTCCATTATTCACCAAAATAATATGAACACGCTTACTCAAAAGTTACAAGTGCTTAGAATATTAGTGCACATGGTACACTGTCGGTCAATATTGAAAGATTGTACTACACACCATCACTCACCAAAATAGTATGAACACTCCTACTCAAAAGTTACGAGTGCTTAGAATATTAGTGCACATCGTACACTGTCGGTCAATATTGAAAATTTGTAATACACCATCACTCACCAAAATAGTGTGAACACACTTACTCAAAAGTTACAAGTGCTTAGAATATTAGTGCACATGGTACACTGTCGGTCAATATTGAAAGATTGTACTACACACCATCACTCACCAAAATAGTATGAACACTCCTACTCAAAAGTTACGAGTGCTTAGAATATTAGTGCACATCGTACACTGTCGGTCAATATTGAAAATTTGTAATACACCATCACTCACCAAAATAGTGTGAACACACTTACTCAAAAGTTACAAGTGCTTAGAATATTAGTGCACATCGTACACTGTCGGTCAATATTGAAAGATTGTACTACACCATTAAATATATTGTATCCTTTTGTTTTAACATGAACGAAAAATAAATTAATTCGCGAAACTTAGGTAATTACTTCCTAGAGACAAGGTGCTAGGTAAATGAAAAACAATAATCTCTTCTTTGAAAGAGGAACAATTTACAACTCGCTTCTAACCGCCTTATTCAAGTCAGCATCTTTTCGAAAAGACTTAATTTTTCACGAGTTATAACTACACTGACTCACATTAATTGAAGAAAGACACTCACGGATATCAACAAATTTTCCAAATCAAAGCATAATAGTATTGTAATAATGTTATTACTTCAAACTTATCTTCAACTAGTTTGCTACAATATAATGTTGACCTTATTAATAAACAAAGGCGACGTTTTAAATACATTTCAATGAGGACACAATTCCTAATAATATTGTAATAACTAAATGTAATTACTTTAAACTTATTCCAACTTACGAGAGCAATTTTGACGTGACAAATAGAACATTATCAAAGGATCAACATCTTTTGGAGGTTTCTTTTAAGAATGCATTTCCAACAAGGCATCGAGCGTGAAGATAGAAGGCAAATAATTAGATATTACCGATAATTATATTAGGTGCTTTTCTTACATAATATGCCAAGTTTTGTAACTTTTAATGTATGAACAAAAACAATGTATGAAGCCACGAAGTTTCTTTTCAAAATATGTACGATTTTTCCCAATAGAGCCAAAAAGGAATAAAGATGCCAAACCCATAGAAAACGGGTTTTATTAACAAATAATAGAAAAAAATTCTCAATCATAGACCTCAGGGGTAAAAGTGGGTCCTACAATTTGAATTACACAATTATTGAAGTTGAGACTGATCATGACGGCACAGATCATTCCAGTACAAAGCATGCCATTTTTCTCCCTACCCTGTATTCACATAATTATACTTCTTGTAAAAATCTAATGTAGTCCCGCACATTAAATTTTTTATTTTCATTATATTACTTATTTTTAATCATATTTTTTTTTAATTAAAAAATATTTTTCATCATATCAATAACTTTTACTTATTTTTCAACCACATATTCTTTATCATATCAATCAAAAAAATGCGTTCTCTCCGTTTTAATGTGCATCGAGAGCGTAAATTGTCAATAGCCGTCAAAAGAGATATTCCCCGAAAAATATTACAAGTCAAATCACAATTAGGAGGGTTTCCACTAATGTCGTACGCATTATCGAGAAGTCGATTTTTGTCGGATGCTGTTTGTCGATTCTATAAATATTAATAATGTATCATGTATAACGACTTGAAAACAAATACGATTTTAAAAATTTACTCAACCCCTAATGTATAACAAGATTGAACACCGGCTTAATCTCCTCCCCATAATAAATAGGAAAAAACGACTACTTATAGCAAAAATGGTCGGATTATCCTCTTTCCCTGCCTCAATGGATATGTTGATTCTTATCAACGATGGTCTATCTAACTTTTTTCCTGCTTCCAAACCTAATCGAGCCCCTCTCTTTAAAATGAAATCTCGATCTTACTGTTTGGTGCACATTTTGCTTCAAGAATGCATTTTTTTTTTGTTGATGTGATGGAGAATATGTGGTTGAAAAAGAAAGAAAAGTTATTGATGTGACGAAAAATATTTTTTTATTGAAGAACGTGTGATTGAAAAGGAGTAGAATACTGCGAATGAAGTAAATAATGTGGCTCAAACAGGGGTCTAAATCTCTTACATAAATCTAGTCGATATTGTTATCGAGTATCTTGAATGTTGGGAACCTACTTAATCAATGCGCAGCGGAAGTAAAGCAATTTCGATTCCCAAACAAGGATCTACATTGTGTTTAGATAGAAACTGTGTTTAGAATAATACCTTGATGAATTCTGCAAACTCTTTTGCTGATTCACGAACTCCAATGATCACGATCTACAATCCAAACTGTCCAATTGTCCAGCCTCCAATGGTGATCCACACAGAGAATAAGAATGAAGGTTAGGGTTTTCTTTTCTCGTGCTAGCAAGAATAATGAAAATCCATTCTGTTTTTCAAACCCTAACAGCTTATTAATATGAGTCCAAACGGACTGGCCCATCTCTTAACTTAACCCGGTCCAACATTTAATTAATCAAATTAATTAAATCCGGTCCATGAATTAATTAATCCAATTAATTAATTCGGGTCTATTAATAAGCAACCAAATTAATTAATTATCCAATATTTGTCAATTAATTAATTGGTAAATCTCATTCTTCTGATTCTCTTTTGTGTGTGACCCATTAGGTTCCCGATCACGATATCTAACGACGTGAATAATTATTTTGATCTAATCAAAACTGATAAATTAAAATACCCATTTTAATTTATCATCAATTTACATTCGTTGTCCCAGATTGACATCTAGCAATGTGTCGGGCAATACATGTGACGGGAAATGTCACGTGACATGACAAAATCAAACTTGTTCGTTTATCGTGAAACTATAATCCCTTCGTCAGTATGATCCGATCAATTACGAGATATGGACGTGTGTCGATCTCATTTATCGATCATATCTTTTGCCTACTGTTAAGTCAATGTAAGTCGAAAACTCTTTTCCGACTTATGAGTTCACCTTGGCCAAGGATTTCATTATCAACTTAACTGGATGAAATGTAGATCATAATCTCTTACTATCTAAGAGTGACGAATCCTCTATTGATCATTCACAACCTTCATATGATTCTTGACATACCCGAACAATGCCGTATTAGCGACCCTTGACAGAGCAACATCCGACATCACCAAAGCATGACTGTCCTCACATAATGCACTATGATGACCTCAAGTCAAAGGACCAATTCCACTACCGAACGTTAGAGATTAACCACTGACACTCAGATAGTTTTCCATGTGGAATCTCTCAGCGGGTCTCCAATGTTTTGTCCTATAACAAAACATTCACGTGTTCATTCAAGTGTCTCTACAATTTAGCTTGTGAGATCAACTACTTACTTCATAAGTAAGAAATGCCACACGTGATGATCTATCTGTAATAACTATATCCGTATCTCGTTATTACATACGACCATAGACGATTTAAGATTCAGTCACATGTGATTTGTATCTCACAATCACAACTCTTTGTGATTAACAAATCACCAAAACTTGAATCTACGAATTCTATTATTTAATTAATTAGAATATTAATTCAATAATAGATCTTGCCATAAATGTGCATCGGTTATATATATACATTAAAAGTGCTTATGTCCAAAGTTGATTGGACTTAGGACATAATACTTACATTGAATTGGTGTTACAATATATAAGTCTTGTTGATACTTTTGTTAGTAAACATTTTGGAAAGATTAATAGGGATTTTCATTTGAATTAGTATGCATAATCTAGTTGGCTATTATTCTCATTTAAAGTAATAGTATAGCATACGTAATTTAGTTAACGGTTATTTGTCAATGTTTTAGTTGTCCTTCCAGCTACTCTAGGTTGAAGGGCCAATTCTATCGGCTCATGACTTATACGGTATCATGACGTGACGATTAATCAAAGTCGAGACAAGTATTAAATATTAAATAATTGAGTTTCTTTGCGGGCTCGCACGGTTTTCCCATCGTGTCATAAAGGAAAAATAGGTAAACCTTGTTGATATTTTATTATTTGTTCGACTGGGGGAATAGGGATGGGATGTGCTAGCCGAGAAAAAGATATGTTATTCACGGTTAATAAAGCCTAATCAATGTTAGGAAGAGCCAATCGTTGCATAATTAAGCAACTTTATTGACTTTTTAAAAAGGGATTGTTGTAAGTTTTATTCGATTACTGTACGTGGCTCATTTCGCGCTAGTGGGAATTGTTTGGACAATAATCAATCCTGAAATGATTCTGATGATAAGACAGAGTGGCATTGAGAGAAAATCAAATGGATCTTGTCTGCGTCTAAATTTAATTATTTTCAGATAATTATAAGTAATAGTAACTTATGACTAACGATGTTTATATTTGGGTTGATATCTCCGGCTGAGTTAATTGGCAATAACTATCCATTTACATACAGCTTGTTTTTTTTTTTTTTAATAAATTTCGGAGGCTTGAATTCACGATTTTTTGGTTTTTGTTATAGTCCTTAATATTCATTTCTCATTTACATTGTAATGCTCGCACGTCTCAATATTCATTTATCATTGAGCCTACGAGTGTATAAAATCATAGTAAGATTTTATGTATAAGCGTCCCTAAGATTTTTCATATCTAATCTGATGCTACCAAAAATTGCACCTGCTGATTTCCCGAGCTTGACGACTGAAAACGAGCACGAATGAGATCTTTCGATACCTGAAACAAAGGCGTCGAGGTTTTGGCCTCGTCGCTCCTCCGATACTTAAGTCAGAGAGAGAATAGAGAGAATATCTACGCTGGAAAATATATGTAAAGGCGTACCTCAATAATGAATGAGAATGACGTATTTATAGGGGGTAGTGGAGTTTTAGTATGATTCACTACTTTGTTTTTGGGTGTTATGCGTTGGGATAAGAATAGACGTCTTGTTCTCATCCTTTCAGTGGTATTATTAAGGGTAGACTTCTTGTTGATTTAGAACTCTTGAGAAACAGCAACTGGTTAAGGTTATGATACCTTTATGAAAGAGGACTGGTGACTAAGTAAATTTTACGAGTACTAATACCACAAGGAGTGCTAACGTGTTTTTGAGGCGATCTTTGAAGCATGTCCTCGAGGTGTCTCGAGGACTAAGTATGCCCGAGGACTAAGGTCACGTGGTTAAGAAATGGGGCCTATTGGAAGTCCCCGTACTCGTGCATCCATGAATGACATTATCATAATCAAAGTTAGACGACCCGTTGTAGGCACACCTAGAATTTGTATACTACAGTATCGAGACCGTCTAGCTAAGACAACCTCTTTCGCATAAAGCTCGATTTATTAATTCAATAAGCATGTCACCACAGTTTAGAGCACGAACGTGTGATACCTCTGCCTCGAGGATCATTAAAATCTGAAATTCCACAATAGCCCCTTTAAGTCAGCTGTTAGCAATAGGAAAACCGTGAGTGCAGCTTTAATTGTGGTGATAAGGCCAACAAGATTTGCGTTTGTTAACTTCCTTTTTCTCTGCGTTAGGAATCCAATATTAATTTCTTTATTTTAATACATAAATATGCCATACTTCATTTCCTCTAAATTTCTTGGTATTACTCTTCTTTCCTCTCTCTAGAATCATTTGACTTTCCTATTTTTTTTCGAGAATACACCAGGTTCTTAAATAATCCCAAACCCGTTCATTTTCCCAAGTCTATCTCTGCCACCTCTCTTTCCCTTGCATGCATCTCTCCACATAATACAGTAGAGGAAAATAAGAGACTCTTCGATTCTTATGGCCGTTGAAGCAAGGAATTTCAATCTTTTTCCTTCACAATTCATACCCAACAGGTAACTTTAATCAATTTTGAGAATTCGTTTACCAAAAATTTTAATTATGTTTTCTGATAATTGTTTTGATATTTGCAGAGATTTGGTGAATTCCCACGACGGAAACGCCTTAGCATACAATACCCAGATGGGTTCATCGGCGGTGCCTTTGGCCTCATCAATGCCGGAAACTTTATTTCCGATTTTTCAATCTTTTTATTCGGCTCCGGCGAAAACTTCTGTGAACACCGGCGGTGGACTCACATACAACTTATCGGCAGCTCCGAGAAAGCGCTCAAGAGAATCTATGAATCAGTTATATGCTACATCTAATTTCGGTGCACCCCAGAAAAATAGTGGCATTTCTCAGTTTCCGTCTTTTGTCGGTCAAGAAACTTTGCCTCAAATCCAGCAATACCAGTTGGAGATGGATAGCATTATTTCCCAACATGTAAGTATCTGTATAATTATCATAGATTTGTGGGTTTTCGATAAATTTGATTTTTAGTTTTCTTATCAAATTTTTTGGTAATTCTCAGACAAAAAAGATTAAATTGGAACTGGAAGATAAGCAAAAGCAACAAGCGAGATTGTTGTTGTCGGCATTAGAAGAAAGTGTGATGAATAAATTAAAGGAAAAGGAGGATCAGTTACAGAGAATTGGGAAAACGAATTTGTTTCTTCAAGAAAGAGTGAAGAGTCTTTTTATGGAAAACCAATTATGGCGTAACTTGGCTCAAACAAATGAGGCCACGGCCAACTCTCTACGTACAAACCTCGAACAAATATTGGCCCACGTTAGTGACGAGCGTCTCTCCTGCGGTGCCGCTGTCTGTAGAGGGGTAGTGGAGGAGGATGTTGAGTCGTGCTGCGGCAGCAGTGATTGTAGGGAAGAAGTAGATGGACGGCGAAAGGTGGCGGAAAACGGTGACAGGATGTGCAGGAGGTGTGGGGAGAGAGAATCATGCGTGCTGTTGCTGCCATGTAGGCATCTTTGCCTCTGCAATATTTGTGGGAGTGGGACCACCCATGTCCAAATTTGCCCAGTATGTAAATCTGACATGACCGCCACTTTGCACATTAACACGTCATTTTAATACGCAGCCCATGTCAGAAGAAATTAGCCAAAATAAAAACGAACACTGAAATTAATTTATACATTTTGGTTGTACACTTTCATGATGAAATTTTAGCTTATGTAAATTTCTTTAGCAAATTAACATATAAATTATTTATTCTTTTACTGCTTATTCCTTGGTAACAACTGAAATTTTTTATTTGAGTGACTCATAGCGATTTAACAATAAAATGTTGAGTTTTAAACAATAAACATGTCTTCAATAACTTCTTCGCAGGTGGAATTGGATAGATATTTAAATTCTATGATAAAAATGGTTTTGACAAAACATGGCATGCTAGGTGAGATGTCCGAGCCTTTACTCTAATCGTCCCCACTATCGTTAGCCTCATTGAAGATGCTCTTTCGTGTTCGTCATTTTCTTTTGTCTTGGCATCATCCCTTCCATTAGAGTTTATACGAATGATTTTGATGTCAAGGGATTAGGATTTGCTTCTTCACTAGGAACTTCCTTCGGCTAGAGATTAAGGCCCTAATAATCTATAGGATTTATTTTGCTTTTCTACCATTGGAAAAAGGTTAACCTTAGTTGTTGTACATGAATTCCTTTATCTTCCTTATATTGTTCATAATTAAGGTCATTTCCAGCGCTGTAATAAATTTTGCATCATTTTGCACCAAACCTTCTACAAAACTTTGCACCAAACTAAAATTCATCTCCAACCATTACACCAAATGAACAATGTTTAATCATTGTTTTATTGTTAGTAATTTATTTATTCGAAATATTAATTATTTATTTATTTTAGAAATATATAAATTACTAAATAAATAATTATGCGAAATTAAAGAAAATAATTAATTCATTAAATAAATATATTATTTAAACATGGTACAATTAAAACATATTAAATTACTAAATATGAAGTCGAAATATCATTACAATTTAATTATCGGAATTCATATATTTTTCCCACAAATGATCGATTTAAGCGATCTTCCAAATTACTAAATTATACATTTGTTTTTATGTATTGTTTTTTTTTTTTAAAATAGAACCTATTTAATGCAGGTATATGATTATTATAAAATATTTCATGTATAACTATAAATAATCGCGTTAGTTATATTTTAAATTTTTTAATTCTTATTTTAATTAATTCAGTAATTATTATTTTTAACATTTCAAATTTAATTTAAATGCAAATAATAATAATAATAATAATAATTATTATTATTATTATTATTATTATTATTATTATATAACAAAAATGACATAAATATCCTCAACACATACTTTTGCCAAATTAAAAGAAATGATATATTGGACTTTGCGCCATTTGGAAAAATGGTGCTCCATTGGAGACACTTTGCACCAAAATTTGGTGCATTTTGATGCAAAGGGTCTTCATTGGAGATGGTCTAACTTTCCACATCTCAAAGCCAAGCTTGAAAGTTACGTAGTAACTTCCATCGTTTAATAAGACTTTGCCTAATTCTTTTGAATCTCAACCCCTTTTTTCCGACTAATTAATTAGCCTACGACTAGTGAACAAACATGGTACAAAGGTGATGAAAAAGTCAATTTTTTTGGCAGGTTGATTCCAAAACAGAAAATTGAAGGCTCCAAGAAGCAATTTCCTAACTTTTTCGGCACGTACAGTGATGTGAAAGCAAATTAGATACTTTGTTAAACAATTTCAAGTACCATATTGAAATCCATGTCCCTTAATTATACCTTTACACCCCACCCCACCCCATCCTTTTCAAGGAATTTTCTATTATCTATTTTTTTCTTTTTTCGGATTCTCGAAAACTTTAATGTGCACATGGATGGACGGACTACTTTTGTGGGGATGGATCCATCTTCCAAGAATCACCCTTTCTGCCCTTTATTTTTTGCCTTATTCAATAAAACAATCATAATGTGTCGTGATCATACCATTAAGGGGGGTTTTTTTTTTTTAAATAATTTATCTTTTAGTTGATGTAAATTATACATGAATACTAGAAAACACTTAAATATGTATGCCTTTCTTCTTTTAATTATGCGAAAGACGTGCTTAGCTATGGATCACGGAATGATATGGCACGTGTAAAAATTTTGATTTACGACCCACTCGATGGTAATCACCAGCACAAAAACTACGTTTTACAATTTTGTGTGATTTCGATTTTTATTTCAAAAGGCTTTTTATGTGATACTCTTACAAGCAAAAAATTGAATCTACATTTATCACATATTTATTCTATGTCGGACAACATGTACACGTTATGAAAGTGCCAACCTCCTTCAAATCAAGTCATTTATTGTACTTTTATACCAATTCAAATAGTGGGCCCAACTGGCCCTAATGAAAAGTCCGTGTCTCGGTCCATGTTTCTGTCTACAAACTCATAATGAAAAGTTATGGGCCCATTAGGGAAGAAATGGAAAGCTTTGTCACAGAAATTATGTGGACAAAACCCGGAATAAATGCATTGATCCGAGGACCTAACTTTCCAGGTTGTATCTTATTGTTTGGGCACATATGTACTTATCCATCATCATTGAATTGACATCGCGTCGTTGGTATTGGAACACATATCCTCGCTATTAAGTCGGGGGTCATATGTGCCATGTCGATGTTGAAAAGAATACGAGAGATTACATCAAGTCAAAAAATCGTTTTACAAAAGGATTAGACACAAAATTTAAGAACAGTTACATAAATTATCCGCTACATTGCACTCTTTGTTTCGAGTCCTTGATAGTAGTTCGAAAGGAAATGTTTTAGGTCAGGTTGGGATGTGTATAGTAGACAACCTAGTTTCGTTACCATTTAATTTCATTCTACTCTTATTTTTATATCATTTTTCAATGAATCTTATCTGCATTAAGACTTCAAAAAAAATAAAAAATAAAAATAAATAAATACTACGTAAGAAAAGATAAATCAAGAATTAGGTTTATCTTTTCCTCTAATCATATGATCTAAAGGAAGTATAGCAATTACACAAGTCCTAACTTGAGTATATAAGATTGTTCTATGCTGTTTGTGTAGATTTACGTTTATCAAAGCCTAAAAAATTATATATATATATATATATATATATATATATATATATATATATATATATATATCAGAGCTGATCTCTTGAGCAACGGTACTTAAGTGCTTGGGTGACGTGGCACAAATACTATAGATGGTGGACGATAATTGTTGATTACAAAACTGATTAATTTCGTATATACATAATACATTTCTTATTTCTTTGTACAAGAAACATCTAGAGCCTGTTTGGTACGGATTAAAATCCAATTAAAATTGAAAATATGGCCGTTATTGGATCCCACCCGTCTAATAAAAGTCAACAATAACGGCTATATTTTCAATTTTAATATGATTTTAATCTCTACCATACACCCTCCTAGTATAGGTCCTCGATGTAAGTATGTAACCTTTCAGAGGTAAGGTTGTATGTCCACTCCATGTGCTTCGTTCCAAATAATATACTAGGATAATGCCAAACCTCCATTCAAGTTCAATCAAGAAGGCCTACAAGTCCCTTGAATTGAATGAACTTTTTCCAAAAAAAGAGAGCCTAACATTATACTAATCATTGTTGATATTTAATTGGTGTCATTTAGGCTCAAATTTATTGGAACTAGGGGTGTTGAATGAATCTAGTCGAGCTCGACTTATCGTTAGGTTTGATTTGATCTAACACGTGAGTCAGCTCGCTTTACCGAAGTATGACGATTTTACCCTTGAACGTGCTCGTCAATTTTTTTTCCTTTGAATTTGAACCAAAAATGAGCAAATCAAACGAGTCTTTTGCTACTATACTCGCACCCGTAGCTTGTCTTAGGCGCGAGTCAAGTCAGCTCGACTTTCCACCTTCAGTTGAAAATTTTCTTTAAATTTCAAAGTCCATTTATAGTGAAGCTTAGGGTCCAAAATAACACGAGTTTTTATGGAAAAGACCCAGATCTGGGTAGCACTAATGGGCTTAGTCTTTTTAATAAAAAAATAAAAAATCCGCCACGTAGATGCCACGTCATTCTAAGAGCAGTAAAAGCGTAGACTTTAATACGCAGTACGAACTCTAAGTCAAGGTAAAAACACTCTTGCCACGTGCCCATCCGAGGCCATCTTCACCTGGTTTGTTTTCCCCAAAGCATCCTTAAAGTTTACGAGATATTACATTGCCATATCAAACAAAACACACAAATATATGACTCGTCATAAGGACAAAATTGAGGTTTCAGGCTAAACCTTTGAATTTGTAAAACCTATAAATAGTAACCTTTCACACACTGTAAATCAAGCCAACCACCGTCCTTCGACATGGCACTTCTTAAACAATTTCTTGCAGTCATTTTCTTCTTTGCATACCATGCCTCGGGTTCATCAGAAACCAATGCGACGCTAAATTGTAGCCGGAGCACCGCCGTGGGATGCCACAACAAAACTGAGGCATTAAAACTCAAGGTTATTGCCATTGCTTCGATTTTTGTAACTAGTATGATTGGTGTTTGTCTACCCTTTTTTTCTCGTGCAGTCCCGGCGCTTAAACCCGACAAAGAATTATTTGTTTTGGTTAAGGCTTTTGCATCTGGGGTTATTCTTGCCACTGGGTACATGCATGTTATGCCAGATTCATTAGATGATCTAAGATCGTTGTGTCTGCCGGAGAATCCTTGGAGGAAATTTCCGTTCACAACATTTGTGGCAATGCTGTCGGCAGTGTTCACTCTAATGGTGGATTCATATGCCATGAGTTATTACAGAAAAAGAAATATTATAGAATGCGGGGTCGAGTCGAACAAGGATGCCACGAGTGGAAATGTGGAGTCTCAAACTTCTGGTCACTGCCATGGAAATAATGGTGAAGTTAGGGTTGTAGATGAGAATGCGTCACAATTGCTAAGATATCGGGTGATCGCTCAGGTATATTCAATTCGAATATTGTGCGCCATTGTGGCATGATTAGTTTCCTTTATTTGAACTTGCACTACGACGAAGTTTGCCTTATGGTGTGTTTTGCATACCGTGAAAATTTCTTTACGAATACATGTGAATGTCATATAATGTCATATAGTAAATATTCACTTTTTTACTACATACAATGCATGCACGACATGCCCAAAATATATGTTCTAATGGAGCACATTATAATGACATTTTTTTTTTTTCAAATCTCACAATTCTACAGGAAAAGAATCAATAAAAAATACAAAGGTTGAGTCGCTTTGTTATACTTCAATTTCCCATTATTATACCTTAGAAAATGCATTAGACAAAATTACCCTCAACTACCCTCTACAATTGATGAAATGCTCCACATGAACATGTCAATGGCAGTTTGGAAAATTGAGGTGAAACATCCATTGAAAGGTCAAGATCAAATGTTAAAATCAATTACTTATAATTAGAATCCTTTATTTGAACTTACTTAAAGCAATTCATTTAAAGCATGATGTAAATTGTATGTTTTAAATTTTTACGGCATTGCCTCGTATGCACGCCGTAAACGAATGTTGTAAAAAGCTACTTTTGTTGTAGTGTTGTAAACATGATCAATCAGTTACAGTTTCAATCATCATTATAACACCAAATGGTGCAGGTTCTTGAGCTAGGAATTGTGGTGCATTCTGTAGTAATAGGGTTATCAATGGGGGCTTCTGAAAATCCATGCACGATCAGATCATTAGTAGCTGCGCTTTGCTTTCATCAACTCTTTGAAGGAATGGGTCTAGGTGGATGCATATTGCAGGCCAAATATAGGGCGAAAATGAAAGCAATAATGGTGTTCTTTTTCTCGGCCACAACTCCACTTGGGATTGCACTTGGAATTGGTTTATCAAATGTGTACAGTGCAGACAGTCCAACAGCTCTAATTGTTGTAGGATTGCTGAATGCATCTTCTGCTGGATTACTAAATTACATGGCATTGGTGGATCTTTTGGGATCAGATTTCATGGGAGACAAACTGCAGAAGAACATGAAACTACAAACGTGGGCTTATATTGCTGTCTTTTTAGGTGCTGGAGGAATGTCTCTTATGGCCAAGTGGGCTTAATTAGGGGTGCCTTCAATTGCACAAGATCGAGGGTCTATCCATATAAATCTTGAATGTACTAGCAAACAAGGGTTTCCTGCAGATTACAAACAAAAGATGAAGCAGCAAAATTTAAAAGAAATAGTCTGTAATATGTGTCTTCTTCAAGTTCACCTCAATGTCACTCCTAAGTCCTAGCTATAATAGTGTTGCAATCCATCTCATTAATCTATTTATATATGATCTCCCAATATTTAAAAAGTGTGCAATCCTTGTCAACAATGGAGAATTACGACATTTTATCATTCGACGTACGCTTGACACGTTTTTTTACATTAATTGCTGTCGTGCCAAGTTCGGTGTAACATTAATTGTCAGTACGCCTAGACAGAGTTTCCATTTACATGGGTGTTCCACTTGTTGGCCAGAAATTCTAACTTATATTCATGGTCTTGCCTAAATCAATAACTGCATGTTTTGAATTTGGTTGCTAATGGTCCAGTCGAACTTTAAAAATTGCAAATATCAAAAACTGCCGCCAATATACAAGTGCTGCAGCCTGTGATTATATAGACTATAGTATTCTAACCTTATATATATGAGTTCTTTAGAAGATAAACTCACAATTAAGTACTCAGTCAAGAAATGGCCTCTAAACTTTCGAAGCTCATTTCCATCTTCTTCTTCCTAATTTCAACATTTTCGACGCAAGTGGTGTCGGTAGTAGACTAGTGCGAGGAATAATCAAATAACAGCTGCAACAACAAGGCGAAAGCGCTCCCTTTAAAGATCATCAATATCATTTCAATCCTTTTCACAAGCATGCATGATTGGCGCGTGTTTACCTCTTGTAATGCGTTCAATCCCAGCCCTGAGTCCGGATCGAAGCCTCTTTGTAATCCTTTTCACAAGCATGCAGGAATAATTCTTGCAGCCGGATTCATGCACGTCTTACCAGATTCATTTGACATGTTATCTTCGAGTTGCTTGAAGGGAAATCCATGGCACAGGTTCCATTTCGCTGGTTTTATCGGCATGTTGTCGGCTATACTGACCAGGGACGAAGCTAGCTTTTTAATTTTGGGCCCAAAATACGGCCCGGGGGGGGGGGGGGGTACCAAAATAGTACTGAAATTCAATGTTCGATTCAATCACTACTGACTATTCTACTACTTAATTCTTAAATTCAAATATTCAATAACTAACACAATTACACAAACTAACAGCAACTACTCTACTTAATTCTTAAATTCAAATATTCAAGAACAAATAAACATGCATTATACATAAACCAGGTTGTGAATTGTGTTTTAATTAGTTGGGCTTGAGAATTAGGAACTTAGGTTTTGGATTGGATTTGGGCTATTGATTTATTTAAGTAACTATTGGATCTTTTGTTTAGATCTAAGATTTTTGTATGATTGAATTTTAAAATGTAAGTTATTTACTCAATATTTATTAATGGAAAAAAAAATTTCAAAATTTTGGGACGAGTCAAAATCTTGGGGTGGGGTGGGGTGGGGGGGGGAGGGGTGGGGCGAAACTGAAAAATACATTACAAATTAACCAGGAATAGTGTACTGCGGACAATGTTGGGGGGGGGGGCGGGGGGATGAAGAATCGATGGCTGTGGTAAATTCTGGTAATTATCATTTTCATGGCGGCCATCAACATGGACCTAGAATTGGAGACTATGGCTCACAACTTCTTCGTTACCATGTAAATGCCATGGTTAGTTTTTTAATTACTTAGCCTATGTTAGGTATAGATTAAAATC
This sequence comes from Fraxinus excelsior, assembly GCA_019097785.1. Taxonomy (NCBI): domain Eukaryota; kingdom Viridiplantae; phylum Streptophyta; class Magnoliopsida; order Lamiales; family Oleaceae; genus Fraxinus; species Fraxinus excelsior. Next base: position 2,161,273 of record CM032631.1, read on the forward strand.
CGGATTTTAATCTAAATCAAAGTTAATAACTAATTTTAACCACACATTTTATGAAATCCACTACTTTTCGATCATATATTTCATCAAATTTACTAAAATACTGATTTTAATCCTCACCAAACAAGAAATTAATTTAAATTAGTAAATACACACATGAACTACTCTAGGGCCTTTTTTTTTTTTTTTTCTCATTAAGGACTCTAGGCGATGTTTCAACTGATGACAAAATTAAAACATGTACAATAAAAATAAACATTAAATTTATCCCATCTGCAAAGTACAATAAGGACGTGTTTGATTGAAAAGAAAAATGTCTTCTAGAAAAAAAAAATCCTTATTTTAGGAAAACAAAAACGCACCTCCCATCGAAGGAAAACTAGGCATATTTTGGAAAATTTTCCAATCAAACACACCTTAGCAAAATAAGAGGAAAAAAAATTAAATCTACATAAATATCAATGATTTTTTTTTAAAAAATATATGAGTTTATGTATGGGTGAGAGGGTCCACGCAATGTTAACAAACAGACTATGCCATACCCTTTCCCTTCCAAATAAAAACAAGACAACAGAAGGGAACAAGATTAATATCTGTACTATTACTATCCATAGTCAACTGGACAATTCATTGGAACCTCACAATTAAATTAAATGGATTTTGTTACTTTGTGAACTGTTGGAGCAACTGCAAGTGTGAGATCGAGTCACATGCAAAATAGGAGTGAAGAAGGTTTGCACAGATCCTTCACTGTATACCAATCTAACTCTTTGTGGTTTTCTTCTAATTTATTTGTTCAAGATTTTAAATGGGGTGGTTTCACATGGTATTGGACGAACGAAGATCATGACTTCGTGGGTAGTCACCCCCGGTTATAAAAATTGTGCACCTGTTGTTGACGTTCTTTGAATTGTAGGCCGAGTACAAGTTTGTGAAGAAGGCTGCAATGGCATTCTTTTTCGTAGTGACGACCCCATTTGGAATTGCTCTAGGTATAGCACTATCAAGCGCTTATCAAGAAAACAGCCCTCGTGCTTTGATTATCGTAGGTTTACTTAATGCGACCTCGGCCGGGCTTTTGATCTACGTGGCTTTGGTGGATCTTCTTGCAGCAGATTTCGTGGGTCTAAAGTTGCAAAGCAGCATCAAATCACAGATTAAAGCCTACGGTGCAGTTTTTTTAGGAGCTGGGGGCATGTCTCTTGTTAGGAAATTTACATATTCCAAACTTCAATAGTCACAGTAGAAGTAACATTTATAGAGCTCATCAAATAAACATAATCAATTAAGAGCGTAAAGAAATCATAGAACTAAAATTTAATGAGAAAGTCAGGACGTTTCTTCCCTTTCATGGTTGACAAGTAGGCTCAGGAACAACCTCTTCCACGCAACGCAAATCACCATCCAGAGAGAGTTATAGAACTGACCATAATCATTCAGTATGTGGCTTGAATCATCGATCAAGAGATCTACCATAAGCAGCCAAAGTTTCCAGCCCAAGATCGAAGCTAACCCTTGCGAGAAACCACCTCCATTTAGCTACTATTTGAAGCCTAAAATGTAACACAAGGTTCTCTCAACAAGAAGTTAATGATGGGTGAAGAGATGAACTCAACAGAGAAGAAAGAGAGCAAAAGTCTCAAGGAAGGAAGTCACACAAGAGAAAGAAAAAGTCTTGTCCTTTATGAAAGCGACGTGCCCTAGGAAAATTTTCAAGGAAGGAACCAATTTGAATTCAAAAGTCATTGACCAAAGAAAATATCTCATACAAGATTAAATCTCAACCATCCAATGACTATAAATAATTCAAAGTAGCACAATATGAGTCACAAACAAAACACTAGCTCAATAAATGTTATGGAAACCACTTAAGCCCACATCTCTCATGGCTAAATGGGCTTGGTAATGACGTTAGCTTGTATTATAAACCTTTTCTTTTGATCAAACAATAGTTTTGTTAAAATAAAATTGACGCGCTCTTTTCGAATTTATGTTTCAATGAGTTGACTATTTCAAAGTCCTAACATTTCTTACAAGACTTTCGATGTCCACGAGACTCTTTAGAAAGTTTTGAATTGAACAACGAAAAAAGTTACACAAGTATTCCTATATCTAAAGGGAATAATTCCAGTAAAAAATCAATAGATTAGCATTTCATAATACGTATATTTGGTAGAAAGTCCAAACCACATTGTGAAGTAGAAACATACCTCATTGTCTTGCAATATGCTAAATACGTTGTGAAGTGAATATCTTGTACTAAAAATATGTCTTCTTCATGTCAAGTTCTTGAAACTGTAACCTCGTTTTCTTTTTATATTGTATCTTCCTCTCTAATTCCATTTTACTTTATTTTCCTTATAAATCATAAATCAAAATATATTATGAAAGACTAATTTCCTTATAGTCAACGAGTTGTTTATCAAAAAAAAAAAAAAGAAGAAGTCATTTTTACTACTTTTTGGATAGAAGAGTGGCACCGGCCACGTCCAAATATTCCCATCAATCTCTTCTCCAACCTCCAATTTTCTAATGTCATTTTGTCCCTTTCATATAAGGCAAATATTTCCCAATACAAGTTGATGATACAATGCAATTATCCATGTGCAGAGTGGTTGTCCTAATCTGAATATTCTATTTCTTAAAAAAAAAAAATGCTTCAAAAAAAATAAATAAATTAACGGGACACAATGCAATTATGCAAGTCCTTATATTTGTTGCATTCTAATTATTAAGACAAAAATTATAGAGGAATATAAACTTCATATTTATATTTTAGTTATATTTACTTCGAGTATTGATGCGAGGGTGTTTGGTGTAAATTAAAATTAGATTTTTTTAGTAGATTGTAATAGATGTTTTTGAAATGTGTGGTTGAAAATTTGTGGGGACCCATGAAAGATATTGTTAGAGTGTGTTTGAGCTACATTATTTTGATATAATGTATTTTGGAATAGTAGATTGATGAAGATGATAGAAAATATGTTAAGGATTATTGATCTAAAACAATCAATAATCAACCTTGAATCGTCCATGTTGAAATTAACGAGAACATCAAAATGAAAACAGAAGCGTACCTCGAACCATAGATCCATAGGTGTCTAATTCTTCGCCGGAATTGGTTATGATCTTCCAATTGATTGGTGATCTTCTTATCAAATTTTTTCTCCATTGATGGGGATGTAGAGAAGCTTGAAGACCTCCAACAATTGGGGACCATAACCCCCTAAAAGGAATAAGATAATGAATGGTCATTATCTTTCATTTGATTCAAATCAGCCCCTCATTAATTTGAAACAAATATCCGGTCTCTACACTTTAATTCCATGAAACTTAATACCCATTAGTCAAAATTCATCTTTGGTAGATCACTTTAATTGACTAATAAACTTTTAATAATAGCATCGCACATTTTAATATGTTACGTGTGGCCCCAATCATGTTAGAATTTTCCAACAATCTCCCACTGGGCCAAACGTGCAACCTTTCAAATGTGCACAACCTTATGAGCTCAAAATTTTTGCTATTATTATTATTATGGGTATTGCAAACAATCTCGTCCATCAGTCATATTGATATAGGATCAAAGCGATTTTCGTCACATTTAACGTGACTAAATCCATCAATGGTCACGTACACCCATATAACCAAATGACATAGATCAATCATGGAAGTGTAGTATGGAAATTACATGTTATGTGATCCACCATGTCTATTTCCAACTGGTCCAACCTTATTTCTTAAGTGAGATCAACCATAAACTTTAATCAGAGTGGAACTGAACTGAATACTTTATTTCTGAAATTAACCGAATATCCATGGATAAAATATGTGTCTAAAACAGACAACATTCAAATACAAACTCCCACTAAACTGGCATATCATCAAAAGATGAATCACCCATGTGAGCAATATACTCATGAAAGACCTTGGGTGGTATCCATTTAGTAAATGGATTCATGATTATGGAGTTTGTTTCTATATGCTTTATAGAAATTTAACCACTCTGATTTCATTCCTTAACAACTAGGAACTTAATGTCTTTAGACTTTGACATCGTCATGTTCCCGTTGGAATACAAGACTGCTATTGTCACATAATAACTTAACTTAAATGACCTTTCAATTCCATCCAAAATATGCAGCCCAGTGACAATATTTTGCAGTCAATTCCATGATCATAATCAGATTATCCAACGATCTCCAATTGGTCTGATTTTCCTGAATGTGATCATGTAATCCTTAGTTCTCTATAAACACTGAATAACCTTATAGCTGCTTTCCAAATTTCCATCCCGAAATTTAGTTAAAAAATCTGTCTAGCATTCCATGAATGCTATATCCGGATGTGTATAAACTTGAGTATACATTAAATTCTCAATTGCTGAAGCATATAGAATTTCACGTATTTCTTTTTCTTTAAATTTATCATTGAAACTTTAATTGAGACTAAACTTGTCTCCCTTATCAATAGGGGTGTCACCTGATTTACAGTCCTGCATGCCAAACCTTTTAAATGCTTTATCGATATAGTTCTTTTGTGACAATCCAAGAATACCTCGAAAGTAATCTCGATGTATCCAAATCCTTAATACAAAAGAGACGTCACCAAAATTTTCATCTCAAAATTCCTTGATGAAAATCTCTTAGTTTCGTGCAACTATATCATTAATGGCAAGCAGTATGTCATCAACATACAAAATCAGGAATATATGTTTACTCCCACTGAACTTGTGATACACACAATCACCAACAACATTCATCTCGAAACCAAATGAGATAATTACTTGATGAAACTTGTGGTACCATTAACGGGAAACTCACTTAAGCCCATAGATGGATTTCTTTAATTTTCAAACCATATTCTTTGGGTCTCCTGACACAAAGTTTTTCGGTTGTACCACATAGATCGTTTCATCAATGTCACCATTGAAAAACGTCGTCTAAACATCCATCTGTTGTAGCTCAAGATCAAAATGTGCAACAAGTGCCATAATTGTCCTGAAAGAGTCTTTCGTTGAAACCGGAAAGAAAGCCTCTTTGTAGTCAATGCCTTCCTTTTGAACGCTGCAGGTTACAGCAGCCCGTTGCCGCCGGCACCTGTGCCGGCGGCGGCGGCTGCACCAACTTTTTTTTTTTTTTTTTTTTAAAAAAAAACTGAAATCTTTTATTTCAACAGATCCAAAAATCTAACGGATCCAAAAAATCAAATCTTTATTTCAAATCCGAATTTTCTTGATAAAGAAGAAAATCATAATATTATCAAGATCCACACAATTTCATGCTAGATTCATATACCAATAAATCCAAATTGCATAAAATAATAGGAAAATCATATAATCCATAAAATTCAGAATTCTTAAAATTCAATTTCTCACTAATTCAACAATGGATCGGCTCTGATACCACTTGATAGAAAATATATTAAGGATTATTGATCTAAAACAATCAATAATCAACCTTGTAATCGTCCATGTTGAAATTAACGAGAATATCAAAATGAAAACATAAGCGTACCTTGAACCATAGATCCATAGGTGTCTGATTCTTCGCCGGAATTGGTTATGATCTTCCAATTGATTGGTGATCTCCTTATCAAATTTGCTCTCCATTGATGGGGATGTAGAGAAGCTTGAAGACCTCCAACAATTGGGGACCATAACCCCCTAAAAGGAATAAGATAATGAATGGTCATTATCTTTCATTTGATTCAAATCAGCCCCTCATTAATTTGAAACAAATATCCGGTCTCTACACTTTAATTCCATGAAACTTAATACCCATTAGTCAAAATTCATCTTTAGTAGATCACTTTAATTGACTAATAAACTTTTAATAATAGCACCGCACATTTTAATACGTTACGTGTGGCCCCAATCATGTTAGAATTTTCCAACAGAAGAATGTGTGATTGAAAAAGAAGAAAAAATTATTGATGTGATAAAAAATATTATTTTATTGAAAAATGTGTGGTTGAAAATAAGTAAAAGAATGAAAATGAAAATTTTAATGTGTACCAAACAGAGACTTAATATTGATTGTTTAACTTTGACCTGAATTAAAATTGGATTTTAATTCGAACCAAATGGGGGAATTTTGAGCGCATAATTTCATTCAAATTGTAAAAGCTTTTGGCTTTTTTTTTTTTTTTTTTAAATATTGACACATACAAATAAATTAGTAATTAATTAGCCAGTAGACCACATTCCAATAATTGACTAGTGGTTCTAATCATGATTGTCGCATATTTTAACTTTGATACTTGTTTTACACTACTTGTTAATGACCCTTTCTCGATTTTAAAAAATAAAAAATAAATTCATTGACGTCACGACACCTTTTATCATAATCAAATATCAACACACGAGTACAAATAACAATTTATGATTTTGATGCAAGACTCAGTTTCAATGACCTTATAGCATCATGCTTTAATTTGCATCTTATATTTACGTGCAAAATATATTGGGCCGGAATTTCGATGAAGAGTTTAATGAAGCGAGTAATTGAATCCTTAATTGTTTCTATTGGACTAGTAAGAATCAAAGCTATATAACGGAAATTACAACCATCGTGTTCGTTATCCGGTAGCAGCTTTCCTTAAAACGAAATTATTTGTGTTATGAATTAATTATGAATGTCAAGAAAGAATGAAAGAATTTGCAATTAAAGAAAAGAAAATACAACCACTCCCAACAAACGACTTCAGTTTCTTGTGACGCTATTAATACACCCACTCGGCCACTCCCAACGTAAAATCCAGGAAAAGTATAGTAAAGCACAGTCCAGACACAGAAGGAGGATAATTTGTCAGATTAGGGTTCTAATGCCCGCACTCTGAATTATAGCAATAAGTATTTCTTCTCACTGAGGTATGAAGATGGAACCATCAGTTCTTGATTTCTTGTGCATATATATGTAAATTCACATGCCTATACTTTTGAAGAAAAATTATATGAATTATAATGGAAGGCAAGATTATATTTACGAGTGATGTTTCTTGGGCTGTAGTTTCTGCGAATTAAGAATTTGTGTTTCTATACTTTTTCTGGCTGATGGGAAGGTTCTCTTATTCCTTATTTATTGGAAAAAAATTGTTCTTGTTTATATTCACTTGCAATCGTGGATCTTGTGGTTAATAAAAAATTTCTGTATTTCGATATAGAAGGCGGAGATGTGTAGCAAAACTTCTGGATTTTCTTTTTTGAGTAAGTCATCATCTGAATTTAATGGTCCTTTATCTTGGACTAAGGATGCTGGAATTTGTTAATTTCTGATATATTTTCCGAATATTTGGTCTTTTATTTGATTTGAAATCTATCAGTTCTTGAAGTAGTGAAGCTGTGAAGAAATTGTGACTCTTTGAAAATTTTAGTATATGGCAATGGAGGAACAAACAATTATTGACGGTTCATCTGCGGATGAAACTAAGGAAGAAGAAGAAGAAGAAGAAGAAGAAGATTTTAGAAGCTGTTGCGGGGATGAGGATGAAGTAGAGGATAGAGAAGAACCCACAAAGGCAGATTTACAGGACGATCTCAATGATTATTCTGTAAAGATGTATTTCAAGGGTGTGTCTATAGCAGGTCCTGGAGATTCTGGTTCTAGGCTTTCTGGAATTGGGGTGGTTATGGAGAGGTCATGTAATTTATCTCCAATTCGAGTGCAGAAAAAACTCGATTTCTATGTGGAAGAATCAGTAGCAGATTATTTAGCTTTGCTGGATGGTTTATCAGAGGCTGCAGAAAACAATATTAGGCGTGTTTTCGCCTTTACCGAGTCTGATATCCTATATGATCAAGTAAGCATTTTCCCAGATCTAAACTTGTAATCTTGCTCTGGTTTTTGTTTGTTTGTTAATGATCACAATTTGTTATGCCGAAAAATCTATATTTATCCCAAGACTTTCAAAATGGCAAGTTCTATTGTTTCCTACAATACTTTTGTTCTGCGAAATGGCCTATTTTTTTTTTAATAGTGCTCACTGCTCAGTATTATACATTCCAGCTTACCACCAAACAAGCGAGAAGGGTTACTTCATATGACGAGCAATTATTTTCTTGTCTTTCCATTTTGGTATTTAAGTTGCACTTCTCATGATCAATTTTATTTCTATTTTAGAAATCTAATTCAATTTTAACCATTTTTAGTTTGAAATGAATCAATATCCTCTCAAACAGTAACGAAAGAATATTGCGCTTTTCAGTACTGACAGATGGTTTTTAGTTATTTGATTTTGAAAATCTTTTGTATAACTTATGAAGTGGTAGTAATTTCTTCCAGATTATAAAAGATGAGGAACTTGAAAATCCACTTCTTGCGGCGTTGAGGCAAAGGATCCTAGAACAAGCTGGTAATATGGAAACCTTTGTTCTAAAATTTGTCCGAAGTACTGAAATTCAAAAGGCTTTAGAGTTAGCTCAAGTGGCTGTTGGAATAGTCTCTATTCCTGCCGAGGGAGATAAATTGACTGAAAGTTGTTCAATCTGTTCTTTGGAAAAGTTTGCATCAATGATGATCACGATCAAGTGTTCGCACAAATTTTGTTCCGACTGCATGAAAACATATGTTAAGGAGAAAATGCAATCTACTAGTGTTCCCATTAGATGCCCTCAATTGAGTTGCAACTACTGTATTTCCACCGCTGAGTTTAGGTCTTTTCTTCCTTTTACCTCTTATGAATCTTTGGAGAGGGCCCTTAAAGAAGCAAATATCCTCAACAAGATTTCCTGTCCGTATATTAATTGCTCGGCTATGCTTGATCCTTGTGAATGCTTGTCAACTCGGGGAAGTTCATCGAGCCAGACGGACAATGGCTGCATGGAGTGTCCTGTTTGTCGAGGATTTATATGTGTGGATTGTGGGGTTCCTTGGCATACTTCTATGACCTGTGAAGAGTATCAAAGTCTCACATTGGAGGAGAGAGAAGCTTGTTACATGAGTTTGCTACAGAATAAAGGGTGGAGACGTTGCCAGCGGTGCCACAGGATGATTGAACTAAATCATAGTTGCTACCACATGACATGCCGGTAAGATTATTTTCTTTTGAAATATTCATGCTTTTATTTTCAAATGCTTATGAAGTATTTTCTCACAGTGACTAGTAAGATAGATACTGAGACTTAAGAATTTTTAGCAACATTATCCTTGCTTCATGAGTTGGTTGCTCCTTGGAACGAACGTTTTTTTTTTCTTTAGACACTTCAGTCAATTTGTATGAAAATGGTTGCAGAAGATACACGAGGAGATCAGAGATTGATGGCCTGCAAAAGCATGCCTTCCTTTATCTTGATCTCTCAATATAAGCTAAACTATTAGTAAGAGTAGGATGATTAGGCCCTCATAAATCTGCCAAAACACCTAGATTTTCCCACAATTAGAAGATTGGACCTGATCTGGTGTGTGTGTGTGTCTGAATGATAGAGAAATGTCTTCTTTTTAATGGTCCTCGCCATGGTGACATCTGAAGAACATTGGCAAACACCTGAACTCTACCAACCTGATCAAATCCACTGGCCAACCATTGTGCTGGATGCCTATTTCAACTGTGGGGTGGCATGTGGTGAGGTTGAAACACACCCACATCTTTTCTGGGGTCAGTCAAATCCGTAACAGATTGTAAGTTCTTGTTATGGAGAGGTTGGCTCTAGCCCTCCTGGATTTGACTTTAATATGGCATCGTGAGTGTGAGTAGTTGAGCTCCGTGGTGAAATTAGTTTACTTTCAATGGGTACAAGTTGCATAATTGGCAACACAGTCTAATCATTACCAAACATGGTGCTTTTTCATTGGAGAACACCAAATCTGGCAGTTTATATGGTCCTAGGTTTTTTCAGAGCCATATTTTCTGTGATTATGAGAGTTTCATATAAAATAAACATCAAGTAGAAAAGCAAATGAAGGATGACTATTTGTCCAAGTAACATTCCTTTTTTCTTTTCCTTCCTATTATCTTTTTTCCTCTACACATTTTCTTGTCAAGAATAGCTCAACCAATAGAGGCACTCATTCAATTTTCAATCTTAAAACTTCAGAAATTGATGGTCTTATTGCTTTATAGTTAACTATTTACGTTTTAGAAATTATCTGTAGCTAATTTTTTGTTTTTCCAATAGGTAAATGGGCTTACTTTTAGCATTTATTTGTTTAAAGTAGCAAATTATCTTGTTCTGATTCCTGAAACTGAAGCAATCTGATAACTTTGTACCGTTGGAAAGCTCAATTTTCAGTCACACCATTGACAACTGATGCTAGCAAGTAGCAACCCTCGAGCTCTTCAGAAAATAATTGGCACTTTTTATTCTTGGGTGACAAGCATGTTATTATAACCCAACCCATTTAGGCTGCTATTTATTGTGAGCGTTGGAGTTTGATGTTCGTCTAGATCTGTCCCTTTTTGACCATCTGAGTTTTTCCAAATATTTCTGTTCTGTTTCTTCTTTAAAAATAAAAAATAAAATTATAAGAAATAGTATTAGAAAAATAGTTGGATAGTGTTGATGTCAAACTCCGTCAACATTTCAAATTTGATTTGTGAGAACCTCCTAATGCTATTTCTTTATGACTTTGCCCCGGAATAGACTTACAAAACCACAGACCTCCAAGGAAGTGCTGGGTTTCCCAACAGAGACCCTCTGAGGTTTAAGTCATTCGAGTTATTTGAATGTCACCATAATAAAAACATCTAAGTGCGTGTATTGTTTTAAAGATCTAGCGAGCAAGTGTGTGTTTATGTATATAGAATGAATTTTCTTATGATTTATAAATGGAATTACACATGAATTTAGTAGAATTGTTGGAATCTTTTTATCACTATCAGTTATGACATTTTATTCATTTGGTGCAAAATGTGAGGTTAGAGTCACTTTAGATGAATTTTCTAGGTGTAATTTCATCCTCGACACTTTTTCGTACGATGATGAGGAATGTATCGTCTTTCTTATTTAATTAGGATCCTATCATTTTTGAGTGAGGTTTGATGAGGCAAATGTTTATACGCGACAAGAAGCATTCTTGGAAATGTTAATTAGACATATGGGGTGCATTACACTTAAATTAAATTAATGACCATATTGTTTTCTTGATTTGTTATTGGATTCATGGCATCTCACTTTTGCTTTATTTTCTTGCAATATCTCTTGGCATGTCTTCTGAATAGATTATGTAAGATTGCTTAACATGTTTAGTAGGTTTTAGGAATGGCATCATGGAAATACTACTGAAAATTGTGATTTAGCATTGCTTATTGTATATCAAAAGGAAATATTGGCATAAAAGACGTCAAAACTATAGAAAATTTTGAATAATAGGACTTATATGGTAAACCTTATAAGTGCTCATTCTAATTGTCCCATGTCCATATTTTACCTGCAGGTGTGGTCACGAGTTCTGTTATTCTTGTGGTACGGAATACAGGAATGGCCAACAGACATGTGAATGCGCATTCTGGAATGAAGATTATTCTAATGAATCGGCAAATTTTCCTACGCAAGAGTTTGAACAATGGGCATGGGATTCATTTGAGTCACTGCCGATGATGATGGATGCTTATTCAGATCAAGAAAAATCACAGCTGGCATTGATCCAGAGGTTCCTTGCAGGGGCATTCAGTTTGACCGATCATCAACCTCAACAATCCCCACCTCGTTGTACAGATTCCTATGTTGATGCCATGAAGGATCTGCATCAGCTACCTTGGCTTGAAAGATTTGTGTCTGTTATGAGCGATAATTACTATGACGACTACACTCAATGAAGTCGATTATCATTCCTATAGAGTTTGATTTACAGGGTAAAGAGTATCTTGCTCTCCCGCTATTTGGACATGTGTGAATAGGTCCTTTTTCATTCAGTTCTTGTATTCCTTGTGCTCAAAACTTGTGAGCGTACATTTCACTGTGCAAGGATTATAAGTCTATACATTATATAGCTTCCTTCTTGCAGGAAGACGAAAGTCTAAAGGAAAACGAAAGGATAAGGTGCCGTTCTCTTTGACGTCTTTAGATCGTTTTCTATTTTCAGTTTTTCAAAATAATGAAAACGGGTTCTCATTCTTGTTTTCGAAAACACGTTTTCGAAAACGAAATTTTTTTTTTTACACAAAACACCAAAACAATAAAAACTTCATTTTGGCCGTTTTCAAGCAAACCCACTCAAAACACGGGAACAGTTTTGTACATTGTTCATTCTTCAGCCAAAACAACGGAGCAGCCAAAATCTCCACCAGAAATCTCCAACCACCATTGCACCCTTACCACCAAAAGCGCCACCAGAAACCCAACCACCATAACCAAAATCGGCATCCCAGGACCGACACACATAGAGCCAAAAGGACCCACACACATAGAGCCAAAATGCCACCAGAAAGATCAATCGGTATCCCAGAAATATCACCCCTGCGACACGGACCAACATTTTTCTGGATCTGTCTGCTTTAATTCCTCATCCCCACAATGTTGAATCATCAAATTGGCCCCAATCAAGTCTTCAGCAGGTACATAGAACCATGTGTTACTTATCACAGGGACGAAATCCAAGTTAAAATACTTAGCCAAAATCTCGAACCAGTGAGGCACTAAGTCTCACTTAGTCAGCCAACCTGAAATTGCACAACACACACACGCGCGCGCGAATTTAAGGCAACAATGTAAAGGGACACTGAATTAGCGGAAAAACCAACTCGTATTATTACTCCACAATGAATACAAGACTCGAAGGAACACAACACCTTTTCTGTGTCTTATCAACCCAAGTCTTTCTCTATTTATACAACAAAATTCGGATGCAGTTGACACCCCAACCGCAAAAGGGATAAACCAACCCAGTTGGTCCGAAACTGCTAGAAACCGTCTCTCATGACTATTCCCAACAACTGCCCACACTTACTAGTGTGAACACTCGAAACAGTCTAGCACATGTGCCCAACTTGGACACCCGAATTAGTGGACTCCAGCCCACTAACAAACAAGCTGGACCAACCCATGTCTTGTCTGTCTGCACCTCTTTGCCCATTAACAGCAAGCTAGATCAGCCCATGCTTTGCCCAATATGCAACAATCTGACTCCACCAAACTGAAGCATCCTTCCCACGATTTTCCTTGCTCTGAATCCAAAGCGTGCATCATCAACAAACCATCCCGCAATTTCCCGGCATGAGTGTAAGGAGTCTCAAGTCATTGCGCATGTCAACCTTTAAGGGGTTGACACATGTCAATTACAACAATTAATTCAGAAAGAACTCCAACTTTCGAATCCACCGCCACCTTCCCCTCACCTCCACACACAGCACACACGCAAGCAAATGGGTCGTGTGATTTGGGCACAGCGTAAGGGAGCAGACAGGAAGAAGACCAACCTTGTGGTCGGAAAAGGAGAGAGAGAGAGAGAGAAATGCGTTTCAAAGAGAATAAATTTTTCGGTTTTGAGTTTTTCAAAACAATTTTTAAAAATGTCAAAAAGAACACATTTTCAACAATCTCAAAATGGACACTCAAAACACAAAACACGATGAATTCAAAACTCAAAACATAAAACTTAAACACAAAGAGAGCAGCCCCTAAATGTTTTTGACAATCCAAAAGGCAATGAAGCGAACTGGTTTATATATATGTGATTCACTTTGACATAGTATTGGCATTTCATATGGAGCAGCGTTTTCTGCTGGCACTTTTCATTTAAAACTGCTTATGAGCTGGTATATTCTTTGGGGGTGAAAAATGATTTTCTTCAGTTTTTAATGGCGCAATTTATTTTCTTTTCTTGGGATATAGTTAGCACTTTGTAAATGTTGGAAAAACTCGAACTATGCTACAAAACTCATAAGAACCATGTCTCTCGGATCTTGCTTTAAGGCATCAACCCTGCTGAAAGGGCCAGCAAATGCCCCTTGATGTCCCTCAAGGAGCACCCTAAGGGTCATGGGACAACCACTGGCACCATTTGGTGGGTTCAATTAATCATTAAGTCCCCTTCCCACCATTTTCAGCAGGGTCACTACCAAGAGAACAAGAGAGAAATTACTTTGAATGGATAGGAATGTCGAGTTTTTCAAGCTAGGCCAAACTGTTGCTCTACTTTTGGCATGACGTCTTCGAGCAACACATAGAAGTCTTCAAATAACGCAAGAAAGAAGTAGCAGGAAATTGCAGAATCTCGAACTATGAAAAATTTGACTTCAAGGCATATGTTTGCACTTCTTTTATGCCGTTATTTGTCCCACCAATATCACGATGCACGCAGAAAAACACACCAGTATTCAATGAAGCCATCATGTTGTTTGTTTTGTGCATTCAAAAAGACAACCCGTACACTAATGATTACAAATGTCTATACTCAAGATCTATACTCTGTCTCTTGAGAATGATAAACAAGATTTTGTAGGAAAAATTGATGCAAATGGGAAGTATATCATGTCGGAAAATCAAGGGGATTAAAGAAAATTCTTTTGGCATAATGTCAGTGTATTTCAGAAGTGTGTTTTATAGAAGTAACTATCAATCTTGTTTGTAGATTATGAAACATTTCTTTCCAAGAGTTACAATTATACATTAGAGTCGCAACCATTCAAATAAATAATTACACAACCGACTTGGAGTGAAAAGTGTCCACAAACGGGTTTAAGCATGAATTTAACAGGGGCGGCAGCATGCAGATTTCCCTGCATGCATGCCGTGGCATGGTCGCCCAATAGCATTGGGCAGCTGCGGCAAGCCCTTTGCAGCCTCGGCTGGCCCTCCTCCGTCATCTGCAAACTCTTCTTAAAACATCCTATAATGTCAAAACTGACATTATTTTGAAAATGTTCTAACATCTACAACATATAATGAATGATATATCAAGAGTAATATTGAGTGCTCGATTTAATCGAAATGTCGAAGAGGAACAACTACATTCACTAGTCAATTAGCTGAAACTTGTGACCAACAATTTCTTTGCCCATTTATAACATGTTTACTGAGGAGGATTAATCAACAAAGAAATCAAGGAGTGAAAGAAATTAAATTTTTTTTGACTATACGAGTTCAATCCTACACAAAATTGTATACGAAGATGTAAAGAAAAGAGTATGACCTCGTCTCATGCATGGAATAGTTAAAAAAAAAAAAAAATTGTAAAGAATATAACCTTGTCATTATGTCACAGCATGGAATAATTTCAAAAAATGAAGCTTCTATTGCAACTGACATTAAATATATCTACAAAATTTAGTCCACAGGTATTGCACCAAGATGCATGCCACTATTTGGAGCTTTAAAAAATATCAAGACTCTCAGAAGATCCAAATATAAGATTTACAAAAACAAAAGCATACCTGATTTTTCCCTTATATGCTTTCCAATAATTTCCAAACCCACCTTGTTTACAGATAAAAGAAATTTGAAGCCATAACACCAATTGCGTCATAGGAGCTCAACCAACATCCAAAGGAAGCATCGGGTGATCATCTAGAATTATGAACTTAATCGGCACGAGACATCGTTAGAACCATAACTAATTGCTTGCAGATTAAGATCAGACATATTCGTCACCCATGGACGGGGCCCTTTGGATTCCCCACGTAAATTGTATGAATAAGAAGGCCATTTAGCTTCCATGCCACAGATATTCCTAGCACCCATTTTGATCATCTTCTGGGTTCTATCAAGAACAGCAAGGCTGGAAAATGTGGAAAAACTGTTCCCAACAAACACATCAGATCTCAAGCAAACTTCATAATCAATGGCTGATTGAATGAGATACGGGTGCTTCTTGTAAACTTCGACAACACCTAATTTTTTCTTCTCGAGAGGAAGCAATCCCTCCTTCCAACGATTTAGTATAGAGTTATCTTCAAGAAGGGTATCGGCCACAGCTAGGTAAATTACAGCCGGAGTTTTCAGGCCGACAATATTTCCCACTCTCTCCAAAATCTCCTCCTTACTGCTACAAATTTCACTTATATTTGATCTTTGTTCCAGCTTCTTGCAGTGAATCATCCAATCCTTTTCTATTCTCATGTGAACTGCTACGTAAGGCACTGAATCGACAACATTTTGGGACGGCCAGACTTTACGGATTTCTTTCGACCCAATCTCTCTAATCTTGGAAAAAATCTTATCAGCTTCTCTTGATATTTCTTCCACCAAAACTAAGCATTCAAAGACCTTCGCATAGTCTTTAACTGGCCAATGATCATGCCACAAAAATGGGTTCTTGCCAACAATCTGAATGATCTCATACCTGTGATATGGATTGTTGCTAAACTGTCTTAACTGATCTAAATCTTTCTCAACTGTCCACCTCCTTCCACTTCCCTTTTGAAGTTTGAAAACATTGCTGTGGTTGGAAACCTCCGAATAACGACCCAATTGGACAAACCCCTTACAAAGAGAGTTAAATTTTTCGAATTGGAAAACCTTATCGAATGAAATAGGTTGCAACAAATCAACTTCTTTATAAAATAGTGACGCACTCATGCTAGGCATCAAAAGTGTTCTATTCAGCATTCTTGCGGTTAATGCAGCTCTTGCAAATGCAATTTTCTGATTGTTCAACCCCCAAATGATTTGAGGAACCTCCAAAAACTTTGTCTTTTCAATACGAAATTCTCGATTCAATGTGGATAGTCCATTCTCAAATGCAAATAGGTTCTTGTTAAACGTGGGAAGAAAAATTGCTCTAAGAACCAAAGCAATGACCACCAGCGCCACACATTTGCTGGCCAGAGAATTCAAATGGAGACCAAAGAATCTCAAATGCTTACAATTAGATATACCCATTTGAGATTCAATTTTCAAAAATTAAACCATTCCAATCACAATCACAATCTTATCCTACTCCGTTGAAAAGCATTCACATGCATCAGTTTATAGCATTTAACAGGGAATAATCCACGATAATTAATCTCGAATATTTCTCTCGCCTAACAGCACCGATTTCATATCAAATATTGATGAAACCGAATACGTACAAGTTCTTACCTCTATTCAGTAGTCATTGGTAAAATCCAGACAGCGATTTCTGAAATTCGGAAAACCCAGAAGCATTCTTTTCGATTGACGATAAAATTTCGAGATGAAAAAAAAAAACGCGACTCAACATGCAAAGCGATTCCTAAACAAAGCGAATGTATCTAAGACGGCTTTCTGGTTGATGATAAAAGGAATCTGAATTCTAAGAAAGACCAAGATTGATTTGCGGGTACTAATCGAGGAAAAATAAATTTTCTATTAATTGAAAATTGAATCCAGACCATCAAAATCGTACGACTCGTAACAGAAGAACTAGTGGAATATCCTAGAAAAAGACTAAAAAAGGAAGTGAAAAAACAGTGTCAGAAGCCAGCAGTTGACAAAACTAAACTGTTCAATGTTGTACAGGACAAAGGAGATAGCCAGATCAGATGGCATTAAATTCAATATGTTGGAACATTAGACATTTGGGACCGCCACCGCGCCAGGGTTTGCTAGTGCGAACCTTGTGAGCTATGGCAAAACAAACTTTGGCGGAATGAATAGTACCACTCTTTTTTAAAAATTCATTTTTATAACATTCAATAAATTTACACGTAAATTGAAAATATTTTCTTATTTTTTAATTACACATTCTTCAAAAAAAATTAATTATTTCAACACATTTTCATCCATGAATGAGACTCAAATGGGGGCTTTTAAAACAAACCCCGACCAAGGCGGCGCCAAGGAATAATAATAATAAAAATTATACTAAACTGATACATTGAAAAAAAAATCATAAAAATATTCCCTTAGAAAATTATTGGGCTTGGGGTAGGTTTGGGCCCCCTCCCTCCGCCCCAACCCAATCCAACCTTTATAGACATCTCTAATAGGAGACGCCACCTCTATAGACGTAGCCACCCATCAAAGTCACAAGAGAGAGGTCATTCGGCTGAATCATGGGCTAGAAGGCAAAGAATAAGATGCAAGATTGAGCCGCTGGTCGAACCGTGCTCGGTCAGAGTAGAGTTGGGATCGAGTTGCCATCCTACATATGCAGTCTTACTCTATTATTCAGTTGAATTTTTGTACATTTTTCTTGAATCTTTGCAATCACATAGTCAACAGTTTCATGCTTGTCTACATGCATTGGTGAAGTACTTCCATAGGGCTACCTAACATAGTGATTCTCTGGTTTCTGGTTCAAGGTTGATTTCATTTGAGCCTCTTCGTGTTGATAGAATCACAAAGCTTAAATTCCAGGGTATAGTAGACGTTTGTTATAAGATGGTCTCTAGAAATAGAAATTGGACCTATTGGGCTGATTCTCCTCCAACTGGACTCAAATCAAAGGTTGTCCATGGGCCAAACTTTTTAAGAATTACAAAAGTGGATGCCCGCATCACCTAATTAAAGTCAGCATGGTTTATGACAATGAAATTTCACTATAAACTAGAGATCAACAATATAAAAAGAAGCATTTGATTCTAGTGGTAATAAACAAAAAAGAAATTAGCATGTTTTATTGATGACAAAAATATAAAACAATAGAAATAAACAAAACTTAACACTATTAACTATACTTCATGTGCTCTAGTCATACTTCTCGTTACTACACGTTTTTTTCCCCTTATTCTTGCTCACTTTTGAAGGAGTGTGTGAATTTATTACCGCAACAAAGATTCAGGGCATCCATTACTTCCTCAAAGTGTAAAGCACCATATGCTAGATCCCTTATTCTCGACTAAGAAGGTGGTGCTTCGATTCTAATGTCATGCATAGTCGCCACCTTTAAATCGAACAGTGGAATAGCCTCTTTTGCCTCCCACACTTCTCTATTTACAATTCCATATTGTTCAAATCATTCTCAAGTAATATTGTACCGAGTTTACATTCTCATTCCAAGACCAAGCCAAGGATCAACCCGCTCCATCAAAGTCATAAAACTACCTACCACATGACCATGGGGCGCGCACACCTACCAATTTGGTTGCCGGCCTTTGATTCTCTGTTGGTTCGCTTTGATTTTTCGATCAATCCACCAACATTTTTCACCAAGTCTTCACGGCATATCAAAGTCGCAAGCTAAACTTGATTCCGCCAATAACACTACTTCACTCGGTCCTCATCCCAATTTGCAAAGTTTCTAATCACAGGCAATTGTCTTCGTTTTATCCTTGTGCCTCTTACTTTAATAAAATATATGCTTACACGGTTATATTGTGAAACGCAGGCGGCAAGAATTTTGCTGTTCATTTACATGTTTTACCATTGAAATCTAAATGATGGGGTATTAGATGTACAGCAGATCAAACGCAAATACAACTATAACATATATTTTTTCCATTGATTAAGAAAAAACATCACTCGTAAAAAAACAAAGAAATAATATCTTTCACTCATCTCTCATCACATGAGAACCCAAAGCAGAATCTTAAAAAGTTTGAAGATGGAACATCTTGTGGACTCCTGTACAATTCTAAACAGTAATACACAAAATAGATGCTGACGTCTGTAACGAGCACAACGTGACAACTTGAACACAGACTATTCTTTGGTGAAGCAGCATCAACTTCAAGAGCAACAAGAAGCACTAACAGCCCTCTCTGCTGGTCTATCCATGAGAACCATGCCCGATGGGTTTGGGACCGGCTGCAAACGAGGCAGTCTCTTGGCTGCAGATGCATGTGGACATTAATTAGAAAGAAAAGAAAGAGAACTCACAAAAATACGAGCAATTTGTTTCTACTTATATGGCGGGATAAACCTTGGGTTCTAGGTTTCAAGGAAGTGTATCTGTATTAAAATTAAGCCTAAGTTGTTTCTCAACTGAAAATAATGTCTCCACTCCAGTCCATTGCACCAGGAGAACATAAAAGTAGAGCATGCATATTACTGCACTAGTACTGAGAAAATATCTATAAGGATACAAATACTCATTTGAATACTCTCTCGCACTCCTCAAATTTTGTTCTGTTTTCTGTTGGCTCACAAGTACATTTGTAAAGAGACACTTAAGTATTCTATCACTCTCTGAAAAGAACAATCCCGTGAATTACTGATTTCAGGTTTGTTGTGTTGTACGAACACTTCAACAAGGATGATGTGTCCATGTAGACTCTTGGGACACTACCACGATTATTTTTCTTTCTTCATTAGAAATATTATATATTTAATATTTTTAATTCAAAGTTAATATTAAATAACAAATAGATACTTATATTTAAAAAATCTCAACAAAAAAAATTAAGAATAAGTATAAAACTAAATTTGCATTATATAAATGAAGAATTTTATCTACGCGTAGTGTCAGTCCTTTTATGAAAAATTGTTTGCCAGCGTGTCCGTGTTGTGTCCGTGTCGATATATCATAGGGTTTGCTTCATGCACAGACAGACAAAATTTCAAGCAAAACTCTACCTATTTCGTAAAATAGTTCATTTATATTAGTAGCTGTCTTTGCAGAGGTTTCCATGAAGAAAAGGCCACTCTCCTGTGCATATGCTTGTGCTTCCTGCAAAAATAAAAAAATAAATGACATGCGTGTCAGCAATAAAGGTGTTTTGAACATGATACGCTAGAAAATCAATGATTTGAGTGAAGCAATACTTTCCAGACACACACTGATAATTCCAACTTCTATCTGTTTACCGATCAAATATGAAATGTACAGTTGCATAATGCTCAAGAGAAAGAGCTTATCTTAGATTGAACTTTCCAAATGAAAAATGAATGTGAATACATAGCATCAAACAAAAAATCAGGCTTCTAGAAGAAAATAGTATACTTGCCTCCGTTGCCACCTTTCTTGCATCTAACAAATCAGCTTTATTCCCAGCAAGAGCCATAACCATATTTGGATTACCTTGTGCCACAGCAAAGGATCAAGTAAAAGCAATGAGGACACTTATGTTCTTCATGATTATATGAACATTAAGTTAGTTGTGAATAGAACTACTTAGAGAGCACTTACTGCATTACCTAATGTTGGACAATAACACAACCAAGAAAGTAAAAATGAAAAGCAACTAAAGCCATTTTTTGCCCAATCAAAAAGATGTGCAGTTTACCTTGTGCTTGAAGCTCTTGCACCCATTTTTTTGCCCGATCAAAGGATGCCTGCAAGGCATAGGCTTTTAACATTAAAAATTTGAAACTTCATTTGCATTGTAAGAAATCATGACAAGAAAGAACCATCAAATGCCCCTTTATATAGAATGAATGAAAGATTGTGCTGTTGCACAAATTGAATTGGTGCATCAATACACACACATATGTAGATTAGGCTTATGTATCATGCTTATTTAGGTTCTAAAAAAGAAAAGCATATTAAGGAAATAAAATCAAAGTCCCAAGGGCGAGACTGCATAAATAGTTACTTCATTTGTAATGTCATATACAATAATGGCGGCCGCAGCTCCTCTATAGTACATTGGAGCTAAGCTGTGGTATCTCTCCTGACCAGCCGTATCCCATATCTCAAATTTTACATTTGCATCATTTACAGCAACTGTTTGTGAGAAAAAGGCAGCACCAATTGTTGATTCCTGTGATATTGTACAAGAAGAGTCGTGTATAGAAATCCAAAAGAAGAATGTTCAGTGATGTGGGAGTCGATACATAAAACAAGTACAGGACCAACCTGAAATTCAACAAACTGCCCTTTTACAAAGCGCAACACTACACTTGATTTTCCAGCTCCAACATCTCCAAGAAGCACCTGAATGGCAGGAAAAATTAGGGTAAGGAATTAGAGTCCAATACTAAAGATGATTCTTGAAACGGAAAAAAGGTTAGAGTCATAATTCATGAATCATCACAACATCCGAAAGTAGAGTACTTTTTCAAATAGAGGTTACAATAAATAATCAAAGAGACTGCGATATGCAATCTAATTAGTAGACACCACTTCTTCGATCTTAATACAAACTACCAAGAAAGTAGTAAATCCGAAATCTCATCTTTGAAAACAATGAAAGCATCGTATCCCGTGATCGATATGGATCAAAGAAAGATTGTGAAACTAAGCAAGAAGACCCACAATTAATCCGAAGATCAATAACATATACCAATAAGGAAATATAGTCAACGCAAATTCTCATATTTAATCTTCATTAACGCACAATTTCTGGTCAATGAATAAAAATTCAACAGAATTAGACAAGACCCAGTTGATATTCGAAAAATTTAAATACATCGAGATTAGAAATGCATCCAAAAAGCATTCACAACCTTAATTAAAAGTAAAATAAAGGAAAAGTCGATCGGAAGATTACGAACCAGCTTGGCGTTGATGTTCTTGTTTCCGCTGGAGGCCATGAGTTTTTAATTATCAAAATACAAACACAAATTGAAATATATGCCGAGAAAAGGTTAAGAAATTGAATTAAGACTCGAAAGAAAGAAAAGAATTTTTGAGGGTTTATTACGATGAGGAATGAGTTGAGAAAAAGCAAGATGATGGTGTTAAGCCAAGGTAGAAAGTTCCATTCAAACCTACGCCCGCTCCCCCACTTCCCTGCCCCTCGCGATTATTAAAGTATTTCCCAAATTAGAAGCTTCTTTGATAGAGTTCAAAATTGGATTAAAATTAAAAATGTAGTAGTCATTGGATCACACTCGTCTAATAAAAATTAACAATAACGACTATTTTTTTAATTTTAATTCGATTTTAATCTCTAGTGAACAAGCACTGAGATTCTCCCTTACATTTTCTTCATAGTTGATGTAGATTGGAAATAAAAATTAAACAGTTGGTGAACTTTAATAATAAAAAGATTTAGCTTATATTTGGGTTCCATTAGAATTAGATTTTGAAGAAAAATATGTTTTGAAATAGTGATTTTTTTAAAAATGTGTGGTAAAAAAATAACGAACAATTTTTTATTTATGTGTAACATTATTTTATGAGAGAATATATAGTTGAAAATAAATTTTAAAAAATGCATTTTTAAAAAAATAGAGTGCAGATAGGATCTTAGATGAATTTTTGTAATCACATTACGCACCACATATACTTGTAAAAATGTAATGCACCTCTTATTTTGTTGTTTGTTAAGATAAAACATTATTGTGAACTTGAATTATATAAATAAATACGCTAGTGATCTCAATCAATTATTATTCTTATTATCAGAACGTGTGGTTGAAAACAGGGGTTTTAGCGTTGAAGGGATGGGAGCCACAAGGGTTCGGCGTTAGCACCCCTGAATTTTTTTTTTTTTTGAAACAAAGTAACATAAATTAACGTATATTAGTTGAAAACTTAAAAGATAGTAATGCCTTCATGGAAATATGTCGGTAATCGATAATTATTTTCTGGGCGTTTACAATTCTACTGGTTTAAACTTCAAAATTAGAAGTTAAGACTTAGGCATATATGCATTTTAATTTTTACTTAACGTTCTCGTTCAGTTAATATCTGTAAGCGAGTTTAAAGTATTGTCTTCCTCTACAATAAAATGTCTCTCACACAGATACCCCAATAGAGAACTTGAAATTTCAGTACTCCAAAAAAAATACATATCATGAAATTCATGAAAGGATTTTTCAAATGTTTAGAATATCAACTTTATCACTTTCATAAAAATAGAAAATTTTTTAAGGGTTTTGCTTGAGGTACATAATTTTCGTACATAGAGTGTTACATAACACTCACATGGGGTGGACCCCTGAATTATGTACATCTTGAATTATCCCTATTTTAATAGTTGTCAAGCATGGACTTAATAGCCAAATCATGAGTAAAGTGGAAACATGGGAGATATAGCTCGCCACTTTTTAAGTATTGCAGTCGTCTAGCACCACCGTCAAAGGAAGGAAGATCTATGCTATCATCAATTACTATTCAGACTTTATAAGTCGCATGTTTGAAATTCTTTTGCTATATATAATGTGTTGAATGAGTATTTATCGTATTCGATTAATAGTAAGTCACAATGTTTTAAGAAAACGAATTCATATTTAAAGAGGGCATAATATCCCATAGCACACTTCTTTTGACAGAAAAAAAGGTTAGAAGGCTCTCTCAGACAGCCATTGATAACTAATGAGTCGTGTGATGGGAAAGAGAGAGACCAGCCAAGCATTCTGATAATTTCTGTTGGATAGTCATCTATTAGAAAGGCTGTATAGTACCACTCTGATTATTTCTCTATATTGCTACTTTGTATATATTTTGTTGATGGAAAAATTCGTGACACTATTTTAGTAGAGTTCAATAGAGTTTCGATTGGTATAAAAAAACTTATTGACGGGATGAACTTAATCTTTATAGAATAGAAGGGAGGTGATCGTCCCGACGATGATGGGTCTAGTTATCGAAACATTTTCAAAAATTTTAGTTACGCGCATGACATTGATTTGTGGGTCTTCTTTTGGATATTATGTTGTCTAACAAACTTCTATTCTTGGTTTTACTTGATTTGAACAATCATTTTTTTCCTTCAGAAAATAGTGTTTTGACCCCTTTACGACCTACTTAGACGCACTCATTACGGAATGTCGAATGAATTCAAAACATTGCATTCTTAATATAATTTCTAAGTGCCCATGACCTACTGTCGCTCGTTAATAGTGTGCGAAATGACCAACCGCATCAAAATTTACGACGAATCAAAGTAGACCGTTCCAAACTAATATTTCGAGAAATTTGATAATACACTAACTTGAAAAACTCGTCGATGATCGTATATTATCCGAATCTACAAATCGACTATGTCATCTAGAAGCTCGTTTCGAGAACCACATCGTAGTCATATTGCATGGTCCAAACGGACATCGAACATAGTTAAATATGTGTCAAATGTAAGTCTTAAAATAGGCGTCTATCTCGCCTTTTCTTTAAAAAAAAAAAATTCAATTTTTTCATCATCGTTTATTATTTTGCACAATTTTTAAAAAATATAATTTACTTTATTTTATTAGAGAATTTTGCATGGAATATGACGTTAAAGATTTTAGGATCATTAGGGATTAAATGTACTTTCAAATTACTCTTGCATTAAATTTAAATTTTCTTTACTTCCTAGATTGTGAATTTTATTTCAATTCATTTACTTCCCACATTCAATTTGATTTACTCACTGTCAGCTCAACATCGTCAACGAAATCTTAACTAAAACTATAAAAGTAGCAAAATCCATTTAATAATATTGGTAATGATATAATTGTAATACGTTTTTAAAGATAAAAAATGTGTACTAACTTATTTTCTTTAATATTATATTATATTTAAAAAAATACACTTTAATTTTTGATCCCACAATATAAAATATCTGTCTCTGCCCTGAGATCAACAATGTTAGTTGGCTAAAGTATATAGTACAAAAAAACTGCTAAAATCTCGCCTATTATATAAGCGTATCCAAAAGGCTTGAATGCGATACTAATGCCAAATAGAATTAAATATCAATGAACACGATCACAATAATGTACAAATAAATTTAAATCTAATATCACTACTATATTAAAAGAGAGGATGTGGGGTGTACTGTTCATTTGTGCACCCTTGCTTTCACACTTCATTTTTATGAGACATGGTTCTTCTATAGTGAGATAGTCACATTTGTTGACTTCTCAATTTTAATTAAACCAACTTTCAATAACAAATATATGATTTCTCATCTTCCTTCACTTTCATTCATCAATTTCTTTCTTCTCCATTAAAAACAAAATCAAACATTTGCCCAAAAATTCAAACAAAATATACGTTCTTCTTCAACTTCTTTAGAGAAATCTTCAAACTGTTTGGTTTTTTTTTTTTTTTTTTTTTTTTTTTTCCTTAAGGTCCCTATTAGTTAGCAATTTTTTTTTAAAGTTTTTTAAAATTTACAGAGAGTTCATAAATTTTTTAATTTAGAGAGAATGGAGATGCTACCCACCCGAGTCACACTATGTGAACCTCTATGTGCACATAGATTAATCCATCAAGAATTGAATTGGATAGTTTATTAATGGCATCAATCGGCCCCATTAATGTCATCCCTTTTGAGTTTTGCTAGGGATGACAACGGTTCTATTCGGGGTTGGTTCGGTCAAAACCATAACCGCGTCATAATCACGTAAGTCGGTTCGATTTGACTCGGTTCAAATCTCGGTTCGATTCAGTTAATAACCACGAAAATAAATTATTTTTTATAAGTTCAAAATCTAACCGTCAAATTGAAAAAAAAAATTATGAAGAAAAGTCAATAAAAACACAAACACAATACTAAGTCAATTTAGCAAATAATATCCCAAATGAAAATGCAACGACATCCCAACTTCCAAATGCAAAATTCGAATTTAACAAACAATATTATCAACATAGGTCAAGACTATTGCTAGCATAGATCAATCTTCATTTTTCCCCACAAAGTTGATTCCTATGTAGTAAATAAGAAATGTACTTAGAGTAATAATACAACAACCACACTACATAATCAAAAATGATTTTAATTGAAGATTTAAACCAAAAAAGTAGCTCTTAATCAATGTCCTCCTCACTAAACCTTGCACAAGCTCCGGAGTATGATGAAGGAGCAGAATTTTTTATACATACTAAAGAAAAACATATGTTGAATTCTGAAATTTCATTAATAACATCTGCAAAAAGCCACATTAATTCTATAACCAAATTAATAATCCGACTCTCTATTTCTTATGAACATAGAGAAACTGAAGAACGCATAAACTAAAAAGCAAAACAGATTGAAAATCATATTTTTCGGGTCGCGCATCATATATTTAAATAATATTATAAAGAAAATGCAATCAAGTATAATGTATTTGTATTTTGTTGAATTGTACATGGAAGATGGTTTAAAACCAATGGACTCAAAACAACTCAGGGAGTGTGTTCACAAGATGGTAGACTTCGTTGTTGATTACTACAATTTGAAGTTGAGGTACAAGCAACAGAGCGCCGACGGATCTGATTTGGTTCATTGGTTGAGTTGACAAGTGTTTTGTAAGTTTGATTTCCAATTTTCAATTTTAATGTGTAGGGTTAGAGTTGGGTTAAATGTTTACTAGTAATGCTAATTGGGCCATAATTTTTGGGAAACTCAATTGCCAAAATTGCTCAATTAATTTTTTGGGAAAGAATAATGGAAAGCCCAATTGCCCAATTTTTTTTAACAGGTAATCGGTTCGGGGCGAGGCACTGTCACTAAATACCATACCCGTCTCACCCCGAACCGGATCATTAAAATCAAAATCATAACCACCACATTGCACCATTGTTTTGATTAACCGCGATTTTCGATTTTAACAGTTTGAATTGTCATCCCTAATCTCTGCCTTTAATTTCCTCAATTTGCAATCCTCAAGATTTTTATGTGTCTTCTTTCTTCTCTCTCGTCACTTGATTGAACGCACTGTGCTATAATGGATGCACTCTAATAGATTTCAGTGCCAACTTGCAAGTCACTAATACCACCCATTGCAAAGGCGCCACGAGTTCAAGTGTCAAGATGGACACAAGATTTGGCTCCTTATGTTCATTAAGACTAGATATTTCATTTTAAAAGATCAACCTTATAAAGATATATTGTTCAAATTCTTATAAATTGATCTATATTTTCATTTTTATTCGATTCGAGATTCTATCCTTTAATATGCCCCCGACAAGATGATGGCTCGTTTTACCAAACCAATCTTTTGAATTGCTCATTGAAGTTTAATGAGCTATATTATGTTAAGTCTTTGAATTCTATCTTAAAATGTCAAATTTATAATTTATTAGGAGGAATAACATAAAACCCTTATAAATTTGTCTATGTTTTCAGTTTCGATATGAGATTTTTTCCCTTGAAGAGTCATGGATTTTAGTTTTTCACCTAAAAGAATAATGCCATCTAGATAACACCGGTTTAAGTGATCATACTTAACATGTTCAATTAAATGAATAATGTAATTAATATGTGTGACTTTCATTTAATGTCTTACATGTCATCTAAATTGATGCTTAAATGAATTTTTGTAATCACATTACGCACCACATATACTTGTGACATGAAGATGCATTTCATGTGTTGTGTTGTGTTGTTTCTTGAGTGAAAAAAAAAAAGTAATTCACCTCTTATTTTGTTGTTCGTTAAGATAAAACATTATTGGGAACTTGAATTATATGAATAAGGGAAAAGTCAAGTGTACATTATTGGTACACATCCCTCTCACATGTGTGTAGGGGCACATTGGCGTAAATGTAGCATGGTTGGAATAAATAATTTCTTTATGGAAATTTAACATTGTAGTCATTTTTCATTTTCTTTTTGGAAAACATCTGTCATTTTTTCAAATTTTGTCATAATAAGAGGTATAAGGTTAAAAAGAAGTAAAATTTTATTTTAGTAAATGAAGTAAACATGCACTCACCACTCTATATATCCTCGATTGAAACACAAAATCGTATAAACAAATAATACATAAATCCTTCAAAACAAATCTCTCAATACCCACTAATTCTCTACATAATTCAAACGCGAAAATGGGCTTATCCTTGCATAAGTGTTCAAACAGCCTTAAACATTGTCGGAATTGTCTTTCTTGAACTGAGGTGGCGGAGGAGAAGTATGAGAATCGGCGCCAGCAAAGCTACCTGGCGGTGGCGCAGGCGCACCAAAAACCTGGGCATTGGTGTAGACTTCTTGCCTACCTTTGGCTCTACCAAGAAAATAACACCCAAAACCGAGACATATTGAAAAGAGAATCAATGGCAGAGATATAACAATAACCATACCCATCTTCTTAATTTGCCTTTGTAAATTTCAATTTCTCAAAACACCTGTATTTTTGTGTGTGTACAAGAGAAAGGGAGATGGAGAGAGTATTCTGAATCTGCCTATCTTGAAGTTTGGGGATCTGTGGGAATTTAAAAGAAAGCTCTAACGGTACAATTAACGTTCAAATGTCTAACGTTCACTTTCTAACAACCGACAGAATATTCATTTTGCTGTCACCATAATTGCAACTTGTCCACACTTATAAACTAAAACATAAGTAATATTAACTGAAATATTTATCTAATTATCAATTATTATACCTTCGACATGCCGCCACACCACCACATTTTAACCACCATCTCTACGACACCCTCAATCGGTCACTCAATGGTGTGTGTTGGTGTTAAGATTTGAAAGTCTATCTTAGAAGGTCAACCTTATTAAGAGGAGTAGTCCAAAATCTTTATTAATTGGTCTGTGTTAACATCATTTATCGATGTGAGATATATATTCCTTAACACGCCCTCGCAAGATGGTGGCTCATTTGAGCAGACCAATCTTGAAATCCACGTGCTCATTTTTAGAGTCTTAACGGGATCGAATTGCTCGTTGGAGCATAATAGGCTCTGATACCATGTTAAGATTTGGGGGTCTATCTTAGAAGGTCAACCTTATTAAAAGGAGTAATCCAAGATCTTTATTAATTGGTCTGTGTTAACATCATTTATCGATGCGAGATATATATTCCTTAACAGTCGGGACCAACCTGATTAATAAAATCAGGATATCTGTGTGTAAGAGAGAGATGGCCGAGCAATTTTAATATATGAGTCAAGACTGCTAAAGGAAATATTTAGAAATGAGCAAACTACAGAATTTTGATTACTTGGGCAAATGGACTAAAAGGCAGTAAATGGAAAAGGACAGAATCCTTAAGAAGATTTTCTAGAACGCTCAACAATTGGCAGGCTGATCAACTTCAGCATATGAACTATCAAGAACTGCCTGCTCAGCTTCCTGCACCTCCTTCTCTGTCTAAGTCTTCTTACCTTTCTTCGACTTATAGTAGTACACTCATGAAGGTACCAACGGCTCCATACTTCCTCCTTCAATGCTCATAAAGACAAGCATCATACATTCTCCAGGAATTCTTTTCGGTCGGTTCAGGCACAGCATATTGTGGCTGGAATCCATGGTTTTCAATTTGACAGCCAGCCTCTGCTTCATCAAATAGCTCGCCCCAGAGGACCAGTCCAGGAGCATATAGATTCCAACATCAGTGTACATCGTCACCTTGCCTGTGGTGTAGCTCAAATCCTGGTTTGGGATATACCATTGTTTTCTGGGGAAGTTTGTATAGTCTGTGTGAGCAGAGACAAATGGGATCTATCTGGAGGAATATTGAACGATTAGCATACTTGTATACACGTGCACATCAATTGTCAAAAAGAAAAATTATTAAATTAGAGATAAAATTTACAGCCCTCTAATGACGGTACAAGAGGGTTTCTGGTATATACAATGCAGAAACAAATAAAAGTATAGCTCCATCTCACGGCGGTAAAGGGGAACAAGCATATCCTGAATGACATGCATTTCATGGGAAAAATTCCCAATGGCTTCACCTTGAGCTTCCCTTCTCAGTATAAGCACCACCGTGATAATATTCTCCGGTGGAAATTGTTGGGAAAATAAAATTGGTTTTAATTAGTTGATTTGACCAACTTTTGATTAATTATTTTAGTGGGTCTCTTTAGTTGGACAAAAGATTTCTTTGGCTGAATGTGTTCTACTACATGCATGAGTAGATTAATGTAATGTATTTATTTTCTTAAAAACAATTTAGGATGAATGAGAAATTAAGGTCAAAAGATGACAACTTGAAGTTGAAATAAATTGAAAATAAAATTGGTGTGAAATTGAAAAAATGTCCATCCCAGATATGAAAACTAGAAGAATAGAAATCACTTTATATTGCTCAAGTTTGAGACTTGGTTTTGGACCCAAGGGGTATCAATAATCTTTGAAGATGAGACAACACACGTGCTAGTAGGTTGAGCCAAAGTCCACCTGTGCGCCGCCTTCCGACCGGCTGGCTCGGCTCGAACCAAGTTGATATATATTTTTTGGTAAAATAATATTTGAATTATAATATTTTATTATTATTATTTAAAATAATAAATTATTTATTTTTATTATTTATTTTCCCCGAGTGACACATGGTTTCTTCTAGAAGATAGCGGTTGACAGATAAACTAGATGTCCAAACGGGTTGTGTTTGTTGAAGACAATTTTTTTCGACTGTTGTGTCTTTTGGACACAACTTTTCAACTTCTATATAAAGGTTCGCATACCCCAATTTTTTTATTCATTTCAAAATCAATTCTTATTTTATTCTTCATCTTTGCATTATTCCATATTTTGCGATTCAGTTTGGAAAGTTATTTTCATGTATTTAGTCCTCCAATTTTTTTAGAGAGATGAAAATGTGATTTAGGTTCGTCGGGTCTTGTAATTTGAAGTGCTACGATTACAAGTCGATGTCATTATATATTAGGAGACGAGTGTCGAAATACCGTCAGCACCAGTGACGGGGATTATCATCTTAAAAAGGATGAGTCGAACTCTTGAATCGACTATTAACATTTTAGCCCCGTTTCGGTAGGGATTTAAATTCAATTAAAATTGAAAATATGGTTGTTATTGGGTCCCACTCGTTTAATAAAAGTCAACAATAACGACTAATTTTTCAGTGTTAATCTGATTTTAATCCCTATCGAACAGGCTCTTTATATTGTTCTTTTTTGCAAGTTATAATTCTACCCAAATCAATTCACGGTAAAACCATTATTTGCCAACATGACCCACAAACTTCCCCTTCAGTGTCATCTAAGCATGTTGGTAGAACTAGGGATTGAATCCAACCAACATAATTAATTTTATTCCCCTTCAGATCTCAAGTCCCTAAGCAGTGGACTTTAGACATTTGATTTCTCATTCATCCAAAATTAATTTCAAACAATTAATTATATTAAGATAATTTACTCTCGAAATAACACACTTTCGGCCTAGCTTTCCTTTTCAACTAACAAATCCTTGAATAATTGGTCCAAATTGATCAAAATCAACTTTATTAAACCAATTTCCAACCATACCCTTCAACCCTCTTGACATGAAGTGACGATTCTCTTTTTCTAATGAGTTGAGAAAACTGTTTCTATTCATTGAACTTGATATAATCAAATTTGCAATGTTAATTGGTCTTTGATTGATTGCAACCTTAGGAAAATCTATAGCAATTACATTGGATTTTAATTGTGCATGATTAGCCCCCGTTTGATTTTTTTTGTTAAAAATAAGAGTTTTAGTAGATTTTGATAAAACTTTTTGAAATATATAATTAAAAAGTTGATAAAATTTGAGAATAATAATTGATTTTTCTTAAATTTTGATTAACATTTTAGCTCAGCCAAATAGGGTTTAAAGAGAGTAGAGATTATGGTTCGTTTGATTGCAAGAATGAAATTTGGGTGGAAAAAAAATGAATTTCATGAAATTGAATTGTCTACAATTTGTTTTATTGAGAATTGTCAATTAATTGTGTTTGATTGATATAGTTTTTCCCCCGAAAAGTGTTGAAATTTTGAATCTTTAAGTATTCGTTTGACTTTGTTTTTCATGAAAATTATCTATTAAAGGGAAATTTTTTTACAATTGTGGATAAAATTTATTTTCATTGACAAAAAAAAAATGGAAAACCATTTTCCCACCAAAGTGGTGGGAAAACCAATTCAAGAAAAAACAAGAAAATGGGGTCACGTGGGTGGGTGGATGGGGGGGTTGGGTGGAAAACCATTTGACAAGAAAATTTTACCTATCAAACAAGCAAAAACGTGAAAAATGAAAAATCAATTTCTAGTTTCATGAAAAATTTGACGTATCAAACAATGCCTTATTTTCTTTTGACTATAAAGTGCAGCCGGCCAACCAGGTGGAAAGTAGAGCACAAAATGGGAGTTTAAGGTACTCGAAACAAGGACAAATGTAAAAGTGGCACAAAAGTGAGTTTGAAAGTAAACGACGCCGTCATGATGCCTGAAATCCAACAAGAATAACAATCGGACAAGTTTTGTCGATTGTCGACTGCCACGTGCTCGGTCTGACACTCACAAATGGCTACAGTTTCAAAGGGACAAAAGTACAAAATTGCCCTCATATATTCATAGCCGTTATAACCCGTTTGAAGACCCGAATGCAATTTAGGACACATCCGTCATTTCCAATTTCTCCCTCCCTCTCTCTGTAGATTTCCACGTCAAAGGAAAAATCCATCAGCACACACAAACACATACTCAATCACTTTGAGTTCTCTTCTAGGGTTTCAAAAGCTTTAGCCATGGCTTCCTCTTCTTCTGAACCTACTAAACCTGAAGAATATGGTGGCGGCAGCAGAGGAGGAGGAGAAAGCTCGGAAGCCGCGGCGTTCCCCTTAGACACTGATAAACTTTTACTGTATAGAGGCCTGAAGAAAGCGAAGAAAGAGAGAGGTTGTACTGCGAAAGAGCGCATCAGTAAAATGCCCCCTTGCACCGCTGGAAAGCGCAGCTCCGTTTATCGTGGTGTCACTAGGTATACTATATAATATGTGATCTACTTCGTACTTCAATATCTTGCCTTGATGCGATGTTGTAATTTATTTACTCTATATAAGTAATTGGAAGAATCAATTGAGTTTGGATATATTCAGGTTTATGATCTAATTACTTATTTAAAGTATGTAAGTTTAATTTGTACTGCGAAGAAATTCTTCTCATATCACCGTGAACACGGGGAATTCTATAACAAGGTACTATTTTTTATGCATAACATACTTTCGTCTTGTTTTTATTCTCATGCCCAGAATTTGTTCCTTAAAAGCATTATTATTTTATTCAATTTTCTTTTATCTGTTTGTGTTTAATATTTTTCTTAGATCGGTTTATCTATAAGATTCACTGGACAAACCTTTCAGAAAGAGTGAGTTTTGCTATTGATGCCAGGCATAGATGGACCGGTCGTTATGAAGCTCATCTTTGGGATAAAAGTACCTGGAATCAAAGCCAAAACAAGAAGGGAAAACAGGGTTAGTCTCTTTCCTATGTAAGCATGCAATTGTATAGCTGATTCTTGTTAAAATGCCTACTAAACCATCTAAGTGATTCTGATGCTTGATAATTTTTTCCCTATATTTATGCGCTGAAATTGGATCTCTGATGGCGCCTGACACACCTGAACAGTTTACTTGGGTGAGTAGTCTGATCAGCATATTTCTTGGAACACATAAAAATGACAACGGCATTTTGACTTTGTATTGACATTTCGCTATATCAATGGCTCTAGGGGCTTATGATGACGAGGAAGCTGCAGCAAGAGCATATGATCTTGCTGCTCTAAAATATTGGGGCCCTGGAACGCTCATAAACTTTCCTGTAAGATATTGCATATTAAAATCTCACTCTGTAACAATCATAAGTGCCTCTGATCTTTGTGTTTTAAGTTTGATTTATAATCTGACAGGTTAACTGAAATTATTTGGAGGTTAGCCCTTTTAATTTGTAGTCATCCCTGTTGGTTTTATTTGCATGTATCAATAAAGTTAATTGGGGTCTGCAGGTGAAAGATTATACAAGAGACCTTGAAGAGATGCAAAATGTCTCAAGAGAGGATTATCTTGCATCACTTCGAAGGTGAGTTTATACTTTGGGTATATACCATGAATTGATGTTTGCTATTTCTTATGAAGCATTTCTTGTGCAGAAAGAGTAGTGGTTTCTCAAGAGGTATCTCCAAATACCGCCCCCTCTCCAGGTATGCTTTTGTATCTTCATTGTTCTTTTATATCCAAATGACAGCTGTATAAGGCATGATGAACGTGATTTAGTTACCATCACAACGTCCCCTTATCAGGATATGCTGATTTAGTTTCTTGATGCTTCAACTTTTATTATAAGACTGAATTTTACAGTCGTGTATAATTTTATTTGCCTTCTGTTCTATCAATTTTCACTATGTCATTAGTCGATGGGATTCACAATTTGGTCATATGCCTGAAGCTGCTTACTTCAACAACACGCTCTATGGTAAGTATAGTTAGAACATTGAGAATATATCTATATCACATTCTGTGTTTCTGTTTATGACATTTTGAGCATTTTTCTGCTGTTTTTCTTTACTTCTAAAGGTTCCGGTGACGAGAGAAGCATAGAAAGTGAGTATGCAGGTGGTTTCTGCATAGACAGGAAGATTGATTTGTCAAGTTACATCAAATGGTGGGGAGCAAACAAATCCAGTCAGACCGATTCTCATACAAAATCATTAGACGAAACAAAACATGGCTGTCCAGAAGACATTGGTAGTGAGCTTAAAGCTCTAGAGAGGTCAAACAAGCCCACTGAACCCTATGAGATGCCCTGTCTAGGTTTGTCTCTGGAAGGAAAAAAGCACAAAACAGTGTCTGCTATGAGCATTTTGTCGCAGTCAGCTGCATATAAAAGCCTGCAAGAGAATACACTTAAAAAGAAGGAAAAGGATGAAAATGACGAGAATGAAAACAAAAGTAGCATAAAGAAAATCGACCTTGGGAAGACGATTGAGAAATCGTGGCATGATGGTGGAAATGAGAGACTTGGAGTTGCATCTGGGATGGCTGGAGGATTATCTATGCATAGAAATGCATATCCACTAGCTCCTCTTTTGTCTGCACCACTTCTTACGAATTATAATACTATTGATCCCTTGACAGATCCTGTTCTTTGGAGTTCTCTTGTTTCTGTCCTTCCTACTGGATCTTCACACACAACTGAGGTTTGTCTCTTTTCATGATGATTTATTTTGTTGGGGTTACAATTCTCTTTAATACACGCTTACACTCATGTACTTATCACTGGACGAACATAACTATAAATAAAAACTTTATACATAAACTCAATGATGTGGGATAGAAGACTGGAGGATTTGTAGTTACATCCAGTGATGATAACAAAGCCACTGAGCCATCCCAGTTTGTTGGAGTTTTTTGTTTATGATCTGGAAACTTGGTGCGAATTTTGATAAATTTGAAAAGACAACATAAAATACTTGGTTACTTAAGATGGTCTTCCCCCTGGTCTTGAGCAATATCTGCTTTGTTAGATAAATTTTTTCTTGAAATTATCTATTAGTTACACCTGTGATCCTCGTCAAAATTTCCTGTACAGATCTGCTCCCTAGCAACAGTTGATCAATTTGTCTAGTCGAAAAGGTTTCTTTTATCAACTTATTAATTTGGTCTTGGCAAGTATGTTTGTCTACCGTTGCAAGGTTTATGGTAACATTGTACACCTTTGTTCTGTAGACAGTTAAGTATAGGATCACTGATTCACTGCCCTGTAGATATGTCAATCATTTCACATGTTTCGTGAAAGGGAAATTTCCTTCCTGATGCATTTAACCATGGAAGTGTTATTCCTAATGAAAAGTAACAACAATTTGTGCAGGGTATGAAGAACGAATCCAGATCAGATTATACTTTCTTTCAGCAAGGAGATTAAGAATTTTCACTTGTTTCTGCAATCAAGTTCAAACTGATGCCTGCTTGAGATTTATTCGAATCAAGCAAGGAATTTCCATGAGCAAACATAGGAAAATTACAGATGCTTACCAGAATCATGTACAAGTTAATCGCCACTCGCCAGGGCTTGTGCACAACAACAGGGTCTGGAAAAGCTGAAATGAGAACTGCAAGAGTTTTGTATACTTAGTTCTTGTAAATTATTTAATTAATGTTATGTTTTATGTTTTATTTCTTGAAGACGACACGGGTTGAGGCTTGGGGTCATGTATAGAAACTGAGAGACAATCTTTTTATATTTTGAACATAGTAAAATAATTGTTTCACTGGAAAATTTTCTGACATAATTTCAGATGTTGTATATCCGTTATTAACTATGGAACACCTACGTGAAATTCAATCGAAGAGTGTGGTAGAAAAATTGTCGCTAAAGACCTCATATATCAATCTTTACAAATGAGTGATATTGAGATTTGAATTTAAATTTGAGGGATTATTGAAATATAATTCAAGTATTTTTAACGTCGTTAGTAACGAATTTTTTTTTAAGTATAGTAATAAACAATAAAGGCGACTACAAAAATATATGAATAATAATGAAGATTCATAAATTACATTGTGCTTATATTGTCGACCTGGGAAAAGTATCAATAATTTTAAATGTTTGGTTGATATTAATGTTTAAATTTAACCCAAAGGTAAATAGGTCCATATAAACAACCGTGGCAACAAGGGCAGTCCAATACCCCGCGCAAACGAAGAATTTAAGACAGTGCAATCACAGAGCTTGGGATAATGAACAAATGATTCTTGGGATAATGAACAAATGTATAAGAGAAATCCAACTTCAGTTCCAGGAATTTTTTCACAAGTAATTACTGCTTTAAGTACCAAGTCCAATTTAATCCACACAGCCCAATCGAAACACCCTTTCCATTATCCGTTCGCTTTGGAGGTTTTAGCATCTAATCTTGCACCGGTTCTACAGAGAGACCCTTCTCTTTCTCCTTCTGTGTTTCATCAAGCACAGCAGATTCACGCCCAGATTACCATAAATGGACTCCAGAAAGTGGGCATCCTGGGCTCGAGAATTTTGGGTATGTACATTTTGTGTAACAAATATTTTGATGCCAAGGAATTGTTTTATCAGCTTAATTTATGCTATGCTGCTCCTTGGAATTGGATGATTAGATGTTTTACCATGGCGGGTTATTTTGATTTTGCAATTTTATTCTATTTTAAGATGTTAGATTTTGGTACTTGGCCCGACAAGTATACTTTTCCTTACGTAATTAAGGCTTGTGGAGGCTTGCGTTCTGTTAAGTTAGTGACATATATACATGGCTTGATTAAAGATTCAGGCTTTGAGATGGATGTGTACGTTGGTAGTGCTCTGGTGAAGTTCTATGCAGATAACGACTGTATAGAAACTGCACATCGGTTGTTTGATAAATTGCCTCAGAGGGATAGTGTTTTGTGGAATGTAATGCTTAATGGTTTTGTAAAATGTGGGAATTCAATGGATAATGTGATTGGTTTGTTTGTGGAAATGAGGAATAGTGTAGTTAGGCCTAATTCCGTGACTTATGCATGCATTCTTTCCGTTTGTGGGTCGGAGGCAACGGTTGGATTTGGTACTCAGATTCATGGATTAATTGTTAGATGTGGGCTGGATATGGATACTCTGGTGACTAATACTCTGGTCACCATGTATGCGAAATGTTGTTGCTTGTTTGATGCACGGAAGTTATTTGATTCAGTAAAACAAGCTGATTGTGTGACTTGGAATGGGATGATTGGAGGATATGTTCAGAATGGGTATATGGCCGAGGCTTTGGATATATTTCGTAATATGATATCATCAGGTGTCAAACCGGACTCCGTTACTTTTGCAAGTTTGCTTCCATCAGTTTCTCACTCTGAGAATTTCACTCAAGGAGAGGAAATCCACGGTTATATCATAAGACACGGTGTGACTCTGGATGTTTTTCTGAAAAATGCACTTATTGATATGTACTTCAAGTGCAAGAATATGGAAATGGCTTGCAAGGTCTTCCACCGGGGCTCTGCAGTAGACACAGTTATTTGCACTTCTATGATTTCAGGGTTTGTGCTCAATGGGATGAATCTTGATGCCTTGGAGATTTTTAAATGGATGCTTCATAAGAAATTGAGGCCCAATGCTGTTACTTTAGCCAGTGTTTTACCAGCTTGTGCAGGTTTGGCCGTCTTGAAATTGGGTAAGGAGTTGCATGGTAACATCCTTAGAAGTGGGCTTGAACAAAGATGTTACGTAGGAACTGCACTAATCGATATGTATGCTAAATGCGGAAGGTTAGATCTTGGTCATCAAGTTTTTACAAGGATGTCTGAAAGAGATTCTGTATGCTGGAACTCAATTATTACAAGCTGTAGCCAGAATGGCAAGCCAGAACAGGCCATTGATCTTTTTCGCTGCATGGGTACGGAAGGAGCCAAGTATGACTGTGTCAGCATATCAGCTGCTCTTTCTGCATGCGCAAACTTACCAGCTCTTCATTATGGGAAAGAGATCCATGGTTACCTGACGCGAAATGCAATCAGCTCCGATATTTTTGCTGAGAGTGCGCTAATAGACATGTACGCTAAATGTGGCAATTTGAATTTGGCACAACAAGTTTTTGACATGATGGAGTACAAAAATGAAGTTTCTTGGAATAGCATAATTTCTGCTTATGGAAACCACGGTCTACTTACGGAGACTCTGGCTCTATTTCATGAAATGAAAGAAGTTGAATTCCACCCTGATCATGTCACTTTTCTTGCCATAATATCTGCCTGTGGTCATGCTGGTCAAGTTGAAGAAGGAAAGCATTACTTCAATTGCATGATTCAAGACTATGGGATTGCAGCTCGAATGGAGCATTATGCATGCTTGATCGATATGTTTGGGCGAGCTGGTCGTATAGAAGATGCGTTCCAAGTGATAGAAAATATGCCATTTACTCCAGATGCAGGTATTTGGGGGACATTACTTGGGGCTTGCCGTGTTCATGGTAATGTGGAGCTTGCTGAAATGGCTTCAGAACATTTACTTCGCTTGGACCCTCAAAATTCTGGCTACTATATATTATTATCAAACTTGCAGGCCGATTCTGGAAATTGGCAGAGGGTTCATCAAATCCGGAATACTATGAAAGAAAGAGGAGTACAGAAAATACCCGGTTTTAGCTGGATTGAATTGAATAACATCACGCATATGTTTGTTGCTGCAGATACAAGTCATCCACTGTCTGGTCAGATCTATCTAGTATTAAAGAATCTTCTTCTGGAGCTCCAA
Organism: Fraxinus excelsior; assembly: GCA_019097785.1. Taxonomy (NCBI): domain Eukaryota; kingdom Viridiplantae; phylum Streptophyta; class Magnoliopsida; order Lamiales; family Oleaceae; genus Fraxinus; species Fraxinus excelsior. Next base: position 2,200,815 of record CM032631.1, read on the forward strand.
AAGGAAGGATATGTTCCGCAACTGTACTCTCTAACTCGGCAACTGGCTGATACAGTGTCTTTAACAGCAGAAGCCAATTGATTCTGAGAAATAATTCAGCATCAGCTAGTTTACCAAGCAACTGTTGGATTTATTATGGCTTAAGCAGATCAACATGAACCAAGATGAGTTGGTTTTTCTTTTTGTAGCAATCTTCTGAAGTACCAATAAGTTACTTTGGTTCTTTAGAGTTATTTTCTTTTTTCAACAAGCTCCATTATGATCTTTGGACAAGGTACCTGAATTTTAGCATGACGACGACTTTTGGTGTTTCTGTACATGAAAGTTTGGAAACTGATTAATGCTCTATTACCATCTTAAAAGGCAATTCAAAGCCATTTTCTCTATTTCTTGATTCCCAGTCAATGGAAAAGCAAGAAACAGGTTAGCATACACTTTCGAATCACATTTGGTGGTTCTAAACAATACAACAGATCAGATGGATTCATGCCCATGGGCGAGATTCATTAGACATGTGAGTTTGTGCTGTCTTCAAGATGCTCTCCAGTGCAAGGAGTCATTCTGGCTCCAAATGAAGGTGCAAGGCATGTCGATTTGTTTAGTTGTTTTCCTTAATAGCTACTATTCGTCGAATTGGTCAATCATAGGGTAAATTAATGGTGCATGATGCATCAGTAGTAAAAATAATGAATTTTTGAAATGAAATGAACAAATAGAATTGGATACAGTAGAGCTCAAGGCTTTCTCTGGCACGATTTTTAGCACATAAGAAATGTGAAAATTATTAATAAAATGTTACAATGTGTATTCTTCTGGTCTTTCCTAGTGAATTTTGAACTCGACATTGCCCAGTGGATATTATTCGTATATTAGTGTAATCCATGACAATAATTCTGGGATCGGTTCGCGGGGGCCATCAGTATATTCTAGAATTTATTGAAGAGAGTTTGATGACAAAAATTGGCTGAAGTTTCCCATTTAAAACCCCCCTCGCCCCATTTTTGAGCTATTTTCAAATCAAATTGTTTTAAATGGTTTGGAAAAAATCCAAACTATTTCACTTTTCAAAATACATTTTGCGGTTTGATTTGGTTTCAAAACATCTTTCAAACAAGTGGAAAAATAAAATATTGGTTCGAAAATTCACTATAACACTTCGATTGAAACTTTCTAAGCGTAAAAAATTACAATGCTAATATATTTTTCTCAATACAAGATTAATCAATAAATTAATACAATGATCAATCATAAAATTTAAGTTTGTAATTTCATTCTTTAGATAATAAAACTAAAAATAAATTGTTATTTTTCTAAAGAGCGGATTAGATGTTGAAGTATAAATCGATATAATAAATAACATATAATAAAACAAATTTTTTTTTATCGGTTCAATTTGATTTCAATTGGATTTTTACTATCGAAATGTAAATCGTAATAATTTCAAATGGCTTGGTTCAATTTTAAAATGATAGAAACCTAAACCCCGTGAATCCAACCCAACGATTTCAAAATTACAATTTCGGTTCAATTCGAAGGATTGACAATTTTTCTTTCACTCCTGAAACAAACTATAAATTGAATTTGAAATATTTGCATTAGTCTTGTAGAAGTTCTTACCTCCACTTGCATACTAGTTTTTAATGGTAGTACCGGTCGTCAGGTGGTTGGACCAAAAATTTAAGATCATTTCTAATGGATGTCAACCATTTTTCATGAGTAGCTTTAACTATTTTAGAATGATTGCTCGAGAAACTTTGATCACGATTTGATTTTGATTGCCTGGACCTCTAGAGATCCTTTAGGTAACTCGTGGTTTTCTGGGTTGGAGTAATTGCCAATTTGTTAATTAACCTGCTAAATTTTTCATTGTTAAAAGATTAAAAGAAAACCTTCTTTCAATTCTAGGTTTCATACCATCGCTTTTATATCAAATACTGATAGCTAGCTCGCTGCTAAAATTTCAACCACAATGTACTGCTAATTCAGAACAGATGAAGGAATCATTGAGTTTATAACATCAGACGAACCTGCCATGACAAGATTTTCATTGGATCCCACAACTGAATTCACACGATTACAATCTAATTCCTCAAACATCACTTGAGTTTCTTGCCCGGATGGCTCGAACACCAAAAGTGTTGGCCTCCGAAATGTCCGCCGTTCTCCTCGAAGGCGGCACTGAGGTGGCGATGAGTGCATCGAGGCTGCTTAATGCCCGTTTAAGTGGGCAAGGAAATGAAGCTGAAGGGTGAGGGTGGCCATATTAAGGACATGCAATGTTACGGACTTTAGTCTTGCCAAACTAGTCTATGTATCTGAGCAATTCTAGTCTGGGTGCACCGCTGTACCGATAGAGAAGTGGGCGTGGCTTATGGTTCTTTAGGTATTGCCCAAATGTGTTCCACTCACGACGCTTTTGCGACTCGTAGTGGCTCGATGCTGTTGCTGGCTGCTAATGATGGTTTCTGATATTGAACAGCTTGAATTGCACAGGCTATTTTAGGCTCCTGACATCATATTTTGTGGGCTGAAATCAAATTGTGAAAAGTCTGAATCAGGAATTTTGCTAGTTTAGATTGAGAAAGGGAGTGGCTTTGTGGGTTATCGTCGTGTAGGGCTAAGAATGGAGGAGAAATTCAAGAATCGGAAATTAAAGGGTAGTGAAGACACAAATAAACACGAAGTGGAATGGAGAAATTTTACAAAGATAATGAATTGGAGTGGGAAACAGACGAGCCCTTGCATATAGAACAAGATAGCAAGTGATGACAGTTTGAATATCACTCCAATTCGACCTCTCTCTCTCTCTCTCTCTCTCTCTCTCAGAGTGAAACTGTTGAAATTTGAAGACGCTACTTTTTACACGATGATCACTTGTTTCATTAGGTGTTCTCCAAAACTCATCCCGCAAGGGAATAGGATGGGAATGGGATGGAAGTAACTCGTGATAATCACCAATATAGTAATTTGGATTATTCCCCAAGTATAGGGAAAGTTTCACTAGTTTCCTACAGGGTGCTGCCACGCAATTTGTATTACAGTTTTTTTATCTCACGTGTTCAGGGTGATATCAATTAATGAAGTTATGTTTTTTCCAAGTGAAAAAGAAGAAAAAGCTTTCTATTTCCTTATTGCTTAATGCTTACAAGTCCATTGCTATATGTCATGTTCGAAATAAGTACTTAAAAGTTGCTTTGTTTGACATCCATTTTTTTCTCATTCTCATTTTTTTCCCTTTCTTCATTTCAACCGCACATTCTATCAATAAAATAATATTATACATAAACCCAAAAATTCACCTTACTTTTTAACCACACATTCTTTCATCAATCACTATTCCAAATCAAAATTTTCTTCAAAATGGGTGTCAAACAAGGGCTTAACGATAAGTTAAACAATTGAGCTCAAAACCAAAATATTTTTGACAATCACGCAAAATGTCATTGCTAATTTCTTCATCTTCAAAAGGTTTCTCCTTGAGGTAAAAAGTTAAATCTCTCGCTGTATGGGGGTACATTAAGGCTATCAGACAATTTTTCACCGAGACTGTCATACGATAAATGTATATCGCGAAAATTTTGATATTCACGGAAGATATGAGTATTCAGTACAACTTCAACTAGTTCATCTCTAGAAAGTAATTCATAATTCACAGTTTCTCATAACATTAATCACTCTGACCTTATAAAATAGTAATATCATACAAAAGTTGGTACTTACTGAGATGGTAAGCTGCCAGCAAAATCAGAAATCATAGGACAACATACATTTACTGTTTTTTTCTCTAGTACCGTTTCCCCCTCACTTTCTCTACTTCTTGTTTAAAACGACAGCAAGATCTCGAAGCTCCTCGAATGCATGCATTGTTTCGGCATCAAATCCTCCAGCAAACTGCATCAATTGAGGCAGAAATTAGAACAATGAATTTTTAGACAATCAGAAAACCAAGTCCAAATTCTGAGTGTAAAAAACGAAAAAGAAACTAAAATCTAGTTCATTATTCTGTCCAGCAGCGTCTAATATCCTATACCAAACAAGCACCTATAGTGATCAGCTATCAAATCTATATTGGTTATCCTTAATTATATTGGAGGAATCTACAACGAAAAAATTTAGTTCAAACGGAGAAGTGTTTTTCATCTTCATATATCTTAAATTACAAGAAGAGAATACATGTAACTCAACAAACCTGATGCATTCGGAAAGCAAATCTCACTCCTTGGAGTAGCATATAATCCATGGAAGAGTCTTTATCCGATGTGCTTTTAGATTGAAGTTCTGTAGCCACTCTTTTCATGTATATCTTAGCCAGTTTCACAGAGCCAAGCTTTATCTGAATGAGAGGGTGAATTTAGATGGTGATTGCACATATGAGACGAAAGCAATATATAATTGTTTCACGACCATACACTCAGAATTTACCAAACACAATTAAGAAGTATCCTGAAGTATTAGTATTGCTGTGTATTATAAATGAACGGAAAGAAGGATAAGTCCTGTGAAAAAATTTATGTCACGAGAAAAAGAACATAAAGCATAACAGCCTTACCTTGCTTAATATTCCCATGTCAAGCATCCAGTCTGTGGGAATTTGGAACTCCTTGCAGTGTCTCATTAATGAATCTCTTGTCCGAAGAAGATTATAGGCAATTCGTTCCATTCTGATGGAGGAAACGACTTGGTTTTAACAATAAAAACAATTACATATCAAGGAATCTCAGAGAAGTATAGAACATTCTTACCTCTCGGACAAAGATACCATTTTCTTTAATGCCAGATCACATGGCATACGAGCGTCATCCTGAAAACTCAAGACTTCTTGCTCCAACTTTTTTAGATCTCTAAATCCAAATGCAGCCTCTCTTAATGTGTCAGCTTTCTTCTCTGGCCAATTAAAGTGCTTCAAAACTGCTCTTTCATCCACCTTCAAGATAAGCCGAGCATGATGAGAGTAAATAGATGGACATAATAAATAAACTTCTCAATAAGTTCTAGCATTAAATTGTCATGATTTTAGAAAAGTTCTAAGTTCTATAAGCATTTATGGGTTTTCCAGAGATGTTAATTGTCTAAAATTGAAATAAGAAACTCAAAAAATCAAATCCAAGCAAAAATTAGTTAAAGATTACCTTAATAAAATATTGACACAGAGGTAAAATTCTTCAATAAGTACTGCATAGTAAACAACTTACAAGAAAGCAGAGTTCATCATCCAGCCACTTTACAAATGCAACTACATCTTCGATATTAGGATAAACTGCATCATTGACCTCTCGTATCAGAAAGCTTACAAATTCTCCTTGAGTCTCAACATCTGCCTTAATCTACACATAGTACACAATATAGATTATAATTCGTTGACACTAAGAACCAGGATCCATTGTGTTAAGACAATATAGAGCCAATTTACAATTGCTATTTTGGCATTTGTGCTACTTGTGATATAATTGCATTGTTAAAGGATAACGGCAAATGAGCACTTACAGCAATCAAATGCGATGATCGATTCTCAATTTCACCTATCATGCTACTACGAACATTTGCAACATCCGAGGATTCTACTATCCCTGCATTCAATGAATCTTTCCTAGAATCCCTCTTCATGAGTGAATGATAAAACTCAACAACTTGTGGAGCTCGTTGCACCATTGCTGTCATGCTTCTATCCATGAACTTCGGAGGCGGTGGGGGTGGGGGTGGGGGAGGAGGTGGGAGAGGAACAGTATGAGTTGAACTTTCTTCCTTCCGTTCGCATAGACTAGTGCATGAAGGTCTTGGAGGAGGATTGGGGATTCTCAAGGCCCGTTTCTCAACCTCCAATGAAGCTGACACTTTAGTGTTAATTATTCCCAAATCATACTTTTGGGAAGCATCTAAATTTTCTGCTTCCTTAGAACATATAAAACCATCAGATTGCCTTCTTTTAGAAAGTATTATATCTTCAGTGCAGCATTTTGATCCACTTATAGAGTGCCGTCGTGCAGCATTCTGTGAATCATCCCAATTACGGTTCACAAAATTATCCGTGCATTCTAATTGATGTATGTCTTCACCCGTAATAGGCCATTTCTTTAACTTTTTGATAAGATTTAACGTCTTTGTGGCACTATTGCTAGACTCTTCATCAGTCTGAAAAGATGAGAAGCAAACAGATTGCCTTCCTTTCTTAACAGAAACTGGGGTTGATACCTTGTTCGAATTCACTGTCAAGGAATTGTTCAACTCATTTCTTAAACGTGAATTAACCCACCTCAAGTAAACAAGCTCTTCAACCTCATTCAATCGGTTCATTTGAAGGCCCTCTACTTGTTTGCAGAGATCCTCATTTATATGTCTTAACACAGATGCCTCTGCTTTAAATTTCTCAACCGATTCACTCTGTCCATGATGAATTTAAAGTGAAATGTTAATTACAGTAAAAACAACTAAAAGAATCAAAGCTAGAGTTTCCTGGCCATTGTAAACCATTAAATAACAAACGTCTTGTGAATTAGAAAAATATTGGACAGAATAGGAATACAATAATCTCAGTTGAGAAATATATTGAGCATATTTGAGGCCATTTAAAGGCACCTTTATAGGTTCTTTTATTGGGCAGCACGTGGATACGTATTAACAGCTGAAAAAGGCATGCTTTTAGGTATAAGGAAACATGCTAGTAGTTGAATCCCTTGACTTCGATGATGTATAAAGAGATTACAGTTTTTTAAGCTAGTTGGTTTATAAGACTGTCAGCTTAGGCATTTCAATATTTGTGGGAACCAAATTATGTAGAAAGAGGGGCTTGAAATATGAAGATTATAAAAATTAGAGATATGTATTGGCGTTATTCATATAGTTAGCAGGGAGGTTAAAGATAAACTAGAGCCCAGAAAAACAATAATCAACCTGCAGTCTGTAATAAAAGATGTATGACTATACCTCAGAGACTATGGCAAGACTGGCTAATTGGGATTCCAAGGAAGAAATCCTGCAAGCCAGATTCCTCTTCTGAAGCTGCAGCTCCTTGTTCAAGCGCCTCAACTTGACAATCTCCATCTCTATACCGTGTGAATTCTCGTGTTCTTCTCTTTCCGATAATTCATCCTGCTTCTCTGAGACAGAAGTTGAAATTATCAATTGTTCAGTTAGACTTTCCCTCTCACATTCAAGCAGCCCTACTTTCTGGACAAGGCCATCAATTTCGCTCTTCTTCAGTTCAAGCTCTCTCTCAAGGTCCAAAACCTTGGAGTTTCTTATATACTCTGATAACTCAGCTTGCAATTTGGACTCCCTATTCTTCGATTCTTGGAGTAGGTTCCTCAAATGATCAATCTCAAGAAACAAATCTTGAGAACCACCCAAAGACTTTGTCTTGGTGTTGCCATTCACTGTATGTGGATGAACTTGTTTGGCATAAATTGAACAAGATAGATCACCAATGAGAGACCTTTTGATTCTCGATTGTGAAACCGCAGACTGGTTCTTTTGGTTCCCAATGCCGGAGCCAGCTAGTGGCAATTTCTGGCCTTGTGTTGTGGTTGGCACCTTGTTTTTCGGTTTTTTCTCCGCAGCCGTAAACCCCTTCACAATGTGAGACCCCCATGAGGATTTTGTCTTTGAGGAACTGTTGTTCCCCTTCACATTGCTGTCATTACCCTTTGGAACGCGGTTTTGATCAGCAAATTTTGATGATTTCACTCTGTTATCAGACTGTTTTTCTTCTCTCATTTTCAAGAATACTAGTAAAAATTCAACCTTTTTGTTTGTCAAAATCTCTCCTTTGGGCTTCAATACATCAACACTGAGATATAAATTGATTTAAGGACAAAAAAAGTGAAGACTTTTTTCAAACTGTGTACTGTTTCTTTAAGCCCAAAAAAAACCCAGAAAATTCGAGTTGGTTTCAAGAATCTGATATAAATTATTTATAGGCTAAAAAGTGAAGACTTTCATTCAAACAAGCTGGGTACTGTTTCTTGAAACCAAAAAACCCTTAGAATATTCAAATGGGTTTCAACAATCTGATATAAAATGATTTTTATAGGCTAAAAAAGTGAAGACTTCTTTATTCAAACAAATTGTGCAGCGTTTCCCTATAGTGTAAACTTTGTCTTAGCTCGAGCTAAATTTATTGACAACTAGGCTCTCTCTTTCGTCATTTACTGCTAATTCTATATGTTCATTCGAGTGGAGAGGTAATAAAATGAAGGCGCGGATTAAAGGGTATTGGGCAAAATGGCATTGGGGACTGGAGCTTGAAGGGTCCGAATCCGAAGATTCCATTTCTATGCTGTGATTTTCTTAAACGGTACTGTGTCGCTGCCGTTTTCTCTTTAATGGTATTTTGAAATTTGAATTTTTGAAATTTGAGCAGAACTTATGACTCAAGCAATGAGATTCTGTGGGGCTATTTTGGATTGACGGCTTCAAAATCAGTGGAAGAAAAGGGAAAGTGAGTGTGCATGAGCTGAGTCTTTAGTGTACGTGCAACGGTCATTTTTGGAGCCTCCGTTCAAATATTTTGAGGATTCGATTTCACAGCTGAATTCATATTTGTAACAGTGCAAAAAGAACGTTCGACTTAAATAGCTTGCACATACAAACATAGACGATGAATGTGGAATTTGCTTTAATTTTTTAAGGTTCAAGATTCTTAACTAACGAACAAGTTAATACTAATCCACGGTCATAAAAAAAGGTACTTTGTCACACAATATTAAGTGTATGTTTGTTACTGATTTCAAGCAAAATTTGTACCGTTGCTACAGTATTGTGGCCACAATATTTGACTTTGTTGTGTCATAATGGCCTCCACAATTTTGGAAAAAGAGGGTCGAAAAATCCCTTTTCTTGTCGAAATAATTTCTCCTGCACATAAGAGATGGTTCTTAATTTTTGTTTTTCCTTTAAATCATAGCTTATATTGTCTAATTAACCATATCTTATAAATCGTAAACTTATTTCTGCCGGCCTTGTACTTTTAACGGTTGTCTTCATGGATTTTCACAAGCGAGCCTTCTGTTTTCACCAATATCGAGAAGGGGATTGAGTCGATGGAGTAGTTCGTGGAGGCTTGTAAGAAGGTAACTGGGGGTGCCTATAAAAGTCAATTTCCTTCCAAGCAGGCCTTGTGATTATGCGGAAGTGTTCAGTGACCCAACGAAGATCAGAAATGAACTGAACTGGACAGCAGAATATCCTAATCTTCAAGTAAGTTTACAGAATGCATGGAGATGGCGAAACGCTTATCTTAATGGGTATAAAACCCCTGGGGTGGTTAAATTGTCATAAATATATCTCAATTTTCAATCAGTACCTAAGAATTACAGTGTCTAAACAACCTGCCCAGAAGTGAGGCGAAAAGAAAAGAGAAACCCAACACCACAATACTTTGTTCAACAAAACAGCACAACGACACAATACATATTATATTCAATGGAGTAAAAAACCGGGGCACAGTGAATCGAATTTCAACAAAATCTAACATCAAAAGATCCAAGTAGTACAGGTAACAGTGACAACTAAACAAATTGAACATTTGTAAAAACAGTTTCTCGGACAACTCCAAATGCGTTCAAAGGATGTTAAAGAGAAGTATATTCGCTGTCTTGCGAAGATCCCATTCTTCAAGCATTAGTCTGTACTGCTCTGTCAAAACTCTCTTCTGCAGTTTTTGCACGTTTGACGAGTATGTGATCCGGGTGTGATAATGTCAATTGGCTGCAAAAGGTGGCATACATAAACAGGTAAGGGCAACAAGAAATGCCTTCCAAGTCAGTGAAGGAAGATTTTCAATTGTGAAGGGACCTAGAAAATAAGTTGATGACAACTGACAAGTAAACAAATTAAAATTCTACCTGAGGTAGCGCGAAGATGGCTTTCCCAGATGAAGACTGCACACAACCAAATTGGCAAGAGTTTCTGGATCCTTAGCGTCCTGTGCAAACCATCAAAACTCACTCACGGAAAAAAAAAAATCAACTTAAACTATCGCTTCCAACATAATATGCACTGGCACACAGCAGTATAGACAAAGAACAGAACATATTATATATGAGATGATAAGAAATGCAAAGCATAATATAGAGCCCGCCTCCGACTCTAAACTAAGCAGATGACATACATCAAATCTAACTCTATAAATTAAAGAGATAAGCCACAGTAGGTGGAGTTGCACATATATGTGTATTATGACAACTAGCATCATATTCTGCAATTAACAAGATAAGAAACGCTCCCAGAAAACTGAGGCCCGAGAATAGCATTAGGAGCTTCAAGAAAACCAACAAGCTAAGATATGCAGATATGCAAAACATGCCTTGTTTAGAGCTTCAAGCAATAGTGACTCTGCTTCATCAAAAGTCCCCATGTGCATACAGCAAACAGCCTTCCCATTCAGGATCAAGCTAGTCATTTGATATTTCTCTGAGAAGTCCTGAAAAATAAGATATGCTTCCTGTATCTTCGAACCACCCTAATTCAAAAGAATGATTCTTAAGTTACAGGTTTAGAGTTTCAAAATTGAGCACTGTAACATAGAATGAAATAACACATACCACAGCCAAATTTAGCCATGCACTTGCAAGTTGAGTAAGTGTGTGGTCTTCATCTATCTGTTGCATGATTCTCAATTGCTTCTCTGCATAATCCGATCTGTGCATCTTCAGAAAAATCTGAACATTCAAAGCATGCCTGCAAGAGCAGTAAAAAACCAAAAAAAGTTGATATGCTATAGCTAATTACAGGAAAAATATTGCAAGAAATGCATTGGTAGATAAGGTGGAACTCACAATCCCCTTGTGCATTTCACACCTTATAATTATTATTATTTGCGTTCTTTTAACAACTGAACATTTATTGATTGGGCACCTAAGGTCGCGTATCTAAAGAATAAAAGAAAGATTTCAAGCAACAATTTAAAACAATGACAAGTCAGGAACAAATATCCAAAGAGCTGGATATGAATTAAGTCTCATATCAAAACAGAAGCCATTGTCAAAAATTGCACCATGATTGGAAACAAAGAGAAATGGTCGAAAAAATGCAGGCAATCACATCCCAGCATGTGTACTGTTAGAAACTTCAGGCAACCATTGAAAAGTATCTCCAAATATTCAAGAATTAACAAGAAATATTTGAACAGAAACATGCTACACTTAAGAAAAAGAGTTGAGACTGACAAATCCTTACCCAAAGGTTAGATCTGATGGAGGAAAACCAGTGAAAAAAAAAAATCAAACTATTAAAATTTTGTTAGCAACAAATGATCACTGGAGACAATTTAACTACATTGAATTTCTTAACTTTTTGGACTATTTAAATAATGTATTTCTTATCATGTTAAAGAAAATACTCATTATTTCATATATAATTCTTAGAGAAATGGACACGTCACTTAAAAGCAAATAAAGAATAATGGGGGCACAAGGAAAATCTCACTGGAATACACAAGCATCAATTTCGCATGATCAAATTATTAAAATAATAAAAGAAAACTTTGTGACCATTTGCTAACTCTAGACGCAGTTCTAACTAAAACAAAAAAAAATAATAATAAATAAATAAATTGTAGGAAAGCCAGGTGTGGAGAAACTACATAATTAGAGGTTTCAGAAAGCATTGGTAATAAGCTGGAAATTTAGTTGAAACATATGGTGATACTACATAACTAACTCAGAGTTTAGACCCACAGTGGCCAAGAAACAATACATTATTAAGGAGTGATTATTAATGACTATTAAGCAAACTTAAAAAATTCCAAGGGACAAAATAGCATAGCAACACCATTGTAGTAGTCTGTCACAATCTACATATCCATCAAGAATCAAGCATCCCGAAAATTGCAGGAATCAACCAGACATTATCAAGATTCACCATGCTGTCTAGAATAGAATGGAAACAACTAGAGATTCTCAGCATCAAATCTAGAAAAGACTCACAGATCCATGGTGCCCCCTGCATTTGTATGTTTCAAAGCTTCATTATAATCCTGCTCATGCATGAATATAATCCCAGCAATTAGACGTAAGATAGGGTTATTTCCGATGGCTGGATCTCCTAACCACTCCTGGAGACTAGAGATTGTCATTTCCTACAAAACATAGAACCACCAATTGGAATAAAGCCTTATCAGGAAATAAAATTTCAAATATGAACTATAAAATGAGAGTTTTTATGTACCTATAGAAATTTTAATAATATAAAGAAGGCTGTGAAATTTAATTTGATTTAACTACGCCCTCCATCATAAATGAGCAAGTAGAAAAAGCAGTATCAACAACTCGAGAGATTAATCTAATCCTCAAACTCATGCTGTACATGAACACTTTGGACCTAGGAGAATGTCTGCGATTCGTCGAAAGTAAAAACTGTAATAATATTTTCCATAATAAGAGGACCAACGTGTAATCCTAACTTCATTCTTGCTCTCCCCCATTCTATTTCTTTTTCTGGCTGTATTTTAGAATCCGAATGGAGCATTAAGTTCTACTTCAAGGGACACAATTTCCTATAATCATATCTAAGAGAAACTTGTTGTGATTGCTTTATATACCTAACAGTGTGATAGAGTAACCTCTGCTACTATTACATAATTCCTAATATACCTAGGTCTGATGATAATCACAACTCGCAACTTCCACAAAAGAAAGAATTAATCAAACAAGTCGCTAACCACAGGACCGGAATTGTAGTACTATCTGATTCTACTTGTAATGTTCCATTTTTAATCATTCTGTCAAAACCAAATCGCTCATTTTAAATATCCTAATTGAACTAAGGAAAAATTCCTGGTTGAACCTCATTAGAGTATTATTTTAGTCCAGATTCAAAAGCAAAAATTCAGATCACCCTAGAATATGGCAAGATCAGATGCACGATAAATGATTCAAAAACAAACGGCATTCACCTTGTTGGTGGGATTCGAGAGGTACAAAGCAAGCAATTTTACAGCTTGAAGTGGCGTTGCCGCGGACGAATCGATCTCATTTATCACGAGCTATACCCCAAAAAAAATTAAGAAATTCATGAGGTACAAAAACCTAAAAAAAATCAATTTGAAAACAAAAAACAAGTTCTCAATTTATTGAATCTAAAGTCCTACTATTTCACCTGATAACTGCCGAGGGCAATGTAAGATCTGTAAACGATTGAGTCCCTTTCAACGGCGTCGTCTGCGGAGAGATTCGGGATGTCGCTGCTATTGATGGCTGCCTGGTATGCACCCAAGTAGAAACTGTTCCTCAATCCAAACAACGGATCGGGTCCTCCCGCTGCCATTTTTGTTAAATTTCTTCAAATTCCCCGTGGATTAGATCTATCAAACAATTAGTTCCCGAGAGAAGGAAAGTGTGTGAAACAGCTACCAAAGCTTAAGCAATATATTTTTGTGGAAAAAGATACATGTGGCCCTGGCCAAGTAGCAGGCTTCATTGTTGTTCGTTCCGATTTAGAAGGCTGGTGTTATTCATTTTTGGGACTATTATGACCCAATTCCATTCGAATTTGATCCCATCACAAGCCTACTTATTTTTGGTTCCAGACCAAATGAGACCAGCCCAGCCCAAAATACAGCCCATTAGATATGCCATGAACTAAGAGGAAATTACACTAAACCAGATTTTTCAAGATTCAATTTCAAAAATCGGATCTAAGATTTATTTATACAAAAATCAAATATTAATTCAAATATTACAAATCAATATATTAATAATATTATAAATTCATTCATATACTCATCCACCACAAACCCTAAATCATTTTCTCCTTTTCTTCTCTCCATTCTCTCTTCTTATCTCATCTCTATCCATCCTCTCTGTCGATGTCGTTGCCAAAGAGCACCGTCGCGCAGAGACACATGTGATCGTTGTTGTGATGCCCCGCTGTATTGTGTCACGCCTCTTATCTTCTCTCTTCTTATCTTGTCTTTCTCTCTACCCTCTCCATCAGATCTTCGTTGTCGCCATCGACGAGCACCTATCGCCGGAGGTACCTGTGGTCGTTGCATCGCGTCAGGTCGTCGCAGCGGCGATGTGAGCATCACAAAGTGGCTTCGTCGCTGCCGCTACTTCGGTTCGATGGTGATAGTGGCGGCACCGCGGTTGCGATCTAGTGGACTTGTGGAGACTATTGCGGTGTGGTGGATTTGTGTGATTTGTAGAGATCGTGGTGGTGGTGGTGGCGGTTTGGGAATTTTTTACTGAGGTTGGTGGTTGCGGTGTGATGGAGATGAAGATAGAGGAGATGGTAGTGGTGGCTGTGATGGAGATGGTGGTGGCGATAGCTGTGGTTGTGGATTGGTAGTGATTGTGGTGCAACTGTTGGTGGTGGTCATGGCGGCGACAAGAACGATGATGGTAGGTTTGGGGATTTTTTGCTTGGTTGTGGTGGAGATGGTGTCACAATGGTGAAGAGTTTAGATGGTGGTTGTGGTGGTCACTGTGGTACGGTGTGATGGTGGTCAAAAAGTGATTTGGTTGATTGTAACCAATAAATTGGTTGGTATGTGACCAAAAAAAACAATATGTGGATAATGAAATAGATAATTGTAATCAATAAATATCGTGTGACCTAAAAATTTATTAATTTGTGATCAATAATTTCATAAATTGTGATCAATTAATTTCACATTTTGTATAACCACAAAATAAGTCGTGACGTATAAATATTTGAATTATGACCATAAAATAATTTGTGACATAAAAATTATGCCCCTGTTTGAAACCCATTTTTAGGTGGATAGAAATTTTGGAATAGTGATTTATGTGAGAATGTGTGGTGGAAAAGTGATGAAAAGTTTTTTATTTGTGTGTAATATTATTTTATTTGGAGAATGTGTGGTTGAAATGAATAATGAGAATAAGAAATTAAAGGGTGTCAAACGGGGGCTATGATTTGTGATCAATTATATGGAATTCGTGACTAAATTATAGGAAATTGTGACATTAATTTATTTAATAAATAAAATGTATGTTTAATTAATTAAATTATAAATAAAATTAAAAAAAAAAAAACCCGAGATTTGAAATTTCAAACTTAGTTTCTTAAATTTGAAATTGGTGAAACTTAATCCCTTAATCATGAAATTTTCCCATAAACTAACTTATCCACTAAATGTTTGATACATTTAGCCATATTTCATTCATATTCTTTAAAAACTCATTTTCAATCATATATTCTCTCAATAAAATAATTTTACACAATTTTTTTTTTTAAATCTTACTTTTAAACCATATATTTTCCAAAAAAGTATCGTTACAAAATCTATTTTCTAAAAAATGGGGTTTAAACACATCCGGAATAAAAAGTATGTAGTCTAATTCAGTTGCACCAAGATAATATACAAACAAGCACAATTAAAAACTATAAACACGCCCTAACTCCTACTTAGTATGCAAGGTGGTTTTCACAAACTTGTATGTTTGGGAAGTATTTATAAATTGTTTAAAATATAAATAGATAAGAGATAATGGGGGATAAATGAGTAATAATTATACGTTTTTTGCAATGTGTGAATAAAAAGCAATTTGAGTAATTATTTATAATTTATAAACATATGCCAAACACAGACTTGGCAACTTAAAAACTCACATTAAAATGATAATAAGTTGTGTTTGATAAATCGAATTAAAAAGATAATACATATAACATTATTCTCAATAAAAATCTTATAAATACTATCTCTCATAACGTTAATACCGACAAAATTGACATGATAAAAGAGAACTCTACAAGATATACAAACATGTGAACTTCTAAAAATACAATTGATGTACAAGACTTGTGAATAATTGAGCTGATGCCTTCATATCAAACAAACATATCCTCAAGAATATAATAAAAAAAATCCTCTCTCTCTCTCTCTCTCTCTCTCTCTCTCTCTCTCTCTCTCTCTCTCTCTCTCTCTCTCTCTCTCTCTCTCTCTCTCTCTCTCTCTCTCTCTCTCTCTCTCTCTCTCTCTCTCTCTCTCTCTCTGATAGGTAAAAATGAATTATATTGATCAAAACCATGTACAAGTACACCAGACAACTGGGCAAATCACAAATAAAGTATGCCATGCAAGTACTCCCGGCATACCGTGGCAAAATCACAATGAGTTATGTACACACGTACTCCGGGCATTCCCGGGTAAAATGAAACGAACATGTGTACAAACGATAAGTTCTAGGTATGAATAGTCATATACTCATGTTGAATCAAAACATTCGGATACAAAGAAAACATAACTTTGTATACGTGTGTTTTGATTCGTCTTACTATGGACTCAACTTGCGGTCTAAGATCCTCAAAAAAAAATCGGTTCCATGCCGTTCATAAGTGGTAAACGGTACTAGCAAGTGCAATCCGCTTCACCTCACTTTGCCATGTTGTGCCATGAGCTCCTTCTTGATCCATTTTAGTGCGCTTGCTAGTGTAGACATAGCTCTCCTTATACCAAGCCAAACTCTAATCTCATGCCAAACGAAAGTGCTAAGGTGGCAAGCAAAAAATAGATGTTGCACCGTCTCATTATAAATGCCACAAAAACAGCAACGTTGGTCTATCTCCAGGTGCATAAGCTTGTCCTTGGTGAGTAGCTTGGAGTAAGAATGAAGGCATGCTTCAGGGTGATAGAAGCATTCCAAACAGTTTTCGCCCAGACTACTTTCGGCCCCCTTCATCTTGAAAAATTCAAATGCCGCAGCAATGTTAAATCGCCCCTTCCGCTCTCTATTGAAAGGCTACGTATTTGCCTAACTTGACTAGGTTTCCAACCTCTGCCAACCCCTAAAGAAACAAAGTTAACGTTTCAATGCTTTGTTTCGACTTGTTCCAAATTTTACGGAAACATCCGGTATTTTCAAATTACTTATTTTCGAAGAATGCAAGGACATCGCTATATTCTAAGACATAACATCTAGTTTATCAAGTTCTTCGAAAAGAGTTTTCGCATCATCGACCCTACCGGTCTACCAATGTATACACTTGCAAGATTGAATTTTTCACCGATTGATCAATCGAGAAAACCACTGATCAAGTAACCACAAAAAAAAAAAATTAAAAAAAAAATGCTTGAGCATATCCGTATCATTAAAATTGTGCTCAACCTCTTTCTGCATTTCACTTAACTATCGAGAAGTGCCACCATCATTCCTTTTCACCCAACATACCCGAAAAATCATCAATGTCCAAAGACACCAAGTCCCTGTAAGGCATTTCACCAAACACCTTCGCAGCACCAGAGTGTTTATGAGCCTCAATCATTGTACTGCAAAAATAAACATCAGATTCAAACCCCATTTGGTGACGGCCACATAATGAATCACAACTGCAAATGATTTGCACTTTCAAGAAAAACAACCAATCCATTCAATATTGGAAGTGTTCGAGTGTGTAACTATCAATACGAAACACCCTTTTCTCTAATTAACTTATAAATACAAGACGCTGATCCAACAAAACCCGCATTAACGGGTGCCCTGAAGGTTGAATTCCAAACAAAAGCATTGGATTCATTCTAAGCATAGAAACAGAGCTATCAAAAGCATTCAATTCAACATAAACAATTGCAAGTGGTAACTCATGCCCATTGGATACTATGATGGAAGCATGAATTTGCTTCAGAGTTTGAAGGCTTTTGCAAGAATTTTAGATTGGATAATAAAGAACACGAGCGGAGGTCTAAAATAGTGATAATTACGAGTTCTCAAGGTGATTTGTTGATTGAAGAAAATATCGGGTTGAATACAGATTAAGGAAGCAATAGTGGAGCAAGCCGTTGAAAAGAAGGAAAGCAATTTTCAAGAATTGGTAAGATTTCTTGAACAATATCCGAACTAGTGACGAATTCCCACATCGAAAATTAAGCCATAAATTACCCTATATAAATAAAAGAATTGGGATACAATTGAGCACGACCTTACTTGAACAGGATTTGTTCTATAGGCTCGTACCTCTGTATCCTTGAGTTCTAAGGAGACAGGAAACCAAGTCTGGTTGATGATATGTGACCACCTGACCAGAGCGTGATTAACAGCGTTATGGCTCTAGTTTGGGGTCATAAAGGCAGTAGAGGATCGTTCTCAATTGGGTTTGCTCGGTTGGGATGGTCTGGTGGTTGTCTGACAGACTTCTTCAATCTTTTGCACGCTCGTTTTTATTTAAGAATAATGAGAGTGGCTGAAAATTATGGTGATTGTATTGTTGTGAATGGTATCTGGGTTGTAAATTGTTGCAGGTGGGTGGGGGTGATTCTGAGGTGGAGAAAAGCTGAACAGGTGGTGGTTTTTAACATGAAGCCATGGCACTACTTTGAACCAATGGCAAATTGATTAGAACAAACTAGTGATTTCTACATGCTTGGTGAATGGTGATTAGTTTTTTATTGTACTGGATATTTTAATAGACAAAATTTCGATTTTTTTAACTTTAATTGTAGTCTATTCCACTTTATTAAATACGCCATTCGTAAGATTCCCAAAAAAATAAAGATCGAAAGAAAAGTTTTTCGTTCTTTTCGCCTTAATTTACAAAACATCATGGGACAAAGCACGCATTGTGTTCATCATAAATTTCAATGGATCATGCTACATGCACGAATTTTTTTACCAAATCTTTTAACTCACAATGGGAATGTGGACCACATTGTCGAAATTTTTAAATAGACGCAGGTCAAGCGTATTATGTGAGAGGGGATAATCCATTATTTACAAACCATTATGTACAAATGGATTAACCCAATTTCAATAACTCAAGTCACACTTGTGCACACAAATGTATATGCGGGATTGTTTAATTTTTTCATGAATGTAGTTATGAAGAAAACTAAAGGAGCGAGAGAGTTTAGAATATAAAGATGTCAAGTTTACTATTTAGGATCGATATAATTGAGAATGCCAATCTTTAAGGTGCAGCAGCCCATTTGTGAAGGTGGGCTAGCTTGATAGGATAAAAAAGCCTATAAGATTCTGGGCCAATGCGATGAGTATCAAATTGACATAAATAACACCAATGCGCTGGTAAAAATGGCATAAAAAAAAGTAATTACAACGAACAAGCCATGATTAGTGAAAAAAAGGGGGAAAAAAGTTACCAACACCATAATGGGGGTTTTCATTAAATTCAAAATTGAATTAAGATGAAAATATAAATTAGTATATAAGATGTTGATTTATTCCTCTTAATAAAATTATCTTTTAATATGAAACTTTTAAGTCTCCATGAACAACTCGATATGATTAAGATTCTAAATGAACACACGAATTTTAAAATTGATTTGCTCAAATAAGCAATCATTTTGTAATGGCATGTTAAGATATAAATTTTGCATCGAATAATGATGAAAATATATACCAACATAAGAATTTCGAACCATTTCTTTTAATAAAGTTAACTTTTTAAGATGAAATTTTAAATTTAGTTTGCTGAACTTTTTTACCAATATTTTTTTTTACCAACTCGATATTTTTATTTCTTTTCCGACCCAAGACCCACAAAGAATGATTGCTAGTCTATGCAAGCTTTTTCCAGGAAAAAAATAAAAATAAAATAAGGCTACATTTTTCCAGAAAAAAAAAAAAAAAGGTCAATTTCCCTTAGCTCCAACTCCAAGTCTGCAAATATTACTCATGTTTTTACCGATCAAAAAAAAAAAAAAATATTACTCATGTTTTTTAACTGCTTATTATGACATTAAGTCCCTATTTGTCATCCATTTTTCGAAAACTTTTTTTCTTAAACTCATTTTTGGTCACACATTCACGTAATAAAATTTTAACCACACGTCCTCCGAAAAATGACTATTTCAAAACTCGTTTTCTTCTTTAAAAAACTATTTTTAATGTTTATCATACGGGCAAAGCCCCTTTAGTGTCCGGCCCCCCACCAATAGGGGGTGCCCGGGTTTGACCCGGGCACCAAATTTCTGGCACGGAAGCCCGGGCACCAAATTTCTGGCACGGAAGGGTGATCCTTATCAGACAGGAGCTATGCATGTCGTCGTCGAAATAAGACAGTAAAATAGTAACCCAAGATAAAAGGCTAAAATATCTTGCAACCTCTCCAATCTAAATCTGGGTCAGTTCACTTTGCGAAAAGCTAATCATTTCAATGAAAAAGGAAAGTGAAGTTAGTGATTTGTGGAATCAAGTTCTTCTCCTTTACATCTATCTGACATTTTGAGCATTCTAAGCACATCCAACGTCTCTTATGGCTTTAATGGAGTGGCATTACATAACATGGCCCTCCACTTGTTTGTGCAGGATACGATGAACCACTTTTTTAACTTTTACCTTTCTTCCACATGATTTTACCTTCCCAAATCCAAATAAAAATGAAAAATATTCATTCGATAAAGTTCATGGATTCAGTCGCCCAATTAACGTTGATCGAATATATGAAGGTTCTCACTGAACGTCAATTAATTTTCAGATGAAAATGTTGAAAATTGATCCCAACAATTTACATCATCGAAAAGAAGTTAAATCTTATACAAGTTCTAACTATAAACTAAATTTTTATGCGATGTGTATGCCTTTCTCCAAGCAAGAAATGTTCTCCCTTGAAATCAGGAATAAAGCATTGCTCAAAGACACCAAGAATCTCATTGAGTGCACGATTCATGTGGGAGACTAGAGAGATTAGACAAAGAAAATGTTGTACTAAACATAGAGAGAAAAACATGATGATTCATAATGCCCCACTTCTTTGTTGAGAGGGATGGAAGTAGGGTGCAGGTAATGCCAAAAGTCTTTTCCTGAGAGTTTTGCATGTCAAAGTTTTGTGTCTTTTTTCGACTTCTCAAGTCCAATCTATTCGAACATCTTAAATATTTAAATTACAGAGGATACAGATTCCAAAAATGCATAGTTTCTCCTTAAAAATAAGCTTAGGAGTCGGACTCGCACAAAGTGACGGTGCAAAAACTACTGAAAAAATAATTCTACTTTTATCATGAGAGAATGAGAAAATTAGGTGGCAAAGAAGATTGACATAAAAGAAGATGAAGCACGAGCCCCTGAGCCATGCTCAAGTTTTTGCATTATGTCCCTCTCTGGGAGGGATTCTCACGGGAATGGGAATCGATTTTTGAACCGTTACTTAATGCCACGTGTCTGTAGATTTTGGTCCTTCAATAAATTTACATGGTTTAATTACCATTTTGCCCTCACTTTTGCAGAAAATTGTTGAAATGTTATGACTTTGACCAATGGAGGGCACAAAGGGAATTCTCCTCTGACACGTTCTTCAGTCCATTTTGTGGAATTTTTACCGTTGTGGCGTACAACGGTAAAAAAATCGCTTTTAATCAAATTAAAATTGCTTCCAAACGGCCCCTATATATATATATATATCAAGAAATCTAAGTCAAATACAGGATAGAAACATATTTGAAAAATTACAAGAGAAAATATCTAACTTTTTTTTGACAACACTAACTAATGCAAATTTATTCATACATAACATATATCGAATGAAGAGAAAGATTCATAATTTCTTTCTATCCATTCTAAAACGTTTATTATTCCCACATAATACATATCGAAAGAACAAATACTCACTTATTAATCATTTATTTTTGTCTATTTATAATTTAAAACGTTTATATTACTTTCCAAACCCACCTAATTGTGTCCATCCATGGTAAAATCCGACAAAAAAATCTCACTCAAATGATCAATCTCTCTATTTCTTATATAAAAAGTTCCCACTAAACCAAAAAAGTGGGTATCTCTAGGTCAAACCGATGTAGTTAATTGCACCTTTTCTTTATGCTGACCACGCCGCAGGTGCCTTCATAATGCTCGATGCGGCACCCCACACCGATACCCCGCAGGCATACAAAATAGGTTTTACCTAGAAAATTTGTCTTTTGCTTTTGCCCATGTTTAGCATATATTTTTTTAAATTTAATTTTTCTAAAACTCTTTTTCACATTCTTTCAATAAAATAAATTTATATATGAATTCATAATTTTTCTACTTTTAATCATATATTCTCCAAAAATCACATATCACAAATTATGCATATCAGTTCCACAAGATGGAACCAATGTTGTCAAAATTGAACCGAACCAGCCGATTCAATCAAGAAAATCTGGAATCGGGGTGCAACTCAAGGTTGTACGATTATGACTAGAAGGCTCTTAAACTAAGAACCAGAAGAAGTTGACAAATGTCTGGTTCAGCCGTAAATCAATTGACCTTAAACTGATTTTACGGGTTAGCTTTCTCGATTAAAAAGATTTAAAACTTGGGGAAATTTCATAATTAAGAGGTTCAGTTTTACCAATTTCAAATTTAAGATATTATGTTTAAAATTTCAAATCTCGAAATTTTTTAAAATTTAATTATAAATTAATTAATTAAGCATATATTTTATTAGTTAAATATATTAAAGTCGCAATTCCATATAATTTGGTCATAAATTTCATATAATTGGTCACATATTATTAATTGGCATAAATCACAATTTTCATATGTCACAAATTATTTTACGGTCACAGCTCAAAAAAATTATAAGTAACAATTTGTTCATCGGTCACAAATAAAAAATTTAGATGTCAAAATTCATTCATCGGTCACAAATCTATCTAATTAATAAGTCACATATTATTCATTAGTCACAAATCACAAATTTTATATGTCACAAATTATTTTACGGACAACTCAAAAATTTCACATGTCACAATTTGTTTATCGATCACAAATAAAAAATAGAAACATCACAAAACACAAATATTATAAGTCACAACTTAGTAAACAGTCACAAATTGTCAAATTATCGATCACAAATTAATAGTTTTTTTTTTGTCAAACATTATTCTTTGACACATTTTATCTTTTTCATTGGTCATGGATTAACTAATTTAATGATCACAATCAACCAAATAACATGCGACCACAACCCATTCTTATGACTATCACCGTACCACTCCCTCCAACAGCACCACTGCAATCGTCATCGCCAAAACCGCCACCACCTCGCGACAACAACACCACATCATGGAAAATACCACCACATCGTCGCACCGATACATCAACATCTCCACAGACCCGTCGCCACCAACATCTTAACACCACCATCACCAAGATCCACCGTCTCCAAAAAAATCATAGCCACAATCACATCCAACATAACCTCTGCAATCGTTGGATCCAACAAAGTCACCATCACCTAAACACCACCACGATAAGCAACACCACTACCACAGCCCCCATCCACCAACGGAAAACGCACACAAAAATTCACATTAGATCTCGGAGTTGCAAGTCCCGACCACAACACACAGCAAATCTTGACCACGCATGCGGCGCGACAGCTACCGCCACAAAAAAACCACAACCACAATCACATCCAACATAACCTCTGCCATCGTTAGATCCTACAAAGTCACCATCACCTAAACACCACCACGATAAGCAGCACCACCACCACAACCCCCATCCACCAACAGAGAACACACACAAAAATCCACATCAGATCTTGCAGTTGCAGGTCCCGGTCCTGGCCACGACAGACAGCAAATCTCGACCACGCATACGACGCAGCAGCTGTGGCACAACGTAGTGGCCGTACGCAGTAGCACCACTATAGCCACCAACAAAAATGACAGCCACCGCCACCACTAGATTTAATGAAACCACTCTGTTGCCGTCGCCAAATCCAACCAGCCACAACAACCACAGTAAGAGAGATGCACGCGGGGGAGAGGGAGAGAGAGAAGAATGTAAACACACACGGCACATAGGCGAACCACCCGAAATTACTCTGTCGCCATCACCACGACACCACCACCAACACCAACACCAACACCAACTAGCTACCACAACCACGGCACCGTCGCCCTTTCCACGTCGCCACGTCATTAGAGAGAGAGAAGTATGTTGAAACTCAAATGAGAAATTAGGGATTTAATATCAGGGTAGGGTGGGATGGGGTGTATATAAATTAATTTCTAGTTTTATAATATTATTATTGATATTTAAAGATGAGAATTTATCTCATTTTTTAAAAGAAATTCTTTAAAATTGAAAAATTTCAATACACACTTTCAAATTCAAAAAACTTCTAGAATTCTTTCAAAAATCAAGTGGTCACATATGTGACCATCTAATAAAATTTTTGTGGCCCAATTATTAATTAGATAGGCTAATGTTACAATAATATACAATTACGTAATAATCACAATTACAAAGACACAAATTATGATTCACAATTAATTTAGTTATAAATCACACATTATTATAGATTACAACTTATTTATTGATCATAAATTAACTAATCACAATTTTCAATTATCTGGTCACATCTTACCTTTTTATCTCGCTTTCTCACCCTATACACACTCCACCACTGTCGGTACTACCTATTCATCGTAACTGCATAAGATCTACAACTAGGGGTGTCCAAAATATCCGAACCGAACCGGACCGAACCAAACCCGAACCGAACCGAGCGGTTCTTCATAAGTTAAAGACCTGAACAGGTACCCGAATCGAGAACCGAAAAGTTTGGATCGGGTCTTGGGTCTCGACCAAGAACCGAAGAACCGAATGAGACCCGAAACTAAATAATTTTTTTATTTTTTTATTGAATTAATTAAATTATTTTATTTTTTCTAACATTTTACATTAGTGGAAGATTAATAAATCAAGATTTGAATTTTTATCTGAGGTTGTAAGGGATGTTCCTGCCATTCCTGTATCTACAGTTGCTTCTGAGTCAGCATTTAGTACTGGAGGACGCATTCTTGATCCATTTAGGAGTTCTTTAACTCCTAAAACAGTTGAAGTCTTAATTTGTACACAAAACTGGCTAAGAAAATATTCTAGACTCTTGAAAGTTTCTCAAGATGAAATTTGCATTGAAAAAACAAAGTTCTATGAGGGCATTGAGACGGGTAATAGATATATATTATATTTTTTTTATCAAATCTTATTAGTTGAATATTTTTTAGTTTATTTGTTTGTTAATTGTGCTTTTTCAATTCTTGTAGAGTTTTTTGTCATAGCAAGTCAAGCAGTAGCAGTTGATGATTAAATCAAATAGTTGGTAAATATTAATATCTACTTTTTGGTATTTGTATGCATTTAATTAATGTTATTCGACAGCTAGTTATTTTTATATTTTTGAATTTGGTTATGTTAATTTGTAAAAGTTACAAATGAAATGTCATTAGTTATATTTATGTAGTGTTGCTGTAAATGTTAAAAAATTTAATTATGGTACGGAATCGAACCGACCCGAACCAAACCCGAACGGTTCCATAATTATATTTGGACCCGACGGGTCCATTTATTAAATACCCGAAAATTTTGGAATCGAGCAGAACCAAACCGAACCGAACCGACCCACGGACACCCCTATCTACAACCCACAACTATCACAACCACAACCACCTCTATACCTACTCAACTTGTTTTCTCGCATTCGTCACATGTTTTCTCCTCGCACTACCACCATACCATCGCACAACAGCCACTTGTTTTCTTCTCACCCAACCTCACAACATCCTACCCTCATTTCTATTTGACAACCATAGAGATGACAATAGAAAATGACCGCCATTTCAACCCTCGCCTCTCGCAACAATGCATTGCACATCCACCGCACCATTATTACTGCAACCGCACCACCGGTATCACCACACCACTATACGCAGATTTTTACACTGCACTACCACCATCACGTAGATTCGCACCAACAAGACAAAATATCATATCTTGTCCATTTTTCACCTCTACCACTGCGATTGGGATTTGACCGTGTATCGATCCACCACCAATTGGAAAGGGAAAGACGATGTTGGTTTTCTATGGTGGTAGGCGAAGTTGGAGGGTGGCGGCCGAGAGAACACACACATACACAAAAAGAGAAAGAAGCACATACAAATATGGTAGAGAAAACATCATCTTGGTTGGGTGGGCATGGGTGTGGAGCGCTTGGGTAGGAGCGTTTATGTTGGTGGGTGGATGCATCGGTGGACCCAGGATCTCGAGTCAGCACGGGCGATCGTGGATCATCGACCGTTGTTGATAATAAAATATTAAGAGCCCCTTTTTTTGTTGTTGCAAAAAAATGCATTTTAGAATAGTGATTTGATGAATAATGTGTGGTTAAAAATAAGAAAAAATTTTGAATTTGCATGTAATATTCTTTTATTGAAAAATGTGCAATTGAAAGAAGAGTGAAAAATATATTTTGAAAAAAAAAAGTGGAATCAAACGAGGTCTATGATTTAAATATAACATTATTTTTTTTTCAAACTAAAAATATATAATTTTGTTGTAAAAATTAACAATATTCATCAAATGATATTGTTCCAAGTTTTGTATAATTCAAAGGAAGTGTACGGGTTAAAATTTTTATAGTTGCATTAAAACTGCTAATTTGTAACATATATTGTTTTTGTAAATTTAATATCAAATTTCATGAGTGCCACAATGGTCAAGCGTTTGATATCTTATATAGGAGTTGCGGGTTTGAATCCACTCCCTTGTTCCATTTAATTTTGGCAAAAATTGTTGAATTAAACATATTTCAAATAAAATTGTTGTCAAAAGGATTCAAAACATGGGTCCTCTCACGTAAATATACAAGCTATGGCCAGCTGAACTAAAATAAATGAATGAAAATAAAAGAACATACAATGTATATAATCCGAAATGTTTATTCATTGTCCGAAAGAAAAAACTGTTTCAGCGCACCCAACACGGGCGGCCGTCGGGATTCGCTGGGTGCTGGGTCCGCCGTTGGATGGATGTATTTGATTTTTTACAAGTAAATTTTTGTAGCTGATTATTGAAATGAAAAGTTAAGAAGTAGGTTCGTGTGTAATTTTTTAGTTTAGTTATTGGCTAGCCATAGTTATAGTTTCTTTCAAACCTTTTGCTTCACTCCTTTTCCGACGTGGGATTGATAAGATTACGTGGTCAACTGGTCAAGCCTTTGAACTTTTAACAGTCGGTGGGATTACTTTGAAACAGTGTGCTATTTTTATTTGAAAAAATTGTATTGGAAAATCTAAAACCCAAAATTAAGTTATTTCTTGAATTTCAATACTTGATTTCTTTTTTCATTTCGTCTCTACTTTTCTCATTAATTTTATTTTAGTAGCACACTAAACGGTATTTGAAAATTAACTTATTTTCTGGCATATATTTATTTATTACAATCAATTCAATTCAATTCGATCTTTCGATCGACCCTTTTTTTTTTTAGGTCGATGACGAGTGAATTTTGGAAACATGGGTCATGGGATGGAGCACACAGTTTTTTTTTTTTGGGTGAACTGACATGCCTTGTACTTGAAATCCCTTTTCTAAAAGGGTAATTTTGTCAAATCGCATCTACTTTCCTTTGGTATCAGCCAAAAAGAACAATTATGAGTGTATTTGAGACACATTATTTTGGAATAATGTATTTTGAAATAATAAATTGATGAAGAATGTGTGATTAAAAATGAAGGAAAAATTATTGATATAATGAAAAATATTATTTAATTGAATAATGTATGATTGAAAATGAGTAGAAGAATAAAAATGAAAATTTTAATGTGTACCAAACAGAGGCTATATCATGACTATATTTTAATTGCACTCAAGGTCCTAAATTTTTACGACGACTTATTTTGTCCACCGTGTTTATAAAAAATTACAAAAGTTTGACACAATAATTTGTCCTCGTTTCACAACACAAATAGAATATTTGATAAAAAAACATCATCGAGAATATACTATGCTAATTAATGAAATATCGAATAAGAATTAGTAAAATAACTTAGGGAAATAAGCACTACAATAAACAAAAATTAAGAATGTTAAATACAATTAAAATATGGTATATCAATATAGCTCCCTTTCAAAAAAGGAAAGGCTGGACAAAAAGCAGCTCCCAATCCCTACCCCCACTCACCTGCCAACAACCATACTCTACTCATCCACTAGTAACTTTCACTTCGTCTTGCTTCTCTTTCAAACACCAAGCTTGTGTTCTCCATGGAAGTGACACGACGACTATGAGATGTCAATTTTTAATTAGGAAAAAGTTCTCCAAAAAGTATAGAAAAATCAAGTGGAATGGACATGTTTTGAGATGAAGTGTAATATTAAGGTTAAATGACATGTTATCGAATTGTGTACAATGAACGCTTTCTCCGAGTTTTCTCTCTTTCTTTTTTTTTTCCTACTTTTTATCCATATCGACAAACAAATCGAGCGAAGACTTTTATGCCTAGTTTCAATAACGGTAGGGACTAAAAAGTTTCAAAAGGAACTAAGTGCCATCTTCAGCAAAGGCTGAGGGCCCCAGTACGAATTTCCCTGCATACTGTATGTATTTTTTGTTTCCTGAAATTCTTCTCTCTTCTTCTGTGGTGTGTGGTTGAACCAGGTGTGTGGGGTGGGAGTGGTCACGCTTAGTCACAAGTCACAAGACCCACTTTTTGACAACC
The DNA here is from genome assembly GCA_019097785.1 of Fraxinus excelsior. Classification (NCBI taxonomy): domain Eukaryota; kingdom Viridiplantae; phylum Streptophyta; class Magnoliopsida; order Lamiales; family Oleaceae; genus Fraxinus; species Fraxinus excelsior. Next base: position 2,229,226 of record CM032631.1, read on the forward strand.
TTCCTAACAACGAACAAAAAATAAATTCGAACGTTGGAACAATGGCCTACCACAATCCTTCACTAAAAGCCTGAACTCATCATGTTCTAAGATATATGGGCCCCATTATTATCCTTTCAATTCGACAAATATTAACTACTCTTTTACAAATTTTATTTAGGTCCCGGTTTGAGAGCCATTAATTTCTTGTAATGTATTATAGGATAATAGATTAATGGAGAGTTTATATTTAAAAAATAAGAAAACTTTATTGATTTGTGTATAAAATATTTTATTTGATGAATGTGTGGTGAAGAATGACTATAACAAATAATTTAAAATTTTAAAAGATGAAAAATATGACTTAGAGTTTGTTTGGTAGATATTAAAATCGAATTAAAATTGAAAAATTAGTCGTTATTGTTGACTTTTATTAGACGATTAGACGGATGAGTCCAAATAACGACTATATTTTTAATTTTAATTAGATTTTAATTGCTATTAGTTTTTCATTCTTTTGGCAGGTTTTTGTTAGATTAATTTCTTGGGTGGAGTTCAACAATGGAAGCCGACAGTGCAAAAACTACAAACCCAACAGTTGGAATTTGGAAATGAATAAAAACATAAGAAAACGTCCATTTTTCCTCCTCATCTCAACTTTTCATTAACACTTTCTTGTGATTTTTTATATGATAAACAAAACAAAACGTTCACATGCACACCACCCAAGAAAGTTGCAGATACTCATTCCTCTCTCTAACTAAACACTTTTCTTCTAAATAAAATATATAATAAATGTGGAATTAATTGACTAGGGTGTTGGAATTTCTCTTTACAGCTTTCAGCTTTGTGTAGTTAGTGCAAAAGGGTTTATTCCTTCGTGGGTCTCCTTCACTCTGCTGCACTTGGGAACCATTAATGGTAGATATGAGTAGTTGTACTTCTTGAAGAAAAAGCTGTACACTTCTCATTCAAGAAAGACTTGTTTGATTTCTTTCTTTTGGGAATTCTTGGATTTTACATTTTGGGTGCAACCCAAAATGAAGGATGGTAAAGGAGTTGGCTTTATGCTGCTGCTGCTGTGTTTGTGGATTGTGGCTGGGTGCTGTTTGGGACAGAACACTTCAGATTCGGTTACTGCTGTGTATATTGTGACAATGAAACAAGCCCCTGTTTCTCATTACTACAGCGAGTTTAGAGTGAAGAAAGGACAACACATTAAGCGCAGTGATTCTGAGAGAAGGACTAGACTGGATAAACCCAGGTATTCTTTTTCTTAAATATTTACCCTTTAGATTATTTACATATATAAAATGCAATTTAAGGAAATGACAAATGTATGACTAGCTGGATTGTTTCATATGTATACTGCTTTCTTGTTTTGTAGAAATGATTGGAATTTGGATAAACTTGATTAGGAAAGGAAAAGCTAAAATATTGACTCCTTGGAAGTTTCTTTTAAAAAATTAGGGGAATAATATTTGGGTTTTGGTTATTAAAGCCTAATCTGTGTCTCGTATTTAAGTTGAAATTGATAAAGGCTCTTAGGCAGTTGTGTTAAAAATAAAATAAAAAAATGAAAAGCCTCTCTTACGATTTCCCCAAATCATTGTCAAAATAAATAATTGATGTTAGTTGAGTTTCTGAGCACTTATATGTGAATAACCTTACTTATGCCAAGCAATTGGATTATTATATATTTTTGCTATTATCATTGGAATATCGTGTCACCGTCTATATGTGATTAAAATGTTTGGATTATGAATCGAGAAGGTTGACATTTTTTTTTGGTTTTATATTTGAAATCAGCAACATTTCAAGAACAGATAGGCACAACGGATCACATGTAGCTCGCGTACATGATTCCCTATTGAGGAGGGTATTAAGAGGGGAAAAATATCTTAAATTGTACAGCTACCACTATCTGATAAATGGATTTGCTGTGCTTGTCACCCCACAGCAGGTTTGTTGCTAAATTTTTCGCACCTTTATTGTTAATTGACTCCTATGATACTTATTGTTGATTAATTTTGTGTATTATTGTAAGTGCCATATTTGCTTGATCAAATCTTTTCATGTTCCCGTTGATGAATTTTTAACACTGTTGACTTTTAAAGGCCGACAAGCTTTCGAGGAGGAGAGAAGTGTCAAATGTGGTTTTGGATTTCACTGTAAGAACTGCAACCACTCACACTCCCCAGTTCCTAGGTCTTCCGCAAGGGGCATGGGCAAAAGAAGGTGGATTTGAAACTGCAGGAGAAGGGATCGTGATTGGATTCATTGACACCGGAATTGATCCATTGCACCCCAGCTTCTCTGATACACCTGATAAACCGTATCCAGTACCAGAGCATTTTTCTGGCATTTGTGAAGTCACACGAGACTTTCCATCTGGATCCTGCAATAGGAAGCTTATTGGGGCTCGCCATTTTGCGGCATCTGCGATAACTAGAGGGATATTCAATGCCACTCAAGACTATGCTTCACCGTATGATGGGGATGGCCATGGAACGTAAGTATAGGCCTTGTGTTGTTATAACTGGATCGCTATACATCTTGATATTCAGTGTGGAAGAGGGTATCTTCTTCCTTTCTATAGAGAAGTTCTACAATTCAACCTAGAAAAAAATTGATAATTCATGTTAAGTTTTGATTCCTCAACAGTAACATGGAAAACTCCTTTACCCCATGCGGAAGTTAGTTTCTGTCAAGAGAACATCTGCTTCTTTCCTGACCCATGTTTTCACCAAGATTCTTTAAATTCCTTTGCCTTCCTTTGTTGTCAAGTCTGAAAATATTTATCACACTTATTCTTTTGAATGAGTTCAACCCTTGATAAGGATAGCTTTTAGTTTCATCTCATGTCATGCAATGAAGAGAAGAAAAGTTAATTATATGAAACAGAAAAACATCTTGAACTATAGATATAACTCTCCACTTTTCATGATGCAATTATTTCAATCTTTTACGTTGTTTCTTAATGAACTAGTAGCTAATTTGTCTAAATTTTCATAATGATACAGCCATACGGCTGCAACTGCAGCTGGAAACCATGGGATTCCGGTTGTAGTAGCTGGACATCACTTTGGAAACGCCAGTGGAATGGCTCCTCGTTCACAGTAAGTTGACTTTCTGTCTTTGAATTCTATTTATTGCCTTCTCTGAGTCTCTCAGTCCTCAACCTTACACAAGATGCTTTGACACAAACATATAAAAAGAATTTGTCTTGTTAGCGAACTTCATATGAAGTGTCAAGTGTTTATCTCAGGGCCAGTACTCTAAAGTTCTGCAGTTTTCATGCCAGATGGCTGATCTTATTTCCTAGTTTTGTATGTGCTGAATTATGAATTGACCACATGCCAATATTTTCTAGCATTGCTGTTTACAAGGCATTATACAAGAGCTTTGGAGGCTTTGCTGCGGATGTAGTTGCTGCCATAGACCAGGTGCATTAATGCTTCATTTTGGATTTCCTTGCATTTATCTTTTTATCTTTATTTTTTTTCCCCTTGTTCATACTCTGAAATAATTAATCATATATGTCATACATTTGTATTGATAGGATTACATATTCAATTTTGCAGGCAGCTCAGGATGGAGTGGATATAATAAGCTTGTCAATAACTCCAAACAGGCGTCCTCCAGGCATTGCCACTTTTTTTAATCCTATAGACATGGCATTACTATCAGCCGTAAAGGCAGGTATCTTTGTAATACAGGCAGCAGGGAATACTGGACCATCACCTAAGAGCATCTCTTCCTTCAGTCCATGGATCTTTACCGTGGGTGCTGCTTCTCACGATAGAGGCTATAGTAACTCTATTGTCCTTGGAAACAACATAACAATTTCTGGAGTTGGACTTGCATGTAAGTGGGGGTTCCTGAGCTATTGATTGACTTCTTTTATTCTTCGGAAAATATGATATCAATCCAGTGTCTAGTCATGCACAAGAATCTAAGAGCAATGTCTATACTTTATAGCATAAAACAGTCTGAATTGAAAAAAAAAAAAAAAAAAAAAAAAATTATTGATGGATTACTTGTCTAAGTATATATACATTATACTGAGTTTATTGGTTTTATCTTACTATAAATAGAAAGTCTTATTTTTATATGATTCTAATCTACCTATGAGATGCTATATTTTTATTTATTTATTTTTTAAGTTCAAGCCGTCCTTATTTTACATGTGAGATTTTTTTCTTATTTTATATCATTCTTATCTACTCGTGAGATTTTTTTTTTTAGTTCTATCTGTCCCGATTTTGCACTTCCATTGTTATTTGGACACGAAAATATAATTGTAACTTCCATTGTTATTTGGACCACTGATGGTAACACTTAATTCACTTTGTTATAACCTGCACCTTTAGTCACATGAAAACTTGTAATTATGTTAAGCTTTACATTGTTGTGTGCAGCGGGAACGGATGGAGATACAATGTTTACGCTGGTTTCTGCAATTCATGCTCTAAATGATACTGCTGCTGCAAATGACATGTATGTTGGTGAATGTCAAGATGCCAGCAATTTCAATCAGGATATTATCCAAGGGAATCTCATGATATGTAGCTACTCAATCCGGTTTGTACTTGGGCTGTCCACTATCAAACAAGCTTTAGAAACAGCTAAAAACCTCAGCGCGGCTGGTGTTGTGTTTTACATGGATCCCTTCGTCATAGGTTTCCAACTTAACCCTATCCCCATGAGATTGCCTGGCATTGTAATTCCATCTCCAGATGATTCCAAGGTACGTTTGAATTCTTATAAATTTTACCAATTCATAAGAACACATATAGAAGAGTTTTGCAAATCAGGGGTATTTTGGATATTACATATTTTTATTAGGTTGTCTTAACATTCCTACAATACATAAATGATTTTTATATGGGACCTTTTTTGTGAGTCAGATAGATGTGAGAATGTAACACTCTCTCGAATATAGTGAAAACCTGCAATGGCTAGTGCATGTAATTGCTGTCAAAAGTTGGAAATAGGTTTAATCCATAACAATTTGCTTGGCAGGTTTTGCTTAAGTACTATAATTCTTCTTTGGAGAGAGACATAGTTACACAGAAAATTGTTAAGTTTGGGGCAGTCGCATGCATCTCTGGTGGAATAAAAGCAAATTTCAGCCATTCTGCTCCAAAGATTATGTATTATTCTGCTAGAGGACCAGATCCAGAGGACAGTTTCCTTGATGATGCTGACATACTGAAACCAAACCTTGTCGCACCCGGAAACTTAATATGGGCTGCCTGGAGTTCCCGCGGTACTGACTCAGTTGAGTTTCAAGGTACTTATCCCATGCACAAGAAAATCCTCAAATTACTAATGCAATATTTCTTCAGAGATCTTGAATAAGATTATGCTGGACTATGGTAAATTCTAGGTGAAAACTTCGCTATAATGTCTGGAACGAGCATGGCTGCTCCTCATGTTGCTGGCCTTGCAGCTTTAATAAGGCAGAAATTTCCCACCTTTTCTCCTTCAGCCATAGCGTCTGCACTTTCAACAACAGCTTCACTTTCTGATAAAAATGGAGATCCCATTATGGCACAACGTGCTTATGCGAACCCAGATTTGAACCAATCTCCTGCTACACCCTTTGACATGGGTAGTGGTTTTGTTAATGCAACTGCTGCACTGGATCCAGGCCTTATTTTTGATTCAAGTGAGTCGCATTGCTTTTATCTCTAAGTTATGTTTCACATTGCACATAAATTCTTGAAAATTTTAGGCGATGTCATGATTTAAGTGTTACATGTTTGTAACTGGAGAAGATTGTCCTACTTTTATCCTCAATCGTTGTGCATCTGGCTATGACATAAGTAAGAAAAGCTCGACATTCACGTCAAGAAAACTTGTTTAAACTGAGGGAAAATACTGAAGTTAACTAAGAAAAGGAAAAAAAAAATAAAAAAATCTATTTAACTTCAGAAAGAGCTATAAACAAAATGGCAAGAAATCTTGAACCCTGATTTCTACCCGTTGCAGGTTACGATGACTACATGTCCTTCCTTTGTGGCATAAATGGATCATCTTCTGTAGTTCTAAATTACACCGGTCAAAGCTGTGGAGTTACTACCATGAATGGCACCGACCTAAACTTGCCCTCGATCACAATATCAAAGTTGAACCAGTCGACCACCATTCTACGAGCAGTGACTAACATGGCTGGAAATGAGACATATCAAGTAGGTTGGAGTGCCCCATATGGAGTATCCATTAAGGTGATGCCGACTCATTTTTATATTGCAAGTGGAGAAAAACAGGTGTTGAGTGTATTCTTTGATGCAACCATGAACAATTCAGTTGCAAGTTTTGGAAGAATTGGACTGTTTGGTACTCAGGGTCATGTAGTCAACATTCCTTTGTCAGTCATTGTGAAAATTTCATACAATACAACTACTAATGGCTGATGATAATTTCTTTGTGACAGAGTCCGATTTTTTCATTAGTTGCTCTGTAAATGATTTTGTGATGTAGATAAGGAATTGATTGATCAAATAACTGATATTTCCTTTGTCGTTGTTAAGAAAACTGATTTCATCGTATCCTGCACAAACAAGTGGAGGGCCATGTTATGTAATACCACTCCATTAAAGCCATAAGAGACGTTGGATGTGCTTAGAATGCTCAAAATGTCAGATAGATGTAAAGGAGAAGAACCTGATTCCACAAATCACTGACTTCATTTTCCTTTTTCATCAAAATGATTAGCTTTTCGCAAAGTGGACTGACCCAGATTTAGATTGGAGAGGTTACAAGATATTTTAGCCTTTTATCTGGGTTACTATTTTACTTTCTTATTTCTACAACAAGGACATACTGTCTGATAAACATTAGACTTGTGCATTCTTGGGTCTCAACAGTAATACGACAAGTGCTGCTCTTTTTTAAATGAGAATGTAAAAAGCTTGCATAGGATAGCAATCGTTCTGTCTTGGGTCAGAAAAGAAAAAAAATATTGGTAAAAATGTTGAGCAAATTAGATTTAAAATTTCATTTTAAAAAGTTAACCTTATTAAAATGAATAGTTTGAAATTCTTATGTTAGTATATATTTTCATCATTATTCGATGCAGAATTTATACCTTAACATGTCACTACAAAATGTTTGCTTATTTGAGCAAATCAATTTTAAAATTTCGTTGAGACTTAGACGTTCTAAATTAAAAGATTAACCTTATTAAGAGGAGTAAATCAAATCTTTATATATTATCAAAATCTTATATATTAATTTATATTTTCATATTAATTCAACTTTGAATTTAATGAAAAACCCCATTCTGGTGTTGGTAACTTTTTCCCCCTTTTTTCACTAATCATGGTTTGTTCCTTATAATTATTTTTTTTTATCGGCGGAATTCACTATATGCCATTTTTAACAGCACATTGGTGTTATTTATGTCAATTTGATACTCATCGTATTGGCCCAGTATCTTATAGGCTTTTTCTCCTATCAAGCTAGCCCACCTTCACAAGTGGGCTGCTGAACTATCGCACCTAAACGATTGGCATTGGCTCAATTATATCGATCCTAAATACTAAACTTGACCTCTTTTCATTCTGAACTCTCTCGCTCCTTTAGTTTTCTTCACAAATACATTCATTAAAAAATTAAACAATCCCGCATATACATTTGTTTCATTGCATTATTCTTTTTGAGTGTACAAGTATGACCGAATTATTAAAAATTACGATGAACACAATGTGTGCTTTGCTTTATAACGTTTTGTTAATCAAGGCGAAAAGAACGAAAACTATTCTTTCATCTTTATTTTTTTCGGAATCTTACGAATATTTAATAAAGTGGAATAGACTACGATTAACAACTTAATAAAGTTTAAAAAAAAAAAGAAATTCGAAATTCAAAGTAGTGCCATGGCTTCATGTTCACCACCACCTATCAGCTTTTCTCCACCGCAGAACCTGCAACAATTTATAACCCAGATACTTCTTAAATAAAAACAAGCGTGCAAAAAGATTGAAGAAGTCTGTCAGATAACCACCTGACCATCCCAATCGGGCAAACCCAATTGAGAACGATCCTCTACTGCCTTTATGACTCCAAACTAGAGCCATAAAGCTGTTAATCACGCTCTGGTCAGGTGGTCACATATCATCAACCAGACTTGGTTTCCTGTCTCCTTAGAACTCAAGGATACAGAGGTACGAGCCTATAGAACAGATCCTGTTCAAGTAAGGTCGTGCACAATGGTATCCCAATTCTTTTATTTATATAGGGTAATTTATGGCTTAACCTTCGATGTGGGAATTCGTCACTAGTTCGGATATTGTTCAAGAAATCTTACCAATTCTTGAAAATTGCTTTCCTTCTTTTCAACGGCTTGCTCCACTATTGCTTCCTTAATCTGTATTCAGCCCGATATTTTCTGGATAATTCTTCAATCAACAAATCTATTTTACTTTTCTACACCCATCACCTTGAGAACTCGTAATTATCACTATTTTAGACCTCCGCTCGTGTTCTTTATTATCCAATCTAAAATTCTTGCAAAAGCCTTCAAACTCTGAAGCAAATTCATGCTTCCATCATAGTATCCAATGAGCATGAGTTACCCCTTGCAATTGTTTCAAAGTCGATCTCTTTATATGTTGAATTGAATGCTTTTGATAGCTCTGTTTCTATGCTTAGAATGAATCCAATGCTTTTGTTTGGAATCCAAGCATCAGGGCACCTGTTAATGCGGGTTTTGTTGGATCAGCGTCTTGTATTTATTAGTTAATTAGGGAAAAGAGTGTTTCATATTTTGATAGTTACACACTCGAACACTTCCAATATTGAATGGATTGGTTGTTTTTCTTGAAAGTGCAAAACGTTTGCAGATATGATTCATTATGTGGCTGTTACCGAATGGGGTTTCGAGTCTGATGTTTATTTTTGCAATACAATGATTGAGGCTGATAAAAACAGTGGTGCTGCGAAGGTGTTTGGTGAAATGCCTTACAGGGACTTGGTGCCTTTGGACATTGATGATTTTCGGGTCTGTTGGGTGAAAAGGAATGATGGTGGCACTTCTGGATCGTTAAGTGAAATGCAGAAAGAGGTTGTGCAGGATACGATGAAGACTTTTGAAGACGAAAATTGATCAATGTTGTTAAGAAAACTGATTTCATCGTATCCTGCACAAACATGGCCCTCCACTTGTTTGTTGTCGTTAAGAAAACTGATTTCAAGAGTCTCAAGATCGAAAATCGCATTGTTGATCCTTCAACTTTCCAAAAAGAGCAAGTCGGATTCCGACGTTACAATTTGTTTGCATGGTTAGTTCAAGTAGATAATTTCTGTCTAAACCAAACTGTAATCTACTTGAACTAATAGAAATCGTGCAAACAGAACTACAACGTGGACTGATTTTAGAAATTCAAAATTAACAGGCTTGATTTTTCTTGTCTAATCACAAATGGATTAACAAAGAATAAAATAAAAAGGAGGGCCGACTACGATTATTTCAATCATTAAGAGGGCTATTGGGAAAATAGCCAGAACTCGAGTGTAAATAGAAAATATCTAATATATGAGGTCTAAATTGTAATTAACTCAAAGTGGAAAATGATACAGGTTAGTGATGGCAAAAAAATTCGTCCTGCCACTACGGGTTGGCGGGGCGGGGTGGAAGTACCCCATCCCGTGAAGAATTAAAAAAAATTATTAGGAGTGTGCTTGAACCACATTATTTTGGAAGAATGTATTCTGTAATAGTAGATTGATGGAGAATGTGTGATTAAAATAGAAAGAAAAATTATTAATGTGATGGAAAATATTATTTTATTGAAAATGAGTAGAAGAATGAAAATGAAAATTTTAATGAGAACCAAACATGGGCTAGTTAACTAAAATTTATTGAAGAAGAAAAAATAAACGGGGCAAGCTCGTGCCCTGTTCCCCTGCCCTGTCCCATCTAAGGCGCGGGGCGGGATGAGGCGAGGGTATCCCACCTCATTGCCATCTCTAATACATGTAGAGAGGTGGCAATCGAGTCGACCAACTATACTGTTCATGCTCACGAGTCGCTTGGGTTCGTCAAAAAACGAGCCCGAGCCTGCTCGGCGAGCAACTCGTGGGCTCGTCTAAGACGAGCCTTTTTTAAACAAGCCACGAGCAGCTCGGCTCGTGGCTTGTTAAAAAAAATAAAATTCAAAAGTTAATGACTAGAACGGTCACTAAAATAAATTCAGTGACCGTTCCACAAACAGAATTGAATTTATTTCACCGACCGTTTTGGCCCTTAATTTTTTTTTTATTATTTTTTTTCAATTTCATTATTTTTCCTCTATAAATACCCACCATAATTAACATTTTTTCCTACTAATATCAATATCTCATTATTTATTATACTTATACTCTCTACAATTTACATTCTCCAATCTCCATTTATCAATTATCAACAATATCATTCATTCATTCATTCTATAATCATCTTCTACATTTTTTTTTACATTATTTCTTGTTATTTTATAATTCATTTCATTATTTTATAGACTACTACATAATCTTCATTCACTTTTCAATTCTACATTTTTACATTCAATTTCTATTATTCATAACAAATGGATTCACGATCATTTGTTGAAAACTTTTTAGTGGATAACGAAACACAAACACCTGCCCAAAATCAAATTGAGAATGAATTCTCCAATCTCAATGAATTACTAATCCCCGAAAATATTGAAGATTTCAACGTTCGTGATAGACTGATAGTTATCCAATTGATTTGGATGACGTTGATGCTGCAGCTAGTGTTCCAATTGATTTGGAACAAGATAAAGAACCTACATTAAATATTCCCGATGCAAGAGGGAAGAGAAATAGGACGAAGCAAACAAAATGTTGGGACCATTTTAAATTCGTTCCCACTGTCGTGTGGTCGATGGACTTCCAAAAACTAAAGCGGTATGTAAATACTACCAACAACGACCGACATGGCAAAAAGACATTGGAACCAACCACTTTCTACATGGATGTATTCGAAGGAGGAAGCTCAAACGAGAATGGTGAAGTTCGTTGCCGCGGCGGAGCTGCCACTAGCAATAGCGGACAACCAACATTTCGTAAACTACGTTAAAAGATATCTTCAACCAAGGTATTAAGGGGTAAGTCGAAATACTTTTCGTTTCGATACAATTACATATTTTCTAAATATAAAGCAACTATTGATTTCAGATTTGGAAAAATATGGGGGTGCGATATCTTTAACTTCAGATATGTGAGAAGTGATTAATAAGAGATGTTATATGGTTGCAACTGCACACTACATAGACTCACTTTGAGTCATGCATAAAAAAATTATTGATTTTAAAATTTTGAGTATCCGCACAACGCTCAAACTATATTTAATGCTATTATGTTAATAATTAGAGAATATAAATGCGAGAGTAAAATTCGTTCTTTTACGTTCGACAAAGTTATTGTAAATAAGGTTGTTATCGATAAATTGCATAGAGTACTTCAACCCGATTTCGGTGACTATTTATTTCATATTCGATGTGTATGCCATATTTTTAATTTAATAATACAAGACGATTTAAAACATGTTAATGATGAAATTAACCGAATTAGAAATGCACTTATATATATATATATATATATATATATATATATATATATATATATCACAGTTACACCTAGTAGAAAACAATAATTTGAAGATTTTTGTACAGAATCTGGGATGACGGATACGAAAATATTTATTATTGACGTAGGCCATAGATGGAACTCAACGTACTTATTACTAAAATCATGTGAAGGTTATAAAGTATCAATTACTGAATTTTATAACAATAGGCACATTAAAGATGAAGATGATACTATCTTAAGTGAGTCCAATTGAAATATAGTTTTTAAAATAAAAACCAATGAGCCGAGCTTGTTGGTTACGAGCAATGAGCGCGGTTGGTGCGAGTATGGGCCGAGCCAGCTCTGTTAAATGTAGAGGTTCACATGCGGCGTATTTTTTTACTTTTTTTATTGCGTGGGACCAACCTCATGTGAGACATCCGTAGGGGTTCTGTCTGTACAAATGGTATTGGCCTCCAAATAAATATGGAAAACCCTCATTGGCCAGGCTCAAAGTGAGGCTCAAGGACAGGCCGTCTACGTGGTGCCCCTATTGGCCTCAGCCCCCCCACTCTCCTGGACTTGGGTCTGGATTTGGGCCTGGCTTTAGCAGGGCTATTTCAAAGCCAAGCCCAATAGCAGGGCTAAATAAATATCTTCTCCGTTAGAATATGGAACACAATCTAAAGGAAGTCAATCCCACGCGCTCTTAATTTGCAGCGGAGAAGAATCATAATCCGAAATCCTAATCCTAATCACCAAATCAAATTAGACTCTATTTATTTTTATTTACAATTATCCACAAAATCTCAATTTTCGTTTCGAACTTTTCCCCTATCTACAATCTAAAAATATTCGTCGGATTTTTGAGTTGGTAAGAAATTCTTCTTCTCTGCGTGATTTTTCAATTAATCGGCGTTTACTGATGAGCGGTAAGCACTGAAATTTTTTTAGCAAGAATTTTGGGGTTTTAAGTATTTTTCAATCCAATGTTTTTGATTTCTTATATTTTTGTGATTCAGTTCAATTATGAAATAATAAATGGGCATGCGTATGGTGTGCATGCTAGATTTTTTTTTTTTTTTTCCAAGCTTGTTTCTTCTGAATTGTATGTGTATGTGGTAATGTGCCCTGTGTTTTTTAAAGCATCGAGTTGCTTCAAACATTTTCTTCTTTATTTCGTTTTTACCCTCGGAACGAACTCTCTGGCCTTTAATTTTCTTTTATTTTAAATAATTTGTCTTTGTTGTTACTAGGTCGAAGTACTGAAAGATTGATTTTTGATTGTATACGTAATTTTTATTATTTGGATTGAATTGATTAAATTCACTCGAAATCTTTGAGAACTTGGAAGTTGTTGATAATCGGTTGTTTGAATAAATAGATAGAAATGAAGGCTTGATAAGTGAGTAGACAAGTGGATAAAAAATGGTTCGACCATTATAATAAACAGGTGCCAAACAAGGGCTTATCTGTCAAGTTTTTTTTCCCTCCAATAACTGGTTATTGTACTGGGTTTCAAATTATAGGTTGTTAAAATGTTGAGAGATTAAACATTTAAACTTGAACAGGATGCACATGGTGTTTACTAGTAATTTATATCCAACTTTTGAACTTTGCAGATATGCAGGGCCAATTGGTTTGCAGTGGGTGTAGGACTCTCCTCCTTTATCCCAGAGGAGCTGCGAATGTTCGCTGTTCATTGTGCAGTGCAGTAACTTCTGTCCCCACACCTGGTATTTCTCGGCAATCTTTTTCCAAATGGCTATTTTATGTCCAAACTTTAAAACAAGGAAACTTGGTTGATGTTCTCTGCTAGGTCCCCTTTCATTGTTTTCCTTGAGTATTTCACATGAATGAATGGGTTTAGGGGAGATACAGACATAGAAAGTGCGGAATTTGTTATGTGTTTGGTTTCAGATCTCTAGGTTTTTTTTTTTAGCTTTAATATGTTTTTAGTTTTGATGGATTAACATCCAGTGTAGGTTCTTTAGTTAAGTTCATATCACATTTAGATTGTTTATTACCTCATTCTCAAAATTGTATGAAAGGTTTGAACAGTCAGGGAGAGAATATATCTCCAGGCTTGGTATTTTGGTCTTTGCTGACTGATTTTGTTTTCATAGATTTTACAGAAGTTACCTGCAATTTCATGCTTATCGTAATATATTGTAAGAAATAAGGAACCAAAATTTTCCATGGCTTCTCCAAGGTGAGGTGAAATTATTATGCACTTCTGCTGAGAACACATAGTAGGCAGTTTGTTTTGACACGTCGATTAATCATCTGAGTCAAGACAAGTTGACATCTGTGCTGTAATGTGCATGTTAAATGAATTTCTGCCACCAGAAGGAATAATATCTTATGGATACCCTGAGTTGGTGATAGTTTGATAGATTAAAAGTAAAATAAGGCGCAATTTTCCATAGTTGTGTTTCCTTGGAGGCTGACTGTAACTTCCTAGAATAATGTATCTGATACAAGTCACAGTTTCTGATACATGTGCATTCTAGTTGGTGTCTTTATCTCTTATTTTGATGACAACATGCAGGGATGGAAATGGCTCAACTGATATGTGGAGGTTGCCGCACCTTACTTATGCATGCACGGGGAGCCACCAGTGTCAGATGTTCCTGCTGTCACACAGTGAATCTCGTTCCAGGTACAGACATCGGATTCTATTTGTATAAAATAATGCTTAAATGCATCAGATATTACACAATCTTCATTTCCCTTCCAGAATGGTCAAGATGTGCTCTCTGTAGAAGTTGTATTTGGTTTGGCTTCTTACTAATGCATAATGGACAAAAATGACTTGTACCATATTCTTCTTAAATTCATGGATCATGCTAGTTATCTTCAGCTCATCAACTTACATTTTAAATGATGGATGTGCAGCACCTAATCATGTTGCTCATGTTAGCTGCGGTAACTGTCGTACCACACTAATGTATCCAGCTGGAGCTCCGTCCGTAAAATGTGCAATATGTCACTACATAACAAATGTCAATGCCAATAACATGGTATTTACTTGAAATTTTTATGGATCACCGCTGATCACATACACACAGGAAATTTCTTCGAGCATTTTTGGGTTGGCTTAATTCTAAATAAGCCCACCTAAAAATGCTCCCAGTCTTTTGTTCCCTGCTTTGAAGGCTTCATTTGAATTATGCCTAGGAAATTCCTGTAGTGTTCTCTTAGAGATAAAAATGTTTGATAAATTTTTTGATGTAATAATGATGCAAATTTTGGTTTGGGATTTATCAGTGAATTCACGTAGGTCAAGTTTATCAGTTTTATATATTGTACTAAAATGGTTTGATACTTAGTTATCCACATGTAGAAGTTCACGAGTTGAGATCCATTGTTCAATTTGCTGTCCACCAATTAGTTATTGACACATAATTTTCGATTAAAATGTCAACCTATTTTTAAGCATAAGGAGTAGTTAGAGAAAAGTTGGGCATATTAATTTAAAATAATATGTCGATAATTAATTGGGTGGAGAGTGAATTGGACCGCAGATCTCAACTCGAAGTTCACTTCCTTAACAAAACAAAGAAAAAGAGAAACAAAGAAAGGAAGATAATAACTATTAAGAGAAAACTAGCTATTGAGAGCACGTTCTTGTCTGTGGTTCTCTCAGGTACCAATGTTGCAAATAACATTAACACCAACTGAAATCCTGCTTTCTTTTTTCAAAGATACTCATGTGTTGTGTCTTTTAACTTTTATCTACTTTGGCAGGTGAGTAATACAAGGGTTCCAGCTTCTGTGCACAGACCTGGTGGGAGCCCGCCATCCGCATTAACACCGTCTACTTCCACAGTCAGTCCTTTGTTTTTTCCATACCATTTATTCATTATGGTTCTGATAATTTTATGTTGCATTCAATGATCCATCTGGTCTATTTGCTACAGGCACCAGCCAATTCGCACAATCAAACAGTCGTAGTTCAGAATCCCATGTCTGTAGATGAAAGTGGAAAGTTGGTGAGTTTCTTCATATTTCCCACCAAACTTTTCCTTTTGTCCTCTTCCTTATTGTTGTTTTGAATGCTGAAGATTAATTAAGTCGTCCTGACTGAATTTTTGTAGGTGAGCAATGTTGTTGTTGGTGTCACAACATAGGAACGTTAATGATATGTAAAACCTACTATTGGTTCCCATAGTGGATTGTCGTTTTGGACTTAATTTGGCTTCAACTTGGTATAGGGTCGTTTTATGCATATTGGAATTGGCAATTAAAAGTAAAGTTTCATAAGAAACTTGATTTTTTTTTTCTTTTCTTTTTGTAGTTTCTGGAAGGGACAACTAGTGGAAGTTGATTTTCCAGTCATTTGCTGGTGTTGTTTGATATTAATACATTGTAAATTAGTGGGGTGAATATGTTCATGTCATGCAGTTGAATAAAGACATTAACTGATTAAAGAGATGTGTGAAATAATCTGTCTTTCATAATTGTGCTTCCCACCTTATATTAAGCTAATTTTAATTTACATTGTTGGATTACAATGTAGAACTATTACATGAGCCGGTTTCTTGAGTCCAGATACGCTCTATTTTTGTCATCTCTCCAATAAAGTCTCGACACCTCACTCCAATTTTGAGTGCGTGCTGCGTACCAACAAAGTCCCAAATCAGATTGGGAAGTTCTTATTAATTCGTTTAGGGTTTGTTTGATTGCAATAGTGGAATTTGCGTGGAAAGAAAATGAATTCCAGGGAATTGAATTTTTTAAAATTGTTTTTCTGGGAGTTTTCAATTAATTGTGTTTGATTGGTGTAAAATGTTGAAATTTTGGATCTTTTGGTGTTTGTTATTTTTCAAGGAAAGTATCTATTAAAGGGATTTTTTTTTTTTTTTCTTTTTTTTACAATTGTCCTTAATAGTTTTTTTCTAATTCGACGCCCATATGTATGTTACTGTTGAAATGGACTAGACTGAATTAATTAATAAGAAACATCTGAACTTTTGAATTTAGTTATTGCCCAATTGTGTTCAATTTATCATATCAAACTTTGCATTGAGTCCGTGGAATTCGATGCGAGTCAAAGTGGTTGTAAGTCATAGTTTTCTCCTCCCTTTCATGCCAGAATCCTTAAAAATGTCTAAAATGACACGCAATATCTCATTCTTGTTTTTCCAATCTGCTGTCATCTACACATATATCCACTTTGTTCTTTTTCCCAACAAAATTGGACTAACTGAAACAAATTAGAGAAACTTGTCATACTGGAAAAGAAACAGTGCATATGATTCTGTGATGATCGCCCTTAAATATATTCGCAATGTTTAAACCTTTCTGTATCTTCTTCTCCTTAATTCTCCTCGACCTCCATCCTGAACCGAACGGACACCACCCCAGAAGACGAAATGGCATCAGAAGGTGGAGAGAAACCAGAGGTTTTTGGTGTGGAGCAGGTGGCAGTTACTACAAGGTCATATGATTGGATCATTCCCGTACTGAGGTTGCTTGCATTTTTTGCGACGCTTGCTGCGGCACTTGTAATGGCGCTTAACAAACAAAAGAAAACTTTTGTTGTTGCGACTATAGGAACCACTCCAATACAAGTTACTCTCACCGCCAAATTTCGACACACTCCAGCATTTGTGTAAGTTTCTGATTTCTTTTCAGATATGCACTTTATCAATGCTTTTTTGATAAATGTTACATGGTATACTGAATTGGACCGAAATCATATATACTTTACTTGTACAGATTCTTCGTGATAGCTAATGGCATTGCTAGTCTCCATAACTTGTTGATGTTAATTGTCAATCTCGTGGGACGCAAGTTTGATTACAAGGGACTTCGCCCTTTAGTAATTGCGGCGTTGGATATGGTAAACAATTAACCATTCACGTCGTCAATAAGTGTAACATAACCTGTTTTTTTAGAAGTTAGCCCCTGTCTGTTCTACATTTTTGCCCCAATTGTTTAAGAATTTTGACTGTTGCAAATCTTTCTAGCCGACATTTTTGACCAAAATGTGTAATAGTGGGGCCCAGTATTTTGACAAAAAAAGTAAAAAAAAATCTACTTATTGGAAGACAATGCAGAACAAACGGGGGCTTAATTTACAAAATCTGTTTATTTTCGAAGATAAGTAAACACGTTGATCTATTTGTGAACCTAGATGAACGTGGCTCTCGTCTCCGGCGGAGTGAACGCGGCGGCTTTCATGGGTCAGCTGGGTAGGGATGGGAATTCTCATGCAAGGTGGAATAAAATTTGTGACAAATTTGACAGCTATTGCGACCGTGGAAGTGGTGCCATGTTGGCTTCTTTTATGGGCCTCGGACTAATGATCATCATCAACATTATCTCCATTGTCAAGCTTCGCAATCATAAACTTGTAAACTCTTCTATTGTTCCTTGATCTATAAGGCTATATATTTGAGTGTACTCTGTGTTCTGTTTTTACTGCCTAAAATGATGTACTTTCTCTTGTATTGAACATGGTTGACAAAGAAAGACACGTGAAATATTTATATGTTTTTCTTTCTACTCAGTGCAGTGTATTAATCATGACTTAATGGATCGCTTAATGTCTCGTACTATACTAGACACTATTAAGAAAGATCCAAACAACTTGTATGGAAGAATTAGACATCCTTTGCCATTTTCAAAGAGCAGAAGTGCAGAATTACTACAAGAGATGTTGAAAGATCATCTTATGATCATTGCCATGCATAGCTCAAGTCTCCATCTTCAGGCCGTCTTAATCCCCAATGATCACTGTATAACTAGCGTTCGGTCGATCTACACAATTCCTCCCAAACATCCATTATGTTCCATGTACGGTTCAACAGTGTCCCGTACTTCCTTTCTTACCTGTATATCAGAAGTACACTCTACATAAACTGGCACGTACACAACCACGTAATGGAAATTTTAAGAATATGCAAGCTTTGTTAAATTGTACATTTGGGAGTACAAATCGTATTTGAAGTCTAATAGTTCTGTTTGACTTAAATGGAACGAGTCTCGTGAGTGAGTATATTTACATATTCATAAAGCCTTCAATAATAAATATATACATCCACAAATACCAGTAAAATAATGCAAACACAGTCCAGATTGTTACATCCCTGACGATCACTCGGGATTTAGGGAAATGGGCTGATTTTGTATGTTAATGTTGCAAATATTTTCGATTCTTGCTTCAATTGGAGAATAATAATCTGTGATGCTTTGTGAGTACATATTAGCATAGATGAAAGTCACTCTATTTTAAAATATGACAACCATCAGAATCATATATTGAGCAGTATAACCACCAGCTATAAATTTTGTGGTAGGAATTGAAGAATTCAACAATTCAGATTTCCTTAACCAGTTTAATACTCCATGTAGTCAATATAAAATTTATTGACATGCCCCTGAAACAAAGAATACATCAGCTAAAAAGTAGATCATAAATTTTGATACAGAGAGGCTACTCGGCTGTTGACTATATCTCAAGTCCCCTCAACTTACAAGGCCTTCTCCTTTAGTACTTGGGATGGATTATGTGATGTGCTTGTATTCATCATATAGTTTTGCTTGAACTAAAATTCAAAAAGAACCATTCAGATTTAAACCATCTACTTTTTTTTCTCTCTTGCACACTACACATATTTTATGGGCAAAAAAGTTGAATACAGTACTGACAATCACCTACTATTTTGTCGGTAAAATTCTTGTAGACATGAAATCTCCCCTTATCTAGTACAATTCCCATTTAGATTTCTTGCTTTTCATGAAAACCTTGCCAATCCAAGGATAGAAACCCACCTCATTTTAAAGAAAAAATCTCAGTCAGCAGATCAATATGTGGGTAAATCCTTCTTAATGGACTTTCAATGGCTGATATTTCATCTTCCATGACATCCAGGCAGAAAGTTTTGGCTTCTTCTGGTGTAGTCAAACTTTCGGCCTCATTTACCCAATTGCTGATACATAAAGGACAAGAGGACTTGGATAATCAACTAAAGCTGTATAACAATCTGGGAAGCTCCCAAGACAAATAACTAATAAGCATACCGCAATCTATCCCACAGGCATATGGACTGGGGTCCAGGCATTTGAAGATCATGGAAGTCTTTCATTTTGGTTGCTATAAGGGAAGATATTTCCGGTTAACGCAAATCAGCTGCTGAAAATGTCTGGAATGACACAGCGTTACAAGACTGGCCATCTATTTTTTCACGGTTTCAGAAAATATCAAGAAATTCTACATTAAGGGTTGTTATATATATTGAATCTTTGTTAGAGCCCTGATTCAATCTAATTGCCAAGTCGTGTAAAGTGATCAACTCTACTAGTATTGTTAAAGCAGAAGTCACAATGTACAGAAGAGTATGAATATGTTGTAGAACAAAATTCAATAATAAATGTGTCCCTCCTATAAAAGTTCTGAGCTTTTCCATAAACTAGTTCATCGTGGTAAAAAGCACGCAAAGATCTTAAATTCTAGTCCTGTCACCTTTGATTTGTGCATGTATCATGCGATGCGTAAATGAATCTGGGCCTACACTTTACAAAGGGTGTATTGCAGACTAAATTAGATAAATTAATGTATGCCTTGTCTAAAAGCTTATACAACCAAATCAAAACTGAAATTCTGCCTTTTTCACGCTTTAATTTAAATCTTTCTACCTTCTTTTTTTCATTTTTTCTGGAAATCCCACCTGGGCGATCACAGCATGTATCTCAAATTAATAATGCTACTCAAACAGGGATGGCCTGTATGGTAAAGGTCTTTTTTTTTTTTTTTCCAAACTGTCCGTGCCCCTATTTTTAATCATTGTCATTGAGCATGTTTGTCAGCACGATTCATCTCAAATGTACAAGTATAAATCACCCGGTAAATGCATACCCGATCACCAATTACAGGAAAATTAGAAAACCACCCTAGCAACAGTAAATCTCCAATTACAGGAAAATTTTAATAGAATTGATACCGAGGTTACGCTGACATGGCCGAACATGAGTTGCCTCCTGGTTGGTTCGTGTAATACGAAATGCACCTATCAAGTGCGAGCTGGGCTGAAATGACGCCATCCATGTAATGGGCTAGCACAAAAATCCCATATGTTTAAGGGGCCTGACTCAGGGTGGGGATGAAGACCATTGACCCATGGCCCATGTAATCGCTTTAGCATTTCCAATTTTCCAAGTGTATTTGATGGATATTTTTGAGGAAATAATGTATTTTAAATAGTGATATAATGAAAAATACGTAGTTAAAAAGTAAGGAAAAAATTATTGATATGATAGAAAATATTATTTTATTGAAATGTGTGATTGAAAATGAGTTTTGAAAGAATGTGTATAAAACAGTGCCGTAATTCAAGAAAAGTTCGGTAAATATAGAAAGATGATAGATCGACCCACCGACCACAAATGTCAAATGGACCCACCTATGCTAGAATTTGTGTATGACTTGTGTGCTAATCTTTGACTTCCATTAAATTCCTAGGCCAAATTTTTCTCAATACTGTTCCTACACTTTGACTGAAATATTTAATTTAATTTATTGAATTCTTTCTATCCTGAATTAAGGACATGTACATCCTACTTGATAGTTTACAGTAAGACGATTTTTTGCTTCCGAAGATCTTGACACGGACGCCAGACAAGCAGTAAATAAGAGCAATAACAAAATGAAATTGCATAAAAGTAGTATAATATTTCATCTTTGAGGATATTGAAATGTCAGGCATTTAACGAAATTATTGACACTGGTGATTTAATGATGTAACACGACAAACTTCTCTCAAGAATTTGAAAAGTAATACTCATTATTTAGACAGTGAAAGAAAGAGCAAGAAAGTAAGCAATTGTATAGCATTCAAAACTGCCTGCTTGGAAAATGCTGTAATTGACACAACCCGGGCCCAGCTAGGAGATGATCCATAATATATATAGATATATACATAATACATATACTACACTCATATAACACCCTGTAATCAGAGAGAGAGAGAGAGAGAGAGAGACAGCTCTCTTGCTCGAGTTCATAATAATGGGAAAATGTTCGTAAAGTCGATCTGGAATTTTTTCCCGATAAGGAAGCTGTGGAGGATGAAAAGAAAGGTGCGTTAGTTAAGATGTGCCTGGCTCCCTATATGCCACACGACAACACTAATCTAATTTTGGGATTGGTTGTAACGGGTGGCGTATAAGGAGCCGAGCATATCAAAATCCATCGCTCTTCTCTATATTTATGTAAACACATTTGTTTATAACTATGCAATTGGATTCAGACAAGCAAGCTCATGATGAAGGAAATACTTTGATTTATGGATAATGAAGATTATCAGAACCTGTTTTGGAGAAGTTAGTTGCAGGAAGTAGTATATATTTTTGTATTGATTTGTCTACACAAGTGGTACGAATACACCAAAACTGATACGATATATATTTCGATATATGCAAAGGTTTTAGTTATATTGAAGATTCAACAAGAAATGTTGCTCTAAGAATTAAGACTCGTTTTCAATTTCATTATTCTTGAATTGCATATATATTTTCCATCGTGTGTTACTTCTTGTTATTCTTGAGGTACATGTTCGGTTTACACAGTATTACATCAACTCAACAACATTTTAACTTCTTTTTCTTTGTAAATTATACAAGGAACATGATCTGAGTTTTGTATCATTTCCATACTGAAAATTTAACTGAAAATTTAAGGCTGTTGAAAGTGAAAACTAGCCTTAATACCCCTTTTTGAGAAAAGTCGATGGTGCTGCCCTAAATTTTATAAAAAAAGTTGAAAACTACTCTCGAAATGATGCAAACCAGACAAGTTTAAATTAAAGCTTGGGTGAGATGGCAGATCATATAGAATAAATGGAGTTGGCATTGATTAGAATGACAAGGATTATGTGAAGATCGAGGAGAAGATGGAAGATATTTAGAGGTTGGTTATTCTTCAAAAGATGTAACAGCGGAGGTATGGTGACGTCACTTTTCGCTTCTTTTGCAACATATATCAAAAGTTGGAGAATTCAAACCCATACGATGGTTTAAATTGATAGCATAAAAACTATTATCTAAGCCGGTGCGGCCTTCGAGTGAAAAACAGAAGTATGTGAAAAGAATATGATGACATTCATCTGTATTATGTTTATGACAATTATTTTAAAGGAATAATTTTTGCCATACTAAATCTAATATAAGACTTCTTGTTACCCTATCTGAAAAAGAACACTTCATGTTTGAACTAACAAATTAACATATAATTTGAAACCTAAAACATAAGCAGGAACACATTTTGTTAATAGATAGTAACATGTGATTAAAATTAGCCCTAACAAGTTCAAAATCTTTAGATATCATCTCTATATACAGTAATACAATTGACTAAATGTAACAAAATAGAATCAAATTGAAGAATCAATAATTTTAAAAAATTTAAAAACTTATACCGGTAAAATCATCAGAAATTAAATCCAAAAAAAAAAAAAAAACGAGCACAAATAAATTATCCTCAACTTATCTCTGCGATTTTAATTTGTACTCAACTGCGTGATTTAAATAATCCACCAAATTGTTTGTATTTTGGGAGGGAGCTCGTTCCAAATTTGAGTTAGTTTTCAACTCACACTCAATGTAGCAATGAATGTCTCTGAAAATTGGAAGAATTTCTGTTTAAACTTGATGAAAATGCAATTATTCTTGGTCTGAAATTGGTGAATATATTTCTAGGGTTTGGCACATTCAAATTTGATGAAATTTGGATGATTTCTTGGGCATAATTCTGGTGTAGGCCATAGTTAATTTTGTATTATATAGTTTTAGGTAATTTTTTAATAGGTTTGTTAGTTTGTAGGTAAATTACAAATTAATTTTGAGAGTATTTCTCAATGTTTTTTTTTTTTATCCCTCACGCTTCACAACTTATACAACAAAGACTCCTTTGTTGGCCAAGATAATTTAATCACAACCCCAAATTGGAACTCAAAAGAAAATGGACTCAACAATTAAAATTTTGGGTGGACTAGAGGTGGAGGGTGGGCCCTAAACTGGTATGCACATAAATTATATCCAATGATTCTTATCAAGGGAAAAATTTTAATCGCAGATCATAACTAGGCCATTTCAAAAATAAGGTAACATGTTTAAAGTTTCTAATCAGATTCCTAAAAAACAGAGGTAACTTACCATCAGCACAATCGACTGATCTATCCATATTACCCCTTTCTCTTTTCCTCACGTGAAAGCTCCGATGGGATATGTTTGATATACCGCACTTCAGTCATGTACGACATCGCCATTTCAATGTCTGACGGGTCCAAGTCACATATTTACATTTGCCATTCCAAATACATTGAAAATATAATGTCACAATGCGATAATGTACAAATCATCAATTAGAATGTTGAGCTGTAATACTAATTGAGTATACATTAAAAACAATAGTGGCATTCATATGTGATGTGAGATGACTATATGTAGCATGTCATAAATGTGTCTGTGACTTGTAGCAAATCACCAGTGACTTAATGAAAATGACTTGTGACCTATTCATTATGGTATGTGACTTATGAATATGTACATATGACATGCAAATTTGTATTGTAATAGTGATTACATCCTTGCATCTGGGTTGAAGAAGCAATTGGGTCCTCCTACCAACTTAGCAGTTGATGGGTTATCCTCTACCGTCTAATTCCTTACTTGGAGGTACACTCTCAAAATCCTTCTAGCTATATATCCCTCTAGACTAGGAATCGTCTCATAAATCCATACTTGAAACACTATCAGAAGACCTCTTAATCTGTAATGTGTTGTTCTCTTACTCAACCCTTCCCTCAATGAATTGATCAGCGTGTGAAAAAGTGACTTATCCCATGGAAACATATTCATTGCATTAAAGTCTTCAACTAGTACAAACAAGAAGTGTTCAATAACATTCTTGTAATCTCTCAGATATAGTTATGAAGTGATGAAATACAATGCACCAAGCATAGAAACGTACGTTCTCAAATGGAATGTCACCCACAGCAAGAAATGCTTCCCCTAACATCTTTATGTGTCACAACCTTCAACGTACTGAAATATCTATCTTCTCCAGCCTAGCCTATTTGTATCGACATTGGCAAAATATTTGACTCCGGGCATAATGAAAATATTTATAGATTGATGGTTATATAGTGGGAGGATAATGTGCATTGACGGTGGTTGCAAGCTCACCGGAGAAGTAACGGCGTCGAGGAAAAACTCTTTTGCGATCTTGAGTCTGTGAGGAAGAAACGTGGGAGGAGGTTTCGAAATAAAATGAAGTTATGTTTTTTTCTAATTTTAAAACATGACTTAAATCACGGGATACACAATTGCTAATGTGTATATTTAAATATAATATATCTAATTTTTGAAAAGTGAAATCTCCAATGTAATTATTAGAATATTGAACTTTAAAATTAGGTCGGGTGTAATTTACACTTTTATCAATCTTTTTATAAATTATACTCCAAATTGAATGCATCTCAGTTTGTGACATCTTAGCATGTTCTAGGCACGGAAATATATATAATTTAACATATTGGTATACAAGTTGCCAGACACGAACCCAGACCAATGCCGGCCCCAATCGTGCACCAGAATCATGCCCACTAAATCCACGTATGTATTGGCAGCTCCAACATGACTCACACCTTCAGTTATTTTTTATTTTTAATTAGAGCTGGAGTCGATATGCTATATTATCGTTTCAAGTCCCTTTATATTTCGCACCTGATAATAATCAACAAGGTTGAAACTTTTTTAGAAAAGAAGTAACACGTAGACGTAGACGAGTAGATGATACTCACATACTTAGAAACAATGTCAAAAATAACTTGATAAGATTTCACCATTCTTTCACAGATCGAGAAAACTGTAACTAAGGCCACGTTTGGTCGGCATTAAAATGAAAAAAAGAAGCTGTTGGGCTCAAATTTCAACCAATTTTTTTGACTTTTTATCTCTGTGGTGGGTCCCAGGTTGGCCCACTAACGGTCACATTTTTTCTGTAAACTTTCATTTTAATGCCTACCAAACGGAAGTTAAAAGTTAAAAGTTTTCATCGATTGAGACTAACAACCACGACGACAATATAAAAGTGCATTCAGGATTATGGACTGTGGTTTTTTTGAACTTGGAATGCACTTAAAGGAGCATAGGATTTCTAAACGGATCCCAAAAATTAAGATAAAAACATACAACTTTTTCTCAATTGAAGTAAAGTCTTCATAGCCACATGTAACGTGTTACAGAATCCTAGGAACTATATTTATCTTGTCACTTTATTAAATTTTAATTACATATAAAAAAAATTATAATTAATTTTTCAGAAACACATGCACATTTATTTACCTCTATATATATACTTGATGACCTTTATACTTTATCTATGCTTTGACGTTAATTTTTGCCAACAAATTATTTTCGACGCTGTTTCATGTTTATATGTAGAGAGAATAAAATGAGGAAAAATATTTAGAAAACGTGTTTTTTCTTATTAAAAATAATTTAAAACTTATTTCGGAAAGATGTTTTGAAAATTATTTTTATTCAAACAAAAAACTTTTAAGGGGAAAAAAAAAAAACTTAAAAAATATATGGTTTTCTTTACCAGCCCAAGAAAGATAAGCATATTGTAGCTGAATAACAATAATAAATAAATTTGAAGCCGAAAAAACAGGTGGCCGGATGATCTCAGCCTCCCATGTCAATAAAATTAGACGGCCAGGATTGAGGTGGGCCGGTAGCTAGACGGTTGACGTCAGGAGCGGTGGCTGCCGCGTGCGGATCAATTGAATAATTAATTAATCACTTATTTTGACTAATTGATAATCACATACTTTTTTATGATTAAGTTAATCCAGCTTGAATAAGTCGTAAGCATCGAGGTAGGTTTGTCATTATGTGGAGCTTAATCTGTCATTATCTAGTTTTAAATAAAATAATTACTAAATTATGTTTGTTGATCACATGGAAGGATGCTTCTGATTCCTTGTTGGATTAATGACAAATTAATTCTCTAAATCAATGCAATTACTCATAGAATCTCAGTGTTAATTTTTTTGTGTGCATCAAACGTGGTGGGGTAGGGGTAGGCTATGTGGGGTTTGAATCCAATCATCAAATTTTCCACTCTAAAACCTTGGTTTCTTAGGGAAATACATACGAATTTAATTACATTTAACTCTACACGATAGAAAAAGTAATTTGAATAAGCGTTGACATGGTTCGTCTGTTGGAAGCTCAGTTGGACCACGAGAAGGCATAAGGGACGTGCAGCATGATTCTATTGTTACCAAATTTTCGATATTTCAATTTTAATTCAAAACTCTCGGATTTTCGCAGAATAATAACTTTTTCTACGTAACTTTCATTTCTATTATCGATAATTTATTATTTTTGACTTGTTACCAAGCAAAACACCATTTATTTGTGTTTTATGTGAGAGGTTTCAATTTTGAACTCAAAACATAATTATTTTGCTAATAAGTATAAGATTGCCGTAATGTCCCATCAGGAACAAAAAGGGCAAAAAAATTGAAATTAATTTTTAAAAAATGTGGCTACAATTTATAGGAATTTAGAACCTTTTTATTTGATTTGATAACAAAATCAATGGCTAATTTGGAAAAGCGAATATAATTTTATAGTTTTGTCACATTTTTTTATTATATTTATTTCAGATTAATATTAATAACCAATATGCAATCACATGATACACATTTAATAAGAATTAATTAAAGATTAATTAGCTAACAAACATGTCCTTAAATACATTTTACCAAAAGATGACATTAATCTTATATGTGCAATACTCTCAAAATGAAAAAATATTGGTTGGAATTGCAGCAGCATTCAGTGGAAGCTAGAAGTCAACCAAAATTGACTTTATATACTAAGCTGAACTTGTAATAATTCTTGAATTTTGATTCACTAAATTTAAAAAGTAAGAAAATAAAATTATTAATTTTGATATTAAATTCTTTAGAAATCTTGATGATGATGATATGAAGTTTTGAAGCCAAAAATTAAATAAATAAATTTGAAAAAAAAAATTTAGCAACTTGAGGAGCAACGTGTCATGGTAGATGATGTGTGTATGAAGTTTCAGAATTTTATATTAGAAGAAATTAAGACGAATTTTACAATACGTAACTAAATCCTTGACCATGTAGCTATAAGTCACTTCATTTGAGTAACCGAACTTCAATTCACAAACTATGCAATACCTAACCAAATCCTTGACCAACTTTAATTATGACGTTTAAATATTTGTCGACATCTCATATATAATTATACTTTGAACTCTTTTTTATTTATTAAAAAAAATATTATAATGATATTTTGAAAAGTGATATTTTTAGAAGATGTGCAAAAAATTATTAAAAAATTATAATTTTTTTTTTTAAAAAATATTTAATTGAAATGAGTGTAAAAATAATTTTTAGAAAATAAAATTTGAATAAGGGTTATGTAAGCAGCCGGTCCCAGTTTGTAAGTGGTGTCCGAAAATTGCGGCTACTTGCTGCCTTTTAACTTTTTTCATCCCTTATTTTTTAAAAATTGATTTTTTCACAACTCATTACCGCAAAGATAACATGCATCTAACGAAACAGCCATAGCCAGAGAGAAGTGAGGGAGAGAATAATTAAAACAGTTGCAGAGATTTGACCCTTTTGATGTGAATGAATATTATATAAAAAAATCAACCAGCTCAAAACCCTATAGATTAGTAACTCGTTGCGTTTGGAGAAGCTCAGTTTTATATCACAAGTCAGCGACTTCCCCTCTCGCTCTCTCTCTAACTTTGCCGATTCCAATTCTTAGAACAAGATTTTAATCTAGAAATATATTCTTCTCTGCTTCTTCTTGTGCATAACCCAATTAAGGAATACTTTTAGAAAAACTGTATGTTCTTTACGTCTGTTTGGTGTAGAATAATCCAAACTGAAGAGGCTAACAAGATTGTGTTGAGTTAAGTATCATGTGCAGTCATTTCTTGGAGAGAATGAATAATTATCAAGGTGATTTAGATGATATAATCCGAGCTGGCGGTGGTAGCATGGGGAGCAACACCTCTACTGCAGTTCCGGCGCTTCCTGCTGACTTGCAATTTCCGAGCAACCCCGTTAATTTTTCTTCAGGAATCGAAGAGTTATCGGATTATTTTGGGCATCCATTTTCTAATATGAGAGATCCATTTATTCATGATACAGATACAAATGTATCAGGGTTCTTCAACAACTCAAATTACTCTATAGATATTGGAAACCTAGCGACCGGTGGTGGTGCTGGAGGTGAAGGTGAAGGAGGAGGTGGAGGAGGAGATGGTAGTGGTGATAGAATTCTTGGTAATAAAATTCTGGATGATGAGATGAAAATTAGACCTCCCAATATCTTCTCAAGAATTCTTCAGATCTCTCCGAATGAAAAGTCGCTGGTATTCCGTCGTAATTCTTCGTCGGTGGCTACCGCCTCTCATGGAGGATTGAAGACCGCCGCAAGTGCTGGTTCAGCATCTAATGATCACATGATTTCTTCAAATAACTCCAAAAGTTTCTTGGTGGAAAGCCCTGGTGTTCAGATCTCGCCTCCGCGAAACACGGGTATTAAACGAAGGTGAGATCTTCTTAAACCATGATGTAACTTCCAAATTCTTAGATTTTATGCAACAGCACGTATAGGCTATAGGAAACCATATACTTTCATAAATTATTGTAAATAATTCGAGTTTTAAGGAGATTAACATGCCAAAGTTGAGGATTCCCAAATAGGGTTTTGCAAAAATAATTAATCTGACCTGAAAAAGTAAACTAGAATTTGTCTGTTCGCTTTCATGTTATTATTTGTAACCACTGTTCCTTCAAACCCCACCTGACTGGATTTTTGTAGTTTCAGTCTTTGATATTGTCCATCACTTTAAGCTTTCCAAAGGAGGGAAAAAAAAAAAAAGAGGAATGTACAAGTCTCGGAAGGCTAAAAAAAAAAAGGAATATTAAAGTTCTGATTTTGATTCGATATCTGCAGGAAGAGTCAGGCAAAGAAAGTAGTTTGTATACCAGCTCCCGCGCCTGCGAACAGCCGGCCTGGTGGTGGTGGAGAAGTTGTTCCATCTGATCTTTGGGCATGGAGAAAGTATGGACAGAAACCTATCAAAGGTTCTCCTTATCCAAGGTAGTTCCTGTCATAATCCCATGTCAATGCAATTGTTGTATATTCCTTTTTCTTGAAAATAATTAGACAACATAAAATATGCAGACATAAAACCCTTCTGTCTGCAAGAAATTTATCTAATATTGAATTTTTATGTGTTCATTTTTTTCGTACTTTGTCTTTTGCACGCAAAGGTACTGCCCAAGTAAAATCAACAATATTGGTCTTCTTTTTCCATAGATTAGGTATGTATTAACGAATGTTTCTGACCTCAGTAAAATCGTTTTGATATTTAAACCAACACTCTTAT
Source organism: Fraxinus excelsior (assembly GCA_019097785.1). NCBI lineage: Eukaryota > Viridiplantae > Streptophyta > Magnoliopsida > Lamiales > Oleaceae > Fraxinus > Fraxinus excelsior. The sequence continues at coordinate 2,259,251 of CM032631.1, forward strand.
CAATTGGAAAAAGATGTAGTGTTGGAATCACTATTCGTAGTGTATATTTGTAGTGCCAAACCCTCTTGACTTGAAGCAATGGACTTGGAAAAAGATCCTCCTCTACTGTGATTCTTAGAAAAAGGAACACGTTTATTTATTTTAATTTAATTTTCACCGTCAACGTCCATTGCTTGTTTTTTGTTATTCTTATTTGAGTGTTCAGATTTTTCTTAATTCTTGTCTCTTTTGAAATTCGGTATTCCAGGGGTTATTACAGATGTAGTAGCTCAAAGGGCTGTTCAGCAAGAAAGCAAGTCGAACGGAGCCGGACCGACCCGAATATGCTGGTAATCACCTACACTTCTGAGCACAATCATCCATGGCCGACTCAGAGAAATGCTCTTGCAGGCTCCACAAGATCACAGCCATCCAAGAACAATAGCCCAGCTTCAAAAACTTCACCAAATTCTCAGAACCAAAGGGCTACAAGCCCGAAAGATGAAGAAACCGGAAACCATGCAGAAAACGTAATTCCATCACCCGTGGATGTGAAAAAGGAAGATCTTGATAACCAGTTTGAGATAGATGATGCAGAACTATATGAAGGGTTTCCTTCCCAGAGTTATAAGCCGACATTGTTGGGTTCAGACCAGTCTGAAGATCTGTTCGCAGATTTGGGAGAAATAGAGGCCGATCCTTTGGATCTTTTATTCATGGATGGATTTTCAGGAGATGAAGGGAGAGAAAACAAGGCACTGGATCCATTCAGTTTCTATGACTGGCCAAGAAACAACAACGATAGCAACTGCAACACAACATCATATGAAGCACCTAAGAGGGATTTGTGATGACAACATCCTAAAACAACAGTTTGATTAGCTGCAGTTTCATTCAATCTTTTCTGGTTCTTTTTACCAGAAAAATTAGGAGATCAGGTAAATCAAGAATGTGAAAGAGTGCTGGGTGATTTGGGGCAGACCCCACGAGTCATTCCTTTTGGAATATTAGTGGATTGGACAGAAAGATGAGGAACAGATGTTTCAACAGTTAAAAAGAGTACATCTTTCAGACATGACTGGAAAGCTCAATGAGGGATTGATGTTGATAAAGACTCCCATCTTTCGAGTGGGAAAAATTATTCAAGCATGACACTTTAATCATGCGAGTTTACCAAAAAGAAACCATGATTTATCTCATTTCTTCAAAATATATTTTTATTTCTCTTTTTTTCAATTAGATATTCTCCAATAAAATAATATAACACGTAAATTTAAAATCTTTATTTATTTTTTAATAACACATTCTCAATCAATCTAGTGTTTTAAAATGCATTTTACATAAAAAATTGGCTCAAACAGGCACTTAATACCTTAAAGTTCAGGGAAAAGATTGTTAAAAAACTACTGGTAGATTGATGTTTCTTACAAGACAAGGCGATGTATATGTAAGTCCAAGATAAGCTTTGCAAAGATATATGTCCATGATCCTTATTTTATCGGGCAAATATACAAAAAACTCGTGAGAATATTGTTGATTAAACTTTAATTAACATGCATGTTATAGCATTGATTAATTGCATGCAGACCATGGAGACTTAGGTCCCATTAGGTAGCGATTCTACTTTTCGTAGAAGAGTTTCTTCATAAAAAACTTTAGATTAATCCTGTTTAAAAGTTCTTCTAGTCATAGTAATTTTAAAAAATTATTCAAATCCTCATTTTGTTTGGATTAAAATCTTAAATCAAAGTTAAAAATTAAACTAAATTACACATTTCGTGGGATCTATAACTTTTTAATCACACATTTCATTAAATTTTATCAAAATCTACTAAAAAATGAATTTTTAATACACCAAGTAAAAGCTAAATACATTCAAAAACAGCTCTTCTTAATCTCAAAATTAACTTTTGATTATTTAAAAGTAAAGTCAAATAAACCTTTAATAATACCACTCTTTCGTAGTGTGTATATAATTGCTGGTAAATAGTGACTTAGTAATGTTTCGTCTAATCAAATCAAATAAAAAACTTTTGATAATATTTTTTTTTTGTACCCCTTAGCAACTGAAAGTCACACAATTCTTTATAGTAAAAGGAAAAGGTCCAAATGTATGTGTGGTATGGAATTATTTTGCCCATTTGAGTTTATTGGAGTGACTGTTTTTAGTCATTATTTGATTTGACGCACACGAAGAGCTCTCCCATGAGTAATAAGTTGTAGTAACCAATCCTAAAATCCTTTAAAGCGTGCTTGTGAATCGCTATTTCGGGCTTTTTTGAGCATTTCGTCAAAAAAATCCATCATTAGGGTGACTTATCTTGTAAGTGTTTATAAGGTGGTCAAATTCTATTTTTTATCTACACATTTTTTAAGATTTCTAATTTTTACCTACTTTAAATCATACAATCCTTAAAACTCACTATTTATGGGCACTTAAAAGAGTACCTACGCAAGTGAAGCCTTTATAAATTGGAATTCTAAAGTGATCGATCAGAGTGTTGCCTTGATTTCGAAGGCTTTATGCCGTTCTCATAGACAACGTCTTTCAAAATATTGTACGGCGAACTCTGGTAATAAAGGGTTTTCAATTTCGAATCGATTTTTTCAATTCTTGATATGAAGATATCAAATGAGCCTAAAATTGAGAAATTGTTTAAACTTATATATTTATAATATTTGGCAAGGGCTTCTGAATTCAATAGTTTTTAATAATCTCTCTCGATCGATTATAGAGATTTTTAGAAGTAAGGAAAGAAATAGTTTTAAATCAAAAGGCCATTCAACATAAGACAAAGTCACTCCTCTACTAGGGACAAAGTCTAGCAAAACCTCCCCAATTAGTAATTTACTAAATTTACATAATTTTCTCTTAGAGATGGTCTTTACCCTAGTTTAAATATAATTACTTATTTTTTTGTTCTCATTTTCATTCTTGTTTTTTGATGCAGAAGGATCCGAGTCAAATGATGTCGAGTTATCTAATAGCTCGTTGATGGTATTGAGATACCATGAGTTGGCGAATCAGTGCAAAAATGGTAAGTAATCGACAATTTTTGCTAATTGGGGCAGTTGTGGTATTTTGCCCATAACTTTTGGCTACGGTTATCGGAATCGCGCTCATGACCCCAATTCGAAAAACTCTTTTCAGCGCACACATCGTGGTCACTGAGCTCTTTTCGGCGGGCAAGTCGTGGTCGCTCGATGTACATCGATTTCGAGGGCAAAATCCGCTATTTTTCCTTCCAAATCCTCAATTTAAATTTTTTTTTTTTGTAATATTTCATTTGCCTTTTTACTATAGATTATGAACTCGATTTGAGCCAAATTTTGGGATATTATTTCTTTTATTACTTACTTTCTTTTGGTATGACTATTGAGATTTTGTTATTTTTGGTAAAATTTTGGTAATTATGATTTCTTAGCTATATAGCCTAGCTTGTGAGATATTTTCGGATGTTGGATGAATAATAAAGAATTTTCTTGTTTTCTCGGTGTTTTCACTTGTGTTATTCCCTGTTAATTATCTTCTGAAACCAGCCTGCAGAATAATCCATATTTTGCTCGGCGTCATTTTTTTTGGTTAATATGTTTTCATTGTTTTTCTTGGTTGCATGAAATTATATTACCTTAAATAAAATGTATTTATTCTGAATTATTTATTTTATTATATTAAAGACAGACAGATTCCGAGAAAATATTTAGGATGTACCAGGCAATGATGAATTCAAAATTTAATTTTCATTTTTTACATTATAGTGATTTCTCAATGCTTGATAATTAGAGGTAAACAGTGAGCCAAACCAATCTAAACTCCATAAAAAATCTTTAAATACTTGAGTACGTGAGAGAGTTTAACTTCATTAAATGGTCGCACAATTCTTACAAAAGTGTCTCACTTCAAATTTATTAATTGTAGCTCTCAAATTGTGAACTTAAAAACTTTTAGTTCCATAATGATCCATAGAATGTTGATATTTAGAAGTCGATCATTATTTTGTTCTTTAGAAGTTGGTGTTTGGTGGGGATTAAAATTAGATTTTGAGTAGATTGTGATTGAAGTTTTTGAAATGTGTGGTTGAAAAATTGTGGGACCCATGAAAAATGTGGTTAATATTGATTTTTTGACTTTAACTTATCTGAAACAAATATGTTGGCATGCATCAAATCAAGATAAGGCGGGTAACATCAGCCCTTGTCAAATTCTAAACTCTATTCTTAACAAATTTGATAAAGATTGCATGAATTTGGTCGCGTTTTCTATATTTATTTCTATGTATACGGTGGCAATATAACATTTTCGATTAAATTATTTGTCTTTAAATTTGGATCGTATATTCTAAAAACTAGATCTCTTTAGACAGGGTTACAATTTGTTTAGTTAAAATCGCACTAAAGGGACATTGCTACATGTACATCAAGATTTACATAATAGTTTACATAATATCATATGACACTCTTCCATTTGTCATTTAAAACACAATTAACCATTTCATTCAATCTTTTCATTCCATTTGTTTTTTCTTTTAAGATATTTTCAACCACTCATTCTCGCAGTAAAATAGTTTTCACGTAAATCTAAAACTTTTTCAACTTTTTAATCACACATTTTTCAAAAAAAAAAATAAATCACTTTTACAAAATCTGTTTTTCCAATATAAAATGGCTCAAACAAAGGCACAATATCCTCAGGAAAATGCTAAGTGTACATAATAAATGTACATAATGGGTGACATGATGTGATGTGGCAATCATCATGTGGTTGATGTGAAATGTCAGATTTTGAATTAAAGATTTTGATCAATGTCACTTGTGATTATGTAGATCATTATGTAAATCATTATGTACTTGTAGCATCACTCATATCCTCAATACTAAAACAGCTAAAACTAAGGGCATAAGGTCCTATTACGAATATCAAAACAAAAGCAGTTGAGAGTTAATATAGGTTTGTTCACGAATTATCATTAAAAATTAATGTCTAAACAAAACAAATAATATGATTAGCGACAAATTAAGTTTTTCCTTAAGAACCTGAAGTTTTGGTTGGATTTCATGATCATTTGGTATGGCTTCAATAAACTTATGAGGAATCATGCATTTCTTTGTGGAGTATGACTTTTCTTGAATTAATAAAAAAAAAAAAAAAAAATAGATCCCCAGTTTCATGGAAATAAAATTTTGAATTCTCTTAAATTATTAATTCTTAAAATGCGTAAAGTCACGGTGAAGTCAAGCATCAAAACTTTACAAGCTTATGCATAAAAATGTGTTTATTGCTTTTAACATTATTTTAATAATTCCATGACCATCATCTAAATAAAATAATGTATATCACTAAACAACTAAAATCATAAATACAATAATTACTTTATAATTAACAATTTTCAAATTTTCTAAAGCTGTAAGTGAAAATTAAAAGCGTAAGACCCTTTTTGAGGAAAATGGGCCCAACAAATCGTCCTTACTAATTTAAAGCCTATACCATTAGGTCCAAGTAATGGATCCAAAAACTTGGAAAAAGAAATGAAAAACTTAAAAGAAATGGTGTACGCCTTTGGACGTCTAGACACAACTAAGCCCGAAAGATGGTCAAAAGAGGAGTTGACCGCCTTTTTCCACATCTTACCCTTATGCAGAACGTTTTGAAATTGCCTCAAAGATTTTCACGCCCTCTCAATGTTGGTCTTTTTGATATAAATGAAAAATGATTTGATTCTATATATATGGTATCTTATTAAATTTATCTTTTTAATAATGATTTTTATTTTCTCAATTATATTATTTAATTCTTTAATGAATTTATGATCGAAACCTCTTACGTCTACAATTTCAAATGTTTGCGAGAAAGATGGAGGATGAGATAGACAACTTTCGATGCAATTTTTTGAGTTGGACGTAGGAGAGGAATATTGAATCTAATCATTAAGAACATATTAGGATTTCCCTCTATCCATTTGTCGTTCATAAGAGAGGTGTGTTGATGGAGAATGAAGTTCTCCGCCAATGTTTAGAAGGTTTATTAGCACAAAACGTTCCTACGTGCCTTTAGCGTGCAAATCTTTCCTACGTTTCAATATTTGGCATTTACATCCATATTTCCACGTTTTATTACGGAAAATATTATTTTCCTCAATTTTCATCCATTCTCTTTATAAAATCTGTGAAATGACAAATTTACCCTCTTATTTTAATAAAATAAAAAGAAAAGGAGAAAACAATAAAGAACTATTTGCAACAATAGGCTCAAATTTTTTAAAAATTACAAACGAGTCTCAAATAAATAATTAAAAATCAAAACCAAAACCAAAAATCAACTCCTGAAGATGGCATAGATCTAGTAGGTCATATATTCTTCACCGATGACTCGAGTTGGCTTAGAAGCGTAAGTTCAAGCTCGGGGCAAAAGTTGCAGACAATTTGACGGAATCACAAGAAGAGAAGCCAAATCCAAATCCAAATACTTCATTGTTTGGTTTAATTAATTTCTTTCATTCCCTTATATTCCATTCTATGAACGTGTAATAATATTTCCCTTCTACAAGTGTAATACTTGCAGTACAATATAGTTTTCTTTTTACAGCATGCAATACAACGTACAGATAAACAATGTATGTCATAAATTGTAGACACTTTAAACAATTGAATTATTACAGCACACATTTAAGATAATAAATGGTCAATTTTTACAGCATGTCTTATATGAACGTTATAAGCGAATGCAGCGAAAAGCTAAGGGTTCATTTAGTTTGTGCTTCAGTTTTCAATTTTCAGTTTTGAGGATATATTTTAACATTGTTAAAAGTGCATTATTTTTTTTGTCATTTTGAAAAATTATTTCTCAAAACAAAAAAAATTAAAAAAACACTTGGTTTAAAATTTTGAAAAGTTGTTTTATGACATTTTATCCATGAAATTTGATTATTCAGTAAAATATAATAATTTATGTTAATATATTATCAAATAATATATACATTAAAGTTAAGAAACTTGCAAAAAAAAATTCCACTACAGTGTTTGGACTTACACTGATTTTTTTTTTTTCGCTACATTCAAGATAGTTTAAAAGAAGTTGGTAGACCTTTTAATTAGGCATGCTAGGGGCTTTATGATCCCATCTGTGTAGAAATATAACCAACTTCGAGTAGTTCTCCAAATCATTTAGAGAAGGATGAGTTTTTTCTTCAAGATGAGAAACGGTGACTTGGATTAGGTACTATGAGGGTGTTTGGTAGATATTAAAATTGGATTAAAATTGAAAAACTAGTCGTTATTGTTGATTTTTATTAGATGAGTGAGACCTAACAACGGCCATATTTTCAATTTTAATCTGATTACTAGCCCTACCAAACAGGTTCTATATAAGAATGCTGGCCAGTAATAGCTTTAGGTCATGCATTTTACAAATCGGTGTGCCTCAATATTATGCAGTCCAAATACATCATGTTACTTTTAAGCTAGATGTTGAATATAGTGAGCGAGCCTCAACTATCGAGCCACACAATTGACATAAGCTGACTATAGAAACAAGTTGGCCACAATACACATGGCTTGTTACATGTTGGCTGTGACTTTCACGTGTCAAGTGATAAGTGTGTTTTACACACTTATTGTAGGCTACAAATATGTATAATTGTTAATAAATATGTTGAATATAGTTTAATTCGATGTAATTTGTGTTTTGTAGAACAACAATTATGAATATGGTGGAAATTATGAGAAAAATAGGGGAAATGACTAAAACGCAAGAAAACCAAACTTCAGGGACCAAGATGAAAATAATTAAAAGATGACTCGGAAGAGGAATTGAAGATGTGAAGATATCGAGGATCAATTGAGCTCTGAAATAACACGTTGGAGGAAGAAGACGTGGAAATAGAGGTCGAGAGTGATGAAACGGAGTTTAAGGACCAAATTGCCACATTTTTGAAGTTTTTAATACTATGCAGTCGCATAGGTGCCTTCAGCGAATTCCAGGGCCACTTTCAAGAGTTCTATGCAGTCCCATAGAAGGATTTTTGGGCGAGTTTTCTAGTTTCCTATTTTGAGTCAACCATCGATGGAAACCAATCTTGAGTCGTGTATTTAAACCCTAAGGCCGTCCAGAACGAGGGCGGAGGAGATTTATCATAGTTTTGAGAGAGAAAAGATGCAAGAACGTGAGATCAATTCCAAGAATACGAAGACTCAATTGAAGATTAATCGAAGTGATATCGTTCTTCATCTATTTTTTTTTATTTTCTTCCTCCTACAATGTTAGGCTAGATTTATTTGTTTTAGGAGAACGATGAACTTTGTAATATGATTTTTAATCTTTAATTTTACATTCTTGACATCAAAAACACGTTTTGAATATTTGAATGGTTTATATGATCTTATTTTCTCTATAATTATAGTACACGATAATTATGTGACTTTGGTAATTTGTTTCATGGATTCGAGAAAAGGGAAATAAATTCGACATATATAAATCATCATAAAATCCGATAGAGGATATAAATATACCGCTATGCCTTATGTAAATCTTTAAGTGTTCATAAAAACTCATACATTCTTGTATATTTGCATCCATTATATAAATATAGTTGGGTCGTATATGAGAATATGTTTGACAATACTCGAGAGAGATTGTTGAATATTTTAGGAACATTGATTCGTCAATATTGCAATCGCGTGTCAAGGTGCATAACTAGGGTATAAAAAATTATTACTTAGGAATTCGTGATCCTAATATGCTTATCACATATTAGAAAACATTTCAATTTACATTCATCGCCAATTTGATTTTAGTTAGTTAATTAATTCATAATTGCATAATTATCATTAATTTAGTTATAATCCAAACAAACATTCTCATTTTTATTGTTTCGATTAAGGTCAAGATAATTAGAATTAGAACTAAGCAATCATTGTGGGAACGATATTCAGACTCAAAATGTCCATTTTATTATTTGTAATGAGCCATACACTTGAGGGAGTTTTTTATTTGAACTAAAATTTCGTGACCTTTGGCTCCGCTGTCGGATATTGAATTGAATTGAATTTTATTTATCTTGACACTAATTCGAATATTAGTTTTATCTTTGCTTACTTTTGTTTTAGTTAGTAATTTTTATTTTTAGTAATTTACTTAAGTGCTACTTTTCATTCTTTCTTAGGTCGTATGTGAAGGTCGCTTGACAGTGATTTGATTCCATCAGATCCAGAAATCGAACGCACCTTTCATCGTAGGCAAAGATAAGTAAGAACAGTACAACAGATTGCTAACGCGCAAAATGAACGAGCGATGCAAGTCAATGAAGAGTAAATTATTGATAAGGGAAACATGCTGGTTGGCGACTTCATGTCACCACAAATCATTCAGAGTCAATTTAGCATCGTCTACCCTCTGTTTGGGTAGCCTAATTTTCAGTTGAATACCAACATCATACATCTATTTCAGAATGACCATGAGTTTTATGGCAGAGTTGAAGAAAACCCACATACATATGTCTCTCGATTCTTGGAAATGTGTCAACACTTCAGATATCAGGGCGTCTGAGATGATGCTATCAGACTACAGTTGTTTTCCCATACACTACATGATCAAGCACTAGAGTGGTGGACTCTCAACCTATTGCCAGCATCAGCACCTGGAACGACTTAGCTCAGAAACTCTGCACAAGGTTCTTTCCACCAGCCAAAATTGCAAAATTGAAGCATGACATCTTAATCTTCCGCCATGGTGAATCAAAATCTTTTGATGAAGGTTGGAATAGGTTTAGAAACATGCTAAGGAAGTGTCCCTATCACAGAATCAGGAAAGGACTCCATGCCCAATATTTTTATGCGGGATTGCTTCCATCATTCAAAAGCATGATGAATTCTTCGTCAAACGATTCATTATCAACAAGAACCATTGACGACACTTTGAAGTTATTTGAAATAGTGGCGACTACTACATTAATGTGGGCTTCTGAACGGGTGGTTCAAAGGAAGGTGCCAGGTGTTTACGAGGTAGATGCTTACTCAGCCTTGACGGCAAAAATAGATTCATTATTCCATAAGGTGGAGAGCATATCACAAATAGTTAATGTTGCACAAACCAAAAAAGAGGTTGAGAATGACGAAACGGAGTTTAAGGACCAAATTGCTACATTTTTGAAGTTTTTAATACTATGCGGTCGTATAGTATTAACACTTATGCGGTCACATAGGTGCCTTCAGCGAATTCCATTGCCACTTTCAAGAGTTCTATGCAGTCGTATAGAAGGATTTTTGGGCGAATTTTCTAGTTTCCTATTTTGAGTCACCGACTAGATTTTCTTGGGTCGTGTATTTAAACCTTAAAGCCGTCCAAAACGAAGGGGAGGAGATTTATCAGAGTTTTGAGAGAGAAAATAGACAAGAACGTAAATACCGACTCCAATAACACGAAGATTATTGAAAATTAATCGGGGTGATGTCGTTCTTCATCTATTTTTCTGATTTTCTTCTTCCCACAATGTTAGGCTAGGTTTATTTGTGCTAGGAGAACGATGAACTTTGTAATATGATTTTTAATCCTTAGTTTTGCATTCTTGACATAAAAACACGCTTTGAATTTTTGAATAGTTTATATGATCTTATTTTCTCCATAATTATAGTGCATGATAATTGTGTGAGTTTGGTGATTTATTTCATGCATTAGAGAGAAGGAAAATAAATTCGACACATATAAATCATCATAAGATCCGATATGGGATAGAAATATACAGCTATGCCTTATATAAATCTTTTAGTGTTCATAAAAATTCATGCATTCTTGTATATTTGCATCCACATAGAAATATTGTTGGGTCGTATATGAGAATATGTTTGACAATGCTCGAGAGAGATTGTTGAATATTTTAGGAATATTGATTTGTCAATATTGCAATTGTGTGTCAAAGTGTAGAACTATGGTTTAAATATATTATTACTTAGGAATTCGTTATCCAAGTACGCTCATTACATATAGAAAACACTTCAATTTACTAGTGATGGAAATAGGCTCGAGCTGTATAAGCTCACGCTCGTTTGTAACTCGTGGGTCGAACTCGACTCGGCCTACGAGCTTTTAATTTTTTTTAACTATATCTAGGGTTGTCAATGAATTGAATTTTGATCTGAATTCAATCCGAATCCGACGAGATTAATGAGAGATGAATTTAGGGTCTCAATTTGATAACCTGATTAAGATCCGAATCTGATAATCTATTGACTAAATGGATCAAATATGGATATATGTCAATCCGATCCGATTTGTTATAAATAATTGAGTCGGTAAAATATTTTTATGGCATATTATTTGTCACTAAAATAAATAAATAAATTTATAATAAAAAAGTAATCAAATTCAAAACATAATAAAATTAAAAAAAGTTATAATTATTAAACATGTTTTATAATTGGAAAATTTGAAAAAAAAAATTGATTTCAACCAATGTTTTTAAAACCGATCCGGACATCGACATGGAAAATGAAGAGGGTCGAATGTCAAAAAGTCAAATCAGAATTGAATCAGTATTGAACCGGTTGTCAAATTGAATAAATAACTCTACACATAAATGTAAAATATTAAAAAAAATAGATTTTTTTAAAATTTTAGTTTAGTAATTTAAACTAAATAAATATTTATATTTTTCTTAATTAAATTTATTATTGTAATTTATTTTACAATTTCAAAAACTAATAATTAATATGTAACAAATAATTTGATTTGTTAATGGAAATAATGAAATAAAATATTTATATTTAGAATTGAATTCAATTTTACCTTATCACGTATCAAATGTCAATAGAAAAACTAGAAAATGATTTCTCCTTTAAAAATAAACACCATGATGGTAAAAGTCACAATTGGGCTTGCTAGTAAGAATATGTGGGCCTCAAATTAGTTCAATTTTTTTAAAGTGGAAATTACATAATTCTAGGGGTTTGAAGATTGTAATTCAAAAATCAGGGACCAAGTTTCATTCTTCAAAAATCAGGTGATATATAAAAATCTAACCCTAATCTTACACTCTCTACCCCCGCGCCCTCTCTCTCTCCCCTTCCCGCCTCATCTCCCCTTCCCTCCACTCTCTCTTTCGTCTCTCCACCTCCACCTCCACCTCCCCCCTTAAGCTTGGTCCTCAGTTTCATTGCTGTTTGTATATGGTTGAGAGTTACTGAGCATAAAGTGGAGAATGAAGAAGGGAAAATCAGTCAACTCATGCCTGCGACGCTTCTGTGGGTGTGGTGGTTTGTGGTTGTGATTTTGCGGTGGCGTAGTAGTGGGTGTGTTATGCGACGCTATTGGGGTGTGGGTGTGTTGCTTCAACGCCGTGGGTGTGGCGGATTGGTTGTTGTTGTTTGCTATTGGCGGATTTGTGGTAGTTGATGGTGGTGGTGTGATGTGGTGGTGATGTTTGTGGTGGTGTTAGAGATATTGGTGGGTTTGTTGGTGTTATTGCGGCGGTGGCGGCGTGGTGAGGGTGGTCGAAAGTGGTTGATAGTGGCGGTAGTCTGTGATCAAATATTTGGGAGTCTGTGACCGAATGCTTATTAATTTGTGATCAATTACTCAACCGTTACCTAAAAATTTAATAATATATGACTCAAATATAATATGTGACCAACTAATTTAAAAATCTGTTACCTCGAAATAATGTGTGACGTACAAATTTTTTGATCCATGATCTCGAAATAATCTGTAATAAAAAAATTTGGCGATATGTGACCAGTAAATAAATCTGTGACTTATAATTATGAATTTGTGACAATTAATCACAAATTATGACTTTATTATCTTTATTTAATAAATTTTTTTATTTAATTAAATTCATACCTGATTTTAAAATTTTTAAACTATTTACCTTACTTTTGAATTGAGGTAAAGAATACACCTTGAATATGAATTTTCTCTTTTTTTAAAAAACATAAAATAATTTTATTTGGAAAAATCGGCCGGTTAAACGGTTTATTTGACGATTTTCAGTTTTTCGTTTAATGTTTGATGATTTGATTCCAACATTGATTTTTTTCCCTAATTTTTATTAACTTCAGATTGAATTATAGGATAAGATATTCAATAACATAGGAAATCGGATATGGTTTAAAAATCAAATATCCTTTGAATTATCAGATCGGATCAGATAATTTTCTTATCGGATCGAATTGAATATAGGTAGATCCGATCCATTTACAACCATAACTATACATGTTCTAAACCTTAAAAAAAAAACCCCCACGAGCTGCTCGTAAAAAACGAGCCGAGCACCTAGCGAGCCGGCCTGCTCGGGCTTGTCTTTTGACGAGTCAGAGCGACTCGTGGCTCGTTTTTTCATGAGCCGAGCCGACGAGTCGCTCTGCTCGATTGATACCACTACAATTTACATTCATCATCAATTTACATTTAGTTAGTTAATTCATTCATACTTGTATAATTATCATTAATTTAGTTATAATTTCATCCAAACAAACATTTTCATTTTTATTGTTTCGATTAAGGTCAAAATAATTTGAATTAGAACTAAACAATCCTTGTGATAACGATATTCGGATTTAAAAGATTCACTTTATTATTTGTAACGATCCATACACTTGCGAGAATTTTTTATTCGAAATATACTTTCGTGTCAACCAAGCCATTTTGAAATTGAACGCTCCATACATTTGACACGCCTGATCGGTTGAATTGAAATATGAGAATTCTAAAAGAAAAAGTTGGCGTGAAGAAACTTTTGTGTTTTAAGGAGGTTCTTAAGTGTAGACCATGAAATATCAACGCCATCAATCCGCAACTCGTTGCTACATTCTTTATTAATTTCCACAAAAGAAATTGGATTCCGTTGACTAGAACAGGAAGTCTTGGATCAACAAGTCAATTTTACATCTTAATATGCACCTGTGTTTTTTTTTAATTATACTAGCTTTTGTTTGGCAGAGATTCTTTAAATTTTATTTTTCAAAAACTCATTTTTAATTACACATTCTTTCAATAAAATAATTTTACATATGGATTCATTATTTTCTTACCACACATTCTTGAAAAAAAAAAAAAAAAAAAAATACTTTTCACAAAATTTATTTTGAAAAAACTTGCATCAAACAAGCTTTCAGTATAACATTTTGCAAGAATAGTAAAGAATCAACATATTGAGTCCTTTCTCCATCAATAAGCAAGTCAAAGTCTATTAATTTCCACAAGGACCAAGACAACCAAAAGAACTTTGATTACATTGACTAGAACACGAAGTCTTGGATCAACACGTCACAACATGTCACCACTTCTTTACCATTTTATATGCACCTGTTCTTTATGAAATAGAGACAGTGTAACATTTTGCAAGCAAGATAATGTCGGCCTTTAAGAGCTCTGGTTATGTTTTCTTATTTTGCCTGTTCTTTTTCTTTAGCACAAGAAGGGTTACCTCCCTGGATCGTCTTTATGAGAACTGTGGAAATTCAGCTACATATAGTCCAAACAGCACCTTCGAGGCCAACTTGAATCAACTTTTTCTCAATTTATCATCGACAAATGCCACCCAAAATAATGGATTTTACAGATCCGAGGTGGGTCGTGGACCTCCAGACGCAGCCTACGGCCTCTTCCTATGCAGAGGTGATGTGAACACGGACATATGCGAAGATTGTGTGAATAATGCTACGATTGAAATCTTAAAACGTTGTGCCAACAGAAAAGGGGCAATTATCTGGTACGATGAGTGCATGTTACGTTACTCAAATCAATCCATGGTATCCAGGGTGCAGCAATCTGCCGGGGTGTCCCTGCGTAATACCCAGAACATTACAAATGATCCGGAAAGGTTCCAACAGATGTTGGCGGACACTCTGAATGAAATAGCCACAGAAGCATCAACTAATCTCACTGGTAAGAAATTTGCTACTAAAGAAGTTAATTTCACAGCATTTCAGAAACTGTACACCCTGGCGCAGTGCACCCCTGATCTTTCCATCGGAGATTGCAATACCTGTCTTCAAGATTCAATCTCAAAATTACCTTCATGTTGTGCTAATAGCCAAGGGGCAACAATTCTTTCCCCCATCTGCAATATTAGGTATGAGATGTACCGATTTTATAATTCCACTTCGGCCCCTGCTCCAAATACAAGTCCTCTTGCGCCACCACCTCCATCAATTAATGAAGGTAACTGTCTCATTCTTAAGCAGCAGAAAATGGGATAGACGTCAAAATCTTATTTGAAAAATCAGAAAAAAGCTATTTAACTTTAATTTGAAATGGAATAACTTGTTAATTTTTGTAGTATAAAGGTTAAAGTTTGAAATTAACTTTTATCCCGTTGAAGGCCAGAATTAAATTAATCATGTTTATAAATTGATTAAATTATAAATAGATAAAAATAAGTTGTAAATAAGTAAATAGTACGTGTGGATTCCTCGAAATCTATGAATAAAAAGTGGCTTATGTATTTATAAACATGAGCCAAACATAGGCTAATTCTTGGTTTACCCTTGCAATGCTTGTGATGAAATCGAATTCTTAATCAAAGCTCTTGAATATTTTAGTTACAAGTTTGCCTTCTTTTCTTCTTTTTTCTTTGTGTGCTATCAATGCAGGAAATGGGGGAATCTCAACAAAAGTTATTATTGCCATAGTTGTTCCAGTTGTTGCGTCCTTGGTGCTTTTCTTCATAGGCATCTGCTTCTTCATTAGTAGGAAAAAAAATCATGCTGCTGTAAATGAGGAACATGGTAAGCTATGTAAAAAGTAGAATAAATAAAATTGGACAATGCATATTTAAAGAATTTTTTCTAATGATTTGCTTATTTTTGTGTAGAAGAAGAAAATGAGATTTCGATGGTTGAATCCTTGCAATATGATTTAAATACTATTCAGCTTGCTACCAACAACTTTTCTCTCGATAACAAAATTGGTGAAGGTGGATTTGGTGCTGTCTACAAGGTAACCTAAAAGGACAAATATAAGTTCGCTAATATGTAATTCTAGGTTTTAGTCCCTTTTATTCAGTGTGTTTTTGCAATCTTTTTCACATACAAGCTTTGTTTGGTATGTCAGACCATAGAGTAAAATTTTGTTAACTGTATTGGCTATGAACGCATATCAAATGTGCTTGTAGGGTACTCTCCCGAATGGGCAAGAAATAGCGGTAAAGAGACTTTCCAAAAGTTCAGGACAAGGTGCAAAGGAATTTAAGAATGAGGTTGTACTTGTCGCCAAGCTTCAACACAGAAATCTAGCAAGACTACTGGGATTTTGCTTGGAAGGAGAAGAGAAGATACTTGTTTATGAATTCGTGCCCAATAAAAGCCTTGATTACTTTCTATTTGGTTAGCATCAATCTTGATTACTATTTTCTCATCATTTTTCTTGAATTTCCTTATATTAGCAACCGAGAAAATTTATAGAAATACAATTATCTCCATACATATTTTTAAGCTATGGCCTTTTAAGTTTTCATTTATGACATTTCGGCTTTAAAACTGAGTTTTTCCATCAATGATTAATCTGATGCATACTCTTAATGAATATATAGATCCAGAAAAAAGGCAAATGTTGGATTGGTCGAAACGTTATAAGATCATAGGAGGAATAGCGCGAGGAATGGTTTACCTACATGAAGATTCTCGTCTCCGAATTATACACCGTGATCTTAAAGCTAGCAATATACTATTGGATGGAGATATGAACCCAAAAATATCCGATTTTGGCATGGCGAGGATATTTGGTGTTGATCAGTCTCACGAAAATACAAATAGGATTGTTGGGACATAGTAAGTACCATAAAAATTAAATAGGCTTTTCAAGAATCGAACACTAGGTTTCTCAAGAATATTACCTTAATTAATATTTATGCTTCTGGCTTGTAGTGGTTACATGTCTCCTGAGTATGCAATGCATGGCCAGTTCTCGATGAAATCTGATGTTTTTAGTTTTGGCGTTCTTGTTTTGGAAATCTTAAGCGGGAAGAAGAATAGCAACTTCGACCAATCCGATGGTGACGAGGTTCTCATTACCTATGTAAGTGCGAACTCCACATTATTCTTAATGTTATTTTTGTTAAAATAACCCACCATTATGAATGTATGTGTTATACGATGTGTAACCTAATTATTATGTTCAACTATTTCCCATTTGCAAATTGTCAAGGGTATTAGAAGTCTATACGGGTAATATAACACTAACGTTTTCACCATATACAAAGTATTTTAAAGAAGGCTGTTTTTGAGGTAAGATTCAAAAAACTGTAGAGGTAAGTATTGTAGCTCTCTCGTTGAGAGTGAACACTACATACCTGTATGTGTTTAGCGTGATTTTGATGTGGAGCACCATTTAACACAAGGGTGGATCCATACCACAAGGGATCCTCAAAGTAAATGCCAAATGAATAATGGTTGGAGTGGATTCTCAAACTCGATCTAGAAGATAAAAGTTTAACTATACCCCTCCTACTGGCCACCACTTTCGGGAGAATGGCTGCATATCCCTGCAAGAAACTTTCATGTTTCTAATTATTGTTCTTGTAATTGAGATTAGGGGTTCAAAGAATGAAATAAAAATATTGTTGTGCAGGCTTGGAAACTCTGGAGAGATGGTAGACCATTGGATTTGATAGATCCAACATTGAAAGACTCGTATAACAAAAATGAAATAATTCGATGCATGCAAATTGGCTTACTGTGTGTTCAAGAAGATGTTGATGAAAGACCAAACATGACATCTGTAATTTTGACGCTCAATAGCTATTCAGCTACTCTTGTTGTTCCTCGTCAACCTGCATTTTTTCTTGGTAGCAGTACACAGAGCATCCCCATGGGACCGGAATCGGACAAATCCACGTCAAGCTCAACAGCCATTTCTACAAATGAAGCATCAATTTCTGAATTATATCCCAGATAGAGAAGTAAGTTAATCTAGTATATTTAGTTTTTGTCTATGGTGTTGAAAGATGATTGGCAAATTTTATCAGTGAAAGAACAAATAACATATAAGAATTATGTTGTAATAGAAGTTCTGGTAGAGATCACATGTTCTTGTTTATATAGTTACGGTTATCCACTTTATTTTTGCTTTCTAATTTGTAAGGGCGTGTTTGTTACACAATAAATACTATGAATAAGATTTTTGACTTTTTGATTAATGTTGTGCGTATAGTAAGTACTACCCAGTCAAATATTATTTTTGTACGGAATTCGTCAACAAAAAAGTTACAAATGATAGTACACACACACATGAATTGTTGGGAATGCAAAGAGAATTAGGCATGCTAGGCTTTATGATCCGATTCGTGTACAAACATAATAGGCTTCGAGTAATTGTCCAAATATTTAAGAGAAACAATGAGGGTTTTTTTTTTTTTTTTTTTTGGGTGGGGGTGCAAGATGAGAAGCAATGATTTGGATTAAGCTACACCCTTTTATTGAGCGTAGGAGTGGATTTTTCCACTGTATACGCATACTGGCTCGTAACAGCTTCAGGTCTTGCTTATTCCATATAGTCTGCCTCAATATTATGCAGACCAATACATCATGATACTTTTAAGCTGGATGTTGAATATGGTACGCGACGCTCCACAACAAAGCCAAACAATTGACATAGGCCGAAGGTAGAAACAAATTCGCCACAACACATGGTTTGTAACGGGTTGGCTGTGACTTTCACATGCCAAGCCATTTAGAAACTAAAAAGTCAATGCATTTGACACGTGTGGACAGTTGAAATGTCAAGAGTCGTAAAGTCTCTAACCATGTAAAATCAACATTTTCAATCCTTTCTCCATCTATACGTAAGCCAATGCAATCTTCTTTATTAACTACTTGTCCCGTGATCAAATCTCGGGTCAAACCAGAAGCGCCACAGACCCCCTTCAATAGGGGGCACCAAATGGCGCCCCTTGTTTGGCCTGAAATTTAATCACGGGACAAGCAGTATTATTGTTAGAATTATTCTTGTTGTACATAATTTTTTACTTAATTGATTACTAAATTGACAAGTGGCAGTCACGCTCCCCCAATAGGGGGTCGTCACTTGTTAATTCGATAACCAATTATGTATCACGTTATGTACTTGTAGCATGATTGTTGTTGTTATTACCCCAAGGACAAAGACAACCAAAAGAAATTGGATCCCTAAGGAAGTCTTGGATCAACAAGTCAATTTTACATCTTATATGCACCCTTTTTTTTATAAAATATTATATACCTAGTTCTTGTTTGGTAGAGATTCTTTAAATTTTATTTTTCAAAAATTCATTTTTAATTACACATTTTTTCAATAAAATAATTTTACATATGGATTCAAAATTTTGTTACCACATATTCTAAGAAAAAAAAAATTACTTTTCACAAAATTTATTTTCAAAAAATTTACATCAATCAAACTTTCGGTATAACATTTTGCAAGAGGATTAAAAGAATTAACATATTGAGTCCTTTCTCCATCAACTAGTGAGGGCACGTGCAAGGCACGTGTTGTAGTATAGTTGGCTACGTAATAGCGTTGACAAATTTTTGGTTATTGTTGAGACATCATGCATTTTGGATTCATGTGTCTAAACAAAATGACATAACACACAACTCCACAACAAAAAATGCAAAAACTATTTTCTTTGAATATCACACGTGTTCCTGGATGTCATCACTTGGAGCCAGTAAATGAGAAGGGTAAATGAACTGGAATTGGAACATTGATGCCAACCTGAGGTCGGAGCAGAACCACTTCACATCAGTAACAGAAACTTAAAACTAAAATTATAAAAATAGGGAAAACAATCAATGAATTTTGTTCCTAGGAAGCAAACTTTTAACTAATCTGAAAGCTGATCCAATATTAACATATTCTATTGATACAAGTTCCAGTATATTTGACATGGAGAGGTAGCAAGAACAAAATGATGCAAATTTGAAAATTTAGGCTCAGCATAGACTATCCTTTCAATCTTGCAATATCGTTTAGTTAAGTGAGATATATTAAGCAACATAGTGTGATACCTCGTCTGCTTCTATCTCAGTTTGGAATTTCCTTGCAGCTACACTGGATGTAGTAAAATGAGCCGCACTGTTCCTGTATCTGGAAATTTAGATACACAGTGTGAGATTTAAATAAAAAACAAAGAAAGAGAACTTGATGATAAAACAGAGATGAGAAATAGGAAATGCTTATTTTTGTTGACTATGTTTATGGCTTCTTCTAAACTGTGTGCCTGAGATGAGAAACAAGAAATATGTAACTCTCAGCATTTACACATGTTCAGTTTAGTTGGAATTGGATCAGGGTAAGTAACTGAGGGTGGAGAGTCAAAGTCGCTTCCTGTGGTGGGTGGTGGCTGAGAGGGAGACTTTTGCTTTGAGCTCTAATTACAAAATATTTGGATTATGTATCTTGATGAACCAGCTAACTTGCTAATCTTAAAAAGTTGAAAAGTCAACAAAAAGTGGCATGATACAAAAATTGAGTGCTAAAAGAACATGCAGTGACTAAAGGATTTATAAGTAGGAAAACCCAATTCCAGGATCAGAAACAAGCATCATCTATCAAGTTCAACTGTTCACTATGCACTGACCTTCGACCTCATCAGGTCTTTCCACTTCATCAGTTTCAAATCTTCTGCCATTACACTAACTTATGTTGGAGCTCAATTGCCATTCATACAAATGAAGAGTAGTTTATTTTAATGGTAAAATTCAAAAAAAAAAAAAAGTAATGAAAAACAATAAGTACTACATAACTATGGTTTTAAGAGTAAAGTACCTACAGGCTAACTGTAAACATAAGTTGAAACTTTAAACTATAGGAAGTCTGTAAAGACAAACTTGGCAAGAATGTGTACAATTCAGAAAAATCTTTTTGGCAATAAATAAGTAAAAATGTGTTTCTCTTAACCTTTTATCTTTTCACAGGTAAAGAATAGGTAACCATTTTTAGTGCCATTTGATTGTCAGTAAAAATGATATGGTGGGGGAATTTTCAAATCCAAGGAAGTTAAAGAAGTTTTGTGAACTCGATAATCCTAATCCAGAAGACCAAAATCTGTACTTATTTAATATTTAATATTTTAAAGCTCCAGAGTTTGTTTATTTCAGTATATGATTTATATTCCACTCAACAATTATCTCACATTACAATCATAATTCCAATTGTATAAATCGTAAATATAATTGCAAATTGAAAGTCACAAAATAAATAAATCTACCATAGACCTAATCCATTATATTGAACACAAGCGTTTTTTTGATAAACAATTACACAATTTTACCATTATTGTATCAGTTAAATTTTTTCTGACAAGTTGGCAAAATCGAAAACCTACTCTTACTTATACTTGCAATCCTTAGTGAACAATGAAAGCTACTAAAATAATAGTAAGAAAAATTTTCAAAACAGACAACTATGGAAAGAAATAAGTAAAACCAATCAAGAAACTTTTCAAAAATATTTCTATTTTCCTGCATAAAATGAATATCAAGATTATGGAAAGTCTTCAATAATATCTCTAAGGATCTCTATCACACCATTCTCTATCACCTGAAAGGTTGTGTTCAATGTCAGCTGAAAAACTTGCTTCTAAGGAGTTATCAGAGTGGCGAATGGCAAAAGCAAAAGAGATGGCACAAATGGTAGTTTTGCCTGACACAGATATAAGACGTTTGGTTAAGAAATCATCAACAATAGAAAGTGCAGCATCCTTCCTTCCTTCCAAATAGACTACCCTTGTACTGCAGTGACCCCTAAAGACTCGGTTTATCACCATATATTATAGACAAATGCCAACAAGCGAAGAGGCTTGAACCCACCACTTGTTGCATCCACATGAATTGGTGTTTAACCAAGACAAGGTAAGAAATGCACAAGTTGTTTATTCATCAATACTTGTGTGGAAATCGTGGAAATCAGTACATTTAATGTGATATGGTGATAATTTTGACTATAACAACTACCGCACTTGAGCACTGGAAGTTTCCTTGAGATTATTCTCTTACAAAACAACAGTGTCACTTGGAGGGTAGTCATTAACATTGCTGCATATATTAACAATTCTATTTTCCTAAAGAAAGAAAGCAAGTAGTTAACAAAGGCAAGTCCAATCAAAAATTAATGTAAAAATAAATAATTGAATTTCAAACATTACCGGAATCACATATGTTCTTTGTTAGCAAATCGTTTCCCAATTTTAGGACCTGAAAAATAACCAGCACTCATATTTGAATTAAAACTTAAAATCAATAGTTGATTAAACATCTAGAAACAAAGCGCTGTCAGATAATAGTAAGAATAAACACAGAGTATTTGCAAAGGGGATTGGCTAAAGATGCAATGAAATGAAAGAGAACATATAACATTCATCCTAACATAGGATGCGTAAGCAGGGTACTGAGTGTCGGGATGATACGAACAGAAATAAAAAATCAGAAGATAAATGTAAAAAACCATGAGATGGAATTACTTATCTTCTGTGTATAACTATAAGAATATGAAAGGATCAACAACAATTACACATTATTTCCATTCTATACCCAATTAATTAGTCATAGAATAAAACAGCTTGGAAATAAAAAGATATCATAGGCATAAGAGTATCATATTTACAAACACTATGAGGCATATCCTTTCTATCCTCATCTCCTCCTTGCTCTCCTCTTCCTATTAGTTAAAGAAGAATACCAAACTTTCCTATTCTCCTTCTGCTTCATCTATTCTCTGTAAAGAGTGTGTCATAGGCAACTTGAAACTTAGTTTGAGAAGTAATATTTCAATAATGATATTTTGCTTTAATCTGGTGACAAATTTTCATATAATCTTACCTGATTAATTTACTCTTTCTTTTATATGAAACCTATATCATATGTTATTTCGTTAAATCTTAAATCCTAGATGTCCAGAGATTTTAGACAGTTGCTAAGCTAGAATGAGCAGGTAAGAAGAACAACTAAATAAACTTGTTATTTACATAATCAATCAATAAATTTGATGGGTGAATATCTATAAACAGGGAGTTAGATGTTACAGAAGTTGAAAGTTGAGGATCTAAAGTCCAAGAATCTTTTGAACATTGAATGGTAAATGTAGGTGAAAACTTCCCTAATTATAGTTAACTGTTTCTGTTATATGATAGAACAATAGGTTTAGTAGACAAAATAGTATTGGTAAAATAAATTTGAAACATAAATTTATGTAATAATATCGTCAGAGAAGTCTAGCGGGTGATTGAAATGTGGCTTTCGTAATACATGTTCAGGTATATAATTAGCAGGGAAAAAGTAGAAATCTAGAAATAAAGCAGTTACCTTCCTGCTTAACCTTTTGACTACAATATTGTAGTTTAATAACTTGAGTAAATGAATATAAATCAATAGCTGTTTATTTGCATTGCTTTCCAAATTCGAACTCTTATCTTTTCTTTAACTCTGATTCAATAACAAAAGGAATGAATTAGAAGGTAATAATGATGTAACCGGATCCAAATCGAACAACCACTCAAAAGAAAATGGTTAAAGAAATGGAAAATATAAAACATTACTCTTTCCATCTATCTACACCCCCATCCCCGGTGGATATTTTGCTGATAAGGTTCTTAATTTGAATCCTTTAAAATTCTTATGATGCTAGTTAAATTCTAAAAACAAAGATGAGCTCCCAAACATTAAAGAAGCAATACTGTGGTTTAAGATTGCTAGTTCAGTCAGGTAGATACTGCCCACACATTAAATAAAACATACTTGAAACACCAGCAGGACAAATGTGAATGGAGAAACAAGAATAATCACATATGTAAAGGGTATGCGCAGGTAAGACAATGAACAATTTAGATTAAAAGCCATCACTTAGGCTTACTTTATCATTCACGTTCCCTCCTTTAAGCCTCCGAGTATAGATAAAACGTCCTGGAAAGACAATATATTGCCGAGATCCAACCTGTAAGAATAAAAAACAAGTTACAAGTCAACTTTAAAACTCACTATGAACATCACCAAAGTATGTTTTAACCTTAAAAACTTGGGTAATAACTTCAACATAATATCAATCATTCAACAATAGTACAACCCTCTTGTGCACTAACAGAAACCAATATCTAGCAAAAATATAGCACCATGGCAATTAAGTGTAATATATTACTCAAAATTAATCAAAAGAGACAACAGTAGTATGATATATCAAACAAAGGAAAAAAGCATTTGAAAACAGTATAATCATGAACTTTTTTTCTACAAGATAATATAATATGACATGAATTTTCTTTTCTACAAGGTAAATATAGTAGAATAGGCAAGTAATAAAAATATCGCATGTGGACATCCATGGGGAATAATATTAACTGGAAATGTATCTTTACATGGATTGATATCCCAACTTAGAAAATTCCTAAAAATAGGTAGCCAGGAAGCAGTATTTTTCAAAACAAAAATCTCATTTTCATAGGCCATAGCCTCTTTCATTGTAGGCTAACAAATAATTTCTCTTGTTTGCAGGTGTGAATAAATGCGCCAAAAGAGAACAAAAGAATCACTTTCAAACTGAAAGTGTACAATAGAGATAAGATTACCGGGTCCAAAGACTTTTTCTAGAAAGCGATATATAATTTAGAGAAATTTTGCCCCTGAAAAGTCCATCTTTGGATGCTGGACAAAACCATAAACTCAAATAAGTAAAATCCCTGTGACTTGAAAAACATAGCATTGAAGCCAAATTGAACTACTTGAAAAAGTTGCCCAAGAATTGGGTCGCCATTTAATTACTGACCTATTTCTCTTCTACTGTCAGTTTAAGTGATTTTTTATGTTCATTTTTATGGTCTTCAATTTGATGTCACTTTTGTTTCCGCCCAATGCGCAGCTGATCATTGACACGAAATACCATGGATTAGACAAATTAAAAGGATCATTGTAAGACCCAGATTTTCACAAGCCTGAGGCTTTAATACTCACAAGCAACTACCAGTTATAATTAATTGAATCCATTTCGAAATGAAGATAATCGAAAGTTTGAACTCATCTGAAAGTTTTGCGTGACAAAAATAAGAAAAGAAAGAGAGAGAGAGAGAGAGAGAAAATCAGTATATGGTCAATATAATAAGAAAAATGATGAAAGTTACATAATTTGACATACCTTGCAAGCTTTAAGAAAATAGAAACCAAAAATGAAATAATAAATTATAAATAAAACACATCACATGATACAGTTTTCAAAATCCATTCCAACAAGGAATTCTTGTGGCAAAACATATTAATTAGATAAAAGCCATTAGTCAAATTTACTTGATCAAGAAAATTAATAGAAACACCATAAACTGCACAACGGAAATAAAAAAGTTTCAAGTTTTTCAGCTTGTATGCATGTGATAAGATAATCATCTGGATTTGATTTTGAACAGCAGAGTTCAAAAGACTGAACTAATTGATATAGACAATGGAGTACCATTCAACATGGGAATAGAATTTTTCAATCACATTTAAAGTAAAAGATGAGATACCTTCATAAAGTAATAAAATTTAAATGATGCTCTATACCCAATCAAAGAAAAATTATGAGGAAATATGCTGACACCTTAAAGACTCAAACTTTCACCACAAAATGCAATTACAAACTAATACTAACATGAAATTGAAAGAAATCAAGAGACTCCATTAAATATTATATTGAAAAAGAGCAACATACCGCAATTCCATTTAGCTTTTCTAAAAAATGACTTGTCTCACTTAATACAGGCAGGATGATATTCTTTTGGACAGCCCCTGTCCATAAATAACAGAAAATCAGCAAACTACGAAAGAAACTTTTCAAATTTTTAATTTCTGCATTTTTTTTCTTTTTTCTTAGGCAGTGAAGCAGAACCAATTTCACAAAAATCAAAAACAGGATCAAAGAGTTGAAAATCTTTCTGGGCACTCAACTTGTGGTTATGGACATCCCTGCAGAATGTAAAATGTGGAGAACGGAGTTCTTACATGCAAAAAATCAGATGGTAACAATTAGCCAGCACGTATAAGTTGTTATCACAGAGCACGAGACAACCCCCATCAAAGCAAATAAAGCAAACCTCTTCTTCCTCTTTCTTCCGCCCCTTGGTCAGCCGTCCCCTTTTCCGTTTCTGGCCAAGACCGATCACCTGCTCGACGTCCGACAGTTCTGGAGGCGGCTTGACGATAGTACACAACGGTTGGGGCACGGAATCCTCGGCTATTGCCACAGTAACTCCGACCAATTTGTCGCCTCGAAGTGAAGACGGTTTTAAGCAGTGGAAAACCTGTCAAAGAAGGCCAAATTCAAACAGGAGGCTCTATGAGAGAAGCAAATGCTATCTACGTAGTAGCACTGCATGCTTATAAAGACTAAAAAATTTAAAAAAAGGCAATTTCAAAAATTTTACCATTAAATGTAAAATAAAACTCGATGACTTGTGGACTCATGAATCCGTCGTACTCTGACCTTGTACTCCCAGCAAGAATTCAATAGAAAGTTTCCGACCCATATACAAATCAAAACCATGAAGAAAAAACAAGTTCTCTCTTCCGTATCTTGGGCAACATTTTCTCCCATAGTGCACTTCTATTCGTAAGAGAAATAGACAATCGGAAACTGGTTCCAATCTAATGCACAGGGTGTGCATAAAAGGCAACACATGAACAAATAAGGGACAACCTCCTACTTCTGTGTTGATTCAATTGAGAATAATAGAGAAAGGCATCAAACATTCATTCCGAAGTTCAGTGAATCGGAGAAACAATCCCATGAATTTTTTTAATGTTCACAATGGTAGATGTGTGCCCTACCCTAGATGACACCTGATTTAATTAAGCCAAAAATAAACCCTGATGCGTGATAATATCTCAAAAATCCGGAATTTACCTCTATAATAAAAGATTTTGCCTAAAATCATCATAGGGGTGCAGGGGCTTTGCTGAGTACTGCTCAGTTTCTGCCTCCGTGTGGAACGGAGGCAGGCATCGTGCCTCCGTTCCACACGGAGACACGGCTGCCTCCCTCCGCGACTGAATAAATCCACACGGAGTCAATAAATATATAAAAATTGAAATTGTAAAGAATAACAAAAATTGAAATTGTAAAGAATAATAAGAAGTTGAGATTTTAGCTGAAAAGTAGGATTCTGATTTCGAGGAAATTAAACTCCACTTTCGGAAAATCCGCCAAAATTATTAGAAGGCAAAAAATTAGCTTCAAGTTTCTGCTAAAGTGAGAAGAGACGTGGGTGTTTAAAGTGAGAAGAGACGTGGGTGTTTAAGGGAGAAGATGGCGGTTTAAGGGAGAAGAGGCGGTGAGTGAAACGCGTCGTTATGGTTGACGATGGAAGAAGCCGACATCTGTCCAAGGAGAAAACGACGTCGTATTGACGACGATGACGTGGCAAACTCCCTCTTTTAGTATAGTTAGGGTTAGGATTAGGATTAGGATGCGCAAGTCGTTGCTATCTTCTTTATTAATTTCCACAAGGACAAAGACAACCAAAAGAACTTGGATTCCATTGACTAGAACACAAAGTCTTGCATGGCAGCATGGGATACTTTTAAAAAAGCCCAGTTAAATGTCCAAATTTTCACTTTGACTTTTTCTTTATGGTATATTTTTCACATTGGTCTATTTGAGTTCAAAAGACAAAAATGCTCTAAAATGTATAAAATAATTACAAAATATGGTTATGTTAAAATACAACCTTTTAGTAAACAAATAAAAACCAAACACTCCCTACTTAAAATTTCAAAATCAACTTACTTTAGTTATCCATTTATTTCAACACATAAAAACTCTCTCATCTTTCATCTGCTTTAACTTTAAAATCTAAACAATTTATCAAACGTTGAAACCCGATTTTTTTATATCAATCACTTCGAATGGATAAGTATATGTAATGTTTAATTTCGTTTTCGTTAAATCAATAGACGCTTTAATCGTTATATTTATTTTGACATAATTAGTTAATGTAGATAATTTTTTTTAATAGATCTATAATTTTTTTTAACAAGAGCGAGAAAACAAATTCATCTGAATTTTAGGACGAAATGGAGCTGGGCGAGAAACAGCCGACTGTTATGGCTGTTTCGCCTTTTTTAAAAAAAGAATTATTGTTAAAAACTAAATTTTCAACTATGTATTTTCTTTAAAAAAAACCGTCAAACTTTTTTGTCTTTTTTTTTTTTAAAAAAAAAATTCATGTTAAAAGCCGAATCTTCGACTATGTATTTTCTTAAAAAAATTCTATTTCTTCTTACAGTTATGGTTGTAATGTCAGTTTGTTACTTTGATGACTTCGAATTGGATGAGAAAGATCAATGTGTATGGAGATGTAGAAACGATAGACGTAGTAGTACTCCAATTTCCATAACGGAGAATACAACATAGCAGGAATGTACGAT